>CM066031.1:103499076-103525404 GCA_033557465.1 Ichthyophis bannanicus | reverse complement strand
CCACTAGGGTCATGAAAAACCTCTATGCCCGCAGCAGCATCTTCTCCCTTGAGATCAATGAAACCATCTTTTCAGATCTACTTAGGTCACTAAGCCACTGTCACACATCCAGTTGGTTTAGCTTTCCATCATCCGACTGCCATATGGCACGTCTCTGGTGGCCATTTTGCCTTCTCTTGCAAGTCTCCAGCTATGCTTCCTGCACAGGCAAACTCCTTTAACTCGGCCGTTTTATCCATCTGGTGGATGCTTACCATAGTCTTCCAGCACGCTCCTTTCCTCCACCCTTCTTGCCACTTCTCGTACACCCACTAGGGGTAATGTTTGAAATAATTGAGGGAGTTCTCACCTGAGCCTTTGGCTACACACCACCATCAAGCTTGGTGTCATCACGTCCTCCCCAGCAGTGGTGATATTGCGCTGCGGCCCAGTTTTCGCAAAGCAGCCCAATGTGAGGGGGGCAGCTGAACGGAAATGTCCAAGGAAGAGATATATATAAAATTGACTACTGACATGAAATGAAGCACAAGGCTGAGGGAGGAGGGTGGTGGGGTTAAAATCAGCAGCAAAAATGGGCAAGAGAAATCTGGTCTAGCACAAGAGGACTGAAGGCTAGGAGCTAGGAGGCAGAGTAAGGCCAGCCTACGAGGCAGAGAGTGGGAGTTTGGGGAGAATCAGGCCGGGCACTGGGTTAAAGTATGATCTTCCTGATCACTAATGTCTCTTTTATACCCAGCAGATAATGAGGTGAAACAGGAAGAAGTAGAAGACAGAAGAATTAGAGAAGACGACGTCCTTCACCAATGGAAAAACTGTACCCAAGGAACATCAATGATTCCCAAGGGTCTGAGGAGGGGAGACTCTGGGAAGAAGCCCTCAGGAATGCAGAGAAGGAGGAGAGAGACCCTACAGGAGGACTCACCGGATGGAGTCATGAGTACGAGAGAAGTGGACAGGGAAGATCACAAATACCCCTGAGCACAAGGAGACACCGAGAGCAGAAGAAGGACCCTTCCAAAATAATTAACCAGTGACCAAATGACTTCAAAACTCCACCAGAGAGACGGGGACAGGAAAGAAATCCTTTGTGTGTGGGACACCTGTGGAAAAAACTTTCAACAAGAAAAATCCGGGTTATTATTGCCAACAAAGAAAATCTCATCAAGGAGAGAACAACCTTTGTTATGCATCCAGAATGTGGAAAAAATCTTTCAACACATAAGATGCCACCTAGCACGTTCACCTGAAAAAAACACACCAGCAGACATGCCAATACACAATCAGAGAGACCTTCTACATCTAATTACAATGCACTGAAGGTGGAAGACATTTCCTTTATTCAGGATCCACTAACAGCACACCTGAAAACTCACACAGCAGCAACCAGAATCTGGGGGACATCACCCCAGATCAGAGCTTTAACATCTTTTCCATGGTGTTGAATGTGGGAAATGCTTCAATCAAATGGACTCTCTTAGGAACTCACCAGAGAATGTGCCCAGGTAGGAGGCAATTTCAGTGCACTGAATGTGCGAAAATGCTTTCCTTTAAAATTCCCATCTAATGACACATCATAGAAGCCACAAAGGAGAGAAAAGTATGCGCAAAACTAACCCCATTTGGGAGAAATACTACCCCATGAGAAAACCATTTCAATGCACAGAATGTGGGACAGGAAAATGTTTTCCTCAAGGAAAGCACAGCGTAGTGATGCATCATAGAAACCCACAATGGGGAGAAACATTTTAGTTGTACTGATATGTGGGAAATGTTTCCTCACAAACTCACAAATAGTGCAGCATCATAAAACTCAACACAGGGGAGAAAATCTTTCAGATGTACGGAATGTGGGAAAATGTTTTCTCAGGAAGTCATATATAGCGCTGCATCATAAAACCCACACAGGGGAAAAACCTTTTAGTTGTACTGAATGTGGGAAATCTTTCCTCACAAACTCACATCTACTGAGACATCATAGAGTGCATTCCGGAGAGAAACCTTTTGGTTGTGCTGAATGTGGGAAATGTTTCCTCACAAACTCACAACTAGTGCTGCATCATAAAACTCATACAGGAGAGAAACCTTTTAGTTGTGTTGAATGTGGGAAATGTTTCCTCACAAACTCACAACTAGTGCTGCATCATAAAACCCACACAGGGGAAAAACCTTTTAGTTGTACTCAATGTGGGAAATGTTTCCTCACAAACTCACATCTACTGAGACATCATAGAGTGCATTCCGGAGAGAAACCTTTTGGTTGTGCTGAATGTGGGAAATGTTTCCTCACTAACTCACAACTGGTGCTGCATCATAAAACTCATACAGGAGAGAAACCTTTTAGTTGTGTTGAATGTGGGAAATGTTTCCTCACTAACTCACAACTGGTGCTGCATCATAAAACTCATACAGGAGAGAAACCTTTTAGTTGTGTTGAATGTGGGAAATGTTTCCTCACTAACTCACAATTGGTGCTGCATCATAAAACTCACACAGGGGAAAAACCTTTTAGTTGTTCAGAATGTGGGAAATGTTTCCTCAAGAACTCACAACTAGTGCTGCATCATAAAACTCACACAGGGGAGAAACCTTTTAGTTGTTCAGAATGTGGGAAATGTTTCCTCAAGAACTCACAACTACTGATGCATCATAGAACCCATACTGGGGAAAAACCTTTCAATTGTCCTGAATGTGGGAAATGTTTCCATCGTAAGGAGTCTCTAGGAAAACACCAGAGCATCCACACAGGTGAGAAACCATTTCAGTGCAATGAATGTGGGAAATGTTTCCATCGTAAGGAGTCTCTAGGAAAACACCAGAGCATCCACACGGGTGAGAAACCATTTCAGTGCAATGAATGTGGGAAATGTTTCCTCAGAAACAAGCAGCTAGTGATACATCATAAAAATTCACACAGGGGAGAAACCTTTTATTTGTGATGAATGTGGGAAATGTTTCATCAGAAAATCTCAACTAGTGTTGCATCATAAACTTCACACCTGTGAGAAACCTTTTAGTTGTGCTGAATGTGGGAAATGTTTCCTCACGAACTCAAATCTAGTGAGGCATCGTAGAACACACACGGGGGAGAAACCTTTTACTTGTGCTGAATGTGGGAAATGTTTCACCACAAAATCACAACAAGTGTTGCATTATAAAATTCACACAGGGGAGAAACCTTTTAGTTGTGCTGAATGTGGGAAATGTTTCCTCACAAACTCGCAACTAGTGCGGCATCATAAATCTCACACAGGGGAGAAACCTTTTAGTTGTGCTGAATGTGGGAAATGTTTCTTCACAAACTCGCTACTAGTGAGGCATCATAGAACACACATGGGGGAGAAACCTTTTAGATGTACCAAATGTGGGAAATGTTTCAGTTGTAAAGCTTCTCTAAGAACACACCAGAGCATCCACACGGGTGAAAAAGTGCAGCATAAACCTCACTAGCTATGGTTGGTGAACTGCTGCCCTTTTCTTAGGGGATGAAATTATAGTTCCCTCCTCAAGTCTTGCTGGGTACCTATACATGGTTACCCCTATGTACAAAGTCTATACTGAATCCCAGCATGGTGGACACTACAATAGACGAATGGTAGGAACGAAAAAGAAAAATACATACTGGCTGCACATCGCCCAGGATAAAAAGGTGCTCACCCGTAGCTTACGCACTAGGGCTAACGATGGGGGTTGTGATAGTGCAAACACTGCAGTTGTAGATAACATCTCTGCCACAGATAAAGGTCATGGTGAGCATGTTCACAGACCCACTGTGGCAGGAGATAACCGTGAAAATTAATGAAAAAGTTGAGAGAATTAACTACGGTTAAGTGGACTATTGCAGATAAGGAGGAGATGATGTTATGCTACTTTTACACTACAAACCCTATATTTAAATCAAGAGGGTATGTAAGGAGAATCTGCCAAAAACTGGAAGAAAGAGGAACATCGCCACAAGAAAAAGCTGCGGAAAGCAACAGATGCAAATTCGAGATCTTTACCTTTGCAGCAAGAAGGATGTGAATGATAGCATCTTGAAGCAACTAAAGGCTTCCATGAAAAGGAAGGAGGCGACCTGGGTGAGAGTACCAGAAGAAAGGACTAGACAGAAATTGAAAGAGCAGTCGAGGGGGAGATGGAGCTTGGAGATCTGGAACTGCAGGAGAGTGAGGTAACTACAGGACAGGTCAACCAATCAACTGAAGAGGAGGATGAAAGGGAGGAGAAAGACCCAGAGGTGGAGGAATTCAAGATCGAACTCATCAGGATGACCTTCGGCCTTGACAAATATGTTGAGGCAATTTTTTTGTGAGGAAAATTGAGCAAAAACAGAAAAACATCAATCATTATAATTGAAAAGTGCTTTAACCTCACGGAATAAGATACAAGCCATCAATCAGCTGGCAATTCCTGTACTTTCATACAGCTTTGGGGTTGTGGACTGGCCTCTTAAAAATCTTGAAAAACTGGATGTGCGAACACGAAAACTCCTCCATGCCCATGAAGTGATTTACAAGAATCAGTATATGCCAAGATTGTACATACCTAGAACTGAAACATAGAAAACGTAACAACAGAAAAAGGCCACATGGCTATCTAGTCTGTCTTTCCTTATCAACTACAATAATCAAGATCCTCTGTGTTTCTCCCATATATTTTGAATTCAGATACTGTCCTCGTATCCACTATCTCCACTGGGAGACTATTCTACGCATCCACCACTCTTTCCATAAAGAAATATTTCAACATATTACTCCTATCCCCTTTTACTCTCATACTATGTCCCCTCATAGCACAGCTTGCCTTCAATTGAAAGAGATCCTCCTGTGCATTTATGCCACAGGTATTTAAAGGTCTCTATCATATCACCCCTATCCCCACTTTCCTCTAAAGTATACATATTAAGATCTTTACGTCTGTCCTCATATGCTTCATAACGAAGACCAGTAACCATTTTATTCTCCAGGAACAAGCAGGAAATCAATCCTCACTTATGGGCGACGTCGGCACAGACTGAGCCCACACGGAGCAATTCCCAAGCTTTCAAAGAAAGCCTTTGGGATTGCTACGATGCATGCGTGGTCCTCTTCCTGCCCAAGGGTGCCATCTTGCTCAATCTCCCTTTTTCCGCGGAGCCCTTCGGATGCACGCCCTCGTCCCTCAGAAAAAGTATTTCATTTTTGGCCTACTAGCCTTCTGTTTTCCGGTTGCACCAGTCCTCAACCCGTCCTTCCCCTGCTTTACCTTTTTAGAGCTATTAGGGGATGGTTTTCTTCGCATTTTTTGCCCCAACTGCTGGCTGCATGGGTCTTCGACCTTGCGGGTGCCATTTTTGCCCCTTTGGCCACCGGATTCAAAAAATGCGATAGATGCTCTAAGAATATGTCGCTTACGGACACCCATGACTGTTGCCTGCGGTGTCTCAGGGCCGATCATGATCCGGAGCTCTGTTTGCTTTGTAAGAAAATGTCCTCTAAGGCCCTGCTCAGTCGTAAGCAGAAGTCCGAAGGCCTTTTTCAGGAAGACCGCCTCAGTGGCACCCTCGGTCGTCTCTCCTCCAGTGGGATCCCCCACTTCAGCCCCGCGCTCTTGGCGGCACTCTGACCAAGGGTCCTGTGAAGTGGAGCAGCGCAAGAAGAAGGCGGCCTCAAAGTCACTGTCGGGGGTGAGATCTTCCAGGGCCTCCGGAGGGCCATGAGGGGAGGGTCAGGACAGCTGTTATAGTTGGTGATTCAATCATTAGGAATGTAGATAGCTGGGTGGCTGGTGGACGTGAGGATCGCCTGGTAACATGCCTGCCTGGTGCGAAGGTAGCAGACCTCACGCACCGCCTAGATAGGATCATAGATAGTGCTGGGGAGGAGTCTGCTGTCTTGGTACATGTTGGTACCAATGACATAGGAAAATGTGGTAGGGAAGTTCTGGAGGCTAAATTTAAGCTTTTAGGTAGGAAGTTGAAATCCAGAACTTCCAGGATAGCATTCTCCGAAATGCTTCCTGTTCCACGTGCAGGACCCAAAAGACAGGCAGAGCTCCGGAGTCTCAATGCGTGGATGAGACAATGGTGCAAGGATGAGGGTTTTGGATTTGTTAGGAACTGGGGAACATTCTGGGGAAAGGGGGGGCTCTTCCAAAGGGATGGGCTTCACCTTAATCAGGATGGGACCAGACTGCTGGCATTAACCTTTAAAAAAAGAGATAGAGAAGTTTTTAAACTAGAAAATAGGGGAAAGCCGACAGTCACCCAGGAGCGCATGGTTCGGACAAAGGTATCCTTGAAGGATACTACCAAAAGCAGTGAGGTTCCAAAAGGGAGTATAGTAGCCCAAATGCCCTTGAGTAAGGAGCAGACAGAGCATAAAGATTCCAAATTACCCATGCCTACCAATAGCCAGATTAATATTAATAAAATACAGTCTCTAAAATGCTTGTATGTAATGCTAGAAGTCTAAACAATAAGATGGGAGAGTTAGAATATATAGCACTAAATGAGAGGTTAGATATGATTGCACTCTCAGAGACATGGTGGAAGGAGGATAACCAGTGGGACACTGTGATACCTGGATACAAACTATATCGTAATGATAGAGCTGATCAAATTGGTGGAGGGGTTGCGCTCTATGTTAGAGAGGGCATTAAGTCAGAAAGGATTAAAGTTTTGCAGGGAACAAAATTTGCTGTAGAATCTCTATGGATTGAAATTCCATTTATGAAGGGGAAGGTGATGGCAGTGGGAGTATACTATCGACCGCCTGGCCAGAATGAACAAATGGATGATGAAATGCTCAAAGAAATCAAGGAAGCTAACAAAAGTCACAACAGAGTAGTAATAATGGGTGATTTCAATTACCCCGGTATTGACTGGGTCAGTGTCACAGCAGGACAAGCTAAAGAGATAAAGTTTCTAGACGAAATAAATGACTGCTTCTTGGAGCAGCTGGTTCATGAACCGACCAGAGGGGAAGCCATACTGGACCTAGTCCTTAGTGGAACGCCAGATCTGGTGCAAGAAATAAGGGTGTTGGGACCACTTGGCAATAGTGATCATAGTATGATCATGTTTGATTTAATTAGTGGAGGACAGATAGTAAAGGAATCCACAGTACTACCTTTTAACTTTCAAAAGGGAGACTATGATAGAATGAGGAATATAGTTAGGGAAAAAAAACTAAAAGGAGCGGTTCCAAAGGTTAAAGACTTACAGCAAGCTTGGGTGTTATTTAAAAATACTATCCTAGAAGCCCAGACCAACTGTATTCCACACATTAAGAAAAGTGGAAGAAAGTCCAAAAAACTGCCAGCATGGTTTAAAGGTGAGGTCAGAGAGGCTGTTGCTGCCAAAAAAGCAACCTTCAGGAAATGGAAAAAAGAGCCAAATGATGAAAACTGGAAACAACACAAGCACTGGCAAGTTAAATGCAAAGCATTGATAAGGCAGGCAAAGCGGGAATTTGAGAAGAAACTTGCTACGGAAGCAAAAACACGAAATAAAGACTTTTTCAAGTACATTCGTAGCAAAAGGCCTGTGAGAGAGTCAATTGGACCATTAGATGATAGAGGGGTAAAAGGGGCAGTAAGAGGAGACAAGGCTATAGCAGAGAGACTGAATGAATTCTTTGCTTCGGTCTTTACTGAGGAAGATGTAGGGATGTTACCCAAGACTGAAGTGGTATTTAAAGGTGATACTGCAGAGGAATTGCGAGAAATATCGCTACACCGGGAAGATATATTACAACTATTTGATAAACTGAATAGTAGCAAATCACCGGGACCGGATGGTATACATCCCAGAGTGTTGAAAGAACTGAAATATGAGATTGCAGACCTGCTATTGGTAATCTGTGAACTTTCATTAAAATCATCTGTAATACCTGAAGATTGGAGGGTCGCCAACGTAACACCAATTTTTAAAAAAGGTTCCAGGGGTGACCCGGGAAATTACAGACCGGTGAGCCTGACGTCAGTACCAGGGAAAATGGTAGAAACCATCATAAAGAACAAAATTACACAGCATGTAGATAGTCATGGCCTAATGGGAGACAGCCAACATGGCTTTAGAGAAGGAAGATCTTGTCTTACTAATCTGATATGTTTTTTTGAAGGTGTGCATAAACAGGTAGACAAAGGTGAGTCGGTTGATATAGTGTATCTGGACTTTCAGAAAGCTTTTGACAAGGTCCCCCATCAGAGACTTTTGGCGAAGCTAAAAAGTCATGGGATAGGAGGCAGTGTACTATTGTGGATCGGGAACTGGTTAAAAGATAAAAAGCAGAGGGTAGGGCTAAATGGCCAATATTCCCAATGGAAAAAGGTGAATAGTGGAGTACCCCAGGGATCTGTACTGGGTCCGCTACTTTTTGACATATTCATAAATGACCTGGAAAAGGGAATAACTAGTGAGGTTATCAAATTTGCAGATGACACAAAACTATTTAAAGTTGTTAAAACCCAAGAGGATTGTGGAAAACTGCAGGAGGATCTGGATAAATTGGAAGACTGGGCATCCAAATGGCAGATGAAATTTAATGTGGACAAGTGCAAAGTTATGCACCTAGGAAAGAACAACCCACACTATAGTTACACGATGCAAGGCTCCACATTAGAAACCACCACCCAGGAAAAAGATTTAGGAGTCATCGTGGATAACATGTTAAAACCCTCGGCCCAGTGTGCAGCAGCGGCCAAGAAAGCAAATAGAATGCTAGGTATCATAAGGATAGGGATGGAGAATAAAACAAAGGATATTATAATGCCTCTGTATCGCTCCATGGTACGACCGCACCTTGAATATTGTGTGCAATTCTGGTCACCGTATCTTAAAAAGGACATAGCGTTATTAGAAAAAGTACAGAGAAGAGCCACCAAATTGGTGAAGGGGATGGAAGGCTACTCCTATGAAGAGAGGCTAAAAAGGTTAGGGCTCTTTAACCTGGAAAAGAGACGGCTGAGGGGAGATATGATAGAGGTCTATAAATTAATGAATGGAGTGGAACGGATAAACGTGGATAAATTGTTTACGCTATCAGAATATAGAAAGACTAGGGGACATGTAATGAAGCTACAGGGTAAACTATTTAAGACAAATAAGAGAAAATATTTCTTCACTCAACGTGTAATCAAACTCTGGAATCTGTTACCGGAGGATGTAGTAAGGGCTGTTAGTATAGCTGGGTTTAAAAAAGGTTTGGACAAGTTCCTGGAGGAAAGGTCCATAAACCACTATTAAAAAGGGACCCAGGATATCAATGCTTAACCCAGTACAAGCATTGTGGAACCTGTGTCTTTTGGGGATATTGCTAGGTACGTATGACCTAGATTGGCCACTGTTGGAAACAGGATACTGGGCTTGATGGACCTCGGTCTGACCCAGTATGGCATGTCTTATGTTCTTATGTTCCAAGCAGGCCTTGGCTGCTGGACAGGGTGTCCTGCCCGGTTCGGATTCCTCATCCGAGTTCTCGGACTGGGAGTCCAATGTGGACCCCTCTCCGGAAACCCGTACCCACTGGGACCTTCCGTCGGACCCCTCCCCGCCCGTGTTTCAGCGGCGCTCGCCACCAAAGGACACCTCTTTCCTGGTGTTTGTTTGAGATATGCCATGGGCTCTTAACCTGGCCACCCAGGCCAAGGAGGACCCTCAAGCTGAAGAGCTCGACATCCTTCAGTATGAGTCCCCACCTAGGGAGTCTCTTACTGTTCCAGTCCCTCCCATCCTGTCCAGGCTGCTACTCTGCACATGGGAGGCACCTGCCTCGGTCCCCATCTTGAGTAAACGCCTTAACACTATGTACAAGGTACAGCATGGCCCTGGGTTCAGAAAGACCCAACTCCCGTACACTTCCATGGTAGTGGAATCAGCCATGAGAAAGCAAAAGAGCCCAAAGTTGCACTCTTCAGTCCCCCCGGGCCGGGAGTCGAGAGCCCTTTATGCCCTAGACTGCAAGGCCTACCAAGTATGTTATTGCGCAAACAGGCCAAGGAGCTCGGAGGTTTCTCTGTGGGCCTCGAGGGCGAACCCCTGAATAAGTTCATTACCCTGCTGAAGTCTGTCGTGGACTGCTCAAAATACCTTTCCCTTGCCGCCTACAATGGTTTTGAGTCCTCAGTTCGGGTAGCGGCCGTGGGCATCGGGGCCCGTCGCCAGGCATTGCTCCAGTCATCAGACTTGGAGCAGTAGGTGCAGGAGAAGCTCCTGGATATGCCCTGGCTCGCAAGGCCGCGGAGATAGAGACTGAATTCGTCACCAGAACCCGTCTCTTGCTCAAGACCTCCACCCTCCCCTGGAAGAAGCAACAGGCCAAAAAGCCTTTCTTCCTGAGGAAGGGCCTTCCTTACTGTGGCTTCCCGCCATACCCGACCACCACAGCACAGAGAAAGTTCGGTCAGGATCACCGCAAGCCGAAAGGGCCTAAAGCCCAAACCCCGGCTCTGCCACAACTCGCACAGGGGTTTTGACGCTAGCTGCATAGCCTCTTGCCCTCCGGCGACTCAGCAGCCAGTGGGGGGGCGCCTGTCCTCTTTTGCCCTTCAGTGGGTTTCCATCACCTCGGACACCTGGGTCCTCCGGGTAATCCGGGATGGCTAGTGCCTCCCCGCGCACCTGGGTCATCTGGGGCGGCTCCTCGATTCCCCGCGCACCAGGTCTTCCTGCAGTGGGAATTAGTCTCCTTCCTCACCCAACGGGCGGTCGAGAAGGTCCCACCACACCTTTGAGGTCGGGGCTTCTATTCCTGTTACTTCCTCATCCCGAAGAAGACGGGGGTCTGTGGCTCATTCTCGACCTTCAAAGGTTAAACAAGTTCTTGGTGCGGGAGAAGTTCAAGATGCTATCATTTGGCGTCCTGCTGCCCTTACTCCGACAGGGCGACTGGCTATGCTTCTTGGATCTAAAAGACGCTTACGCCCACATTTTGATCCACCCCCAGCACAGGCAGTAACTGCACTTCAGGGTGCGGGGAGAGCACTTCCAGTACAGGGTGCTCCCCTTCGGCTCGTGTCTGCCCCATGGGTCTTCACGAAATGCCTCTCCATGGTCGCCGCCTGTCTCAGGCATCAGGGCGTACTGGTCTTCCCCTACCTCGACGACTGGCTCGTTACAGGATCCTCGGTCGAGGAAACTCTCCGGGCGGCTTCACACACAATCCTTCTACTCGAAGGCCTGGGTTCTTGGTCAACTATCCCAAGTCCCACCTTGGACTGGTGTAGGCTTTAGAGTTCATCGGGGCGCACCTCGATACTCAACAGGCGACTGCATTTTTACCAGCGGATCGCGCTGACTGCCTCTGAGCCCTGGCAATTCAGGTCCAGAGTACCCCCTGGGTCACAGCCTGAACTATGCTATGCCTCCTGGGCCACATGGCCTCTACTGTCCATGAGGTTCCCCACGCCTGCCTGCCTGCACGCACGCACGCACATGGGGACAGCTCAGTAGTGCCTCAGCGCCCAGTGGAGCCCATCCGTCGGTCAGCTCAGAGACCCTGTAAGGGTCTCCCACAGCCTTCGCCTGTATCTGGGCTGGTGGCAAAACCCCCGCAACTTCCTCTGGGATTGCCCTTCCAGGCCCTGCAGCATGATATAGTGCTGACAATGGATGCCTCCCTGATGGGGCGGGGCGCCCACTTTGGTGCGTTGTGCATGCAGGGGTGGTGGTCGCCTGAGGAGTCTCAGCAGCAGATAAACTTACTCGAGCTCTGGGCGATTCGGTGGGCCCTGAGGGCCTTCGAGGATCACCTCAAGGGGAGGTTGGTGCTCGTGCAGACCGACAACCGCGAGGCGATGTTCTACATCAACAAGGAAGGGGGTACCGGATCACACTCCTTCGCCTTCCATCGGGGGATATCCCTCAGGGCAACCTACCTCCTGGGCCAGGAGAATGTCCTAGTGGACAGGCTCAGCAGAATCTTCCGCCCTCATGAATGGCGGCTGGATCCGGGGTGGCCAGCTGGCTGTATCTTCAGTGGGGGACTCCGGCGATGGACCTATTCGCCAGTCCTCAGAACGCACAGCTCCCCCACATCTGTGGCCGGTGCCGCACCCGAGCAGGGAAAGCACGGATGCGTTCCTTCTGAGCTGGTCCTCCAGCCTGCTCTATGCGTTCCCTCTCATTCCTCGGACCCTCCTCAAGGCTCATGGGGACCGGGCATCGATGATTCTCATAGCCCCCGTTCCCGCTCCGGCTGTCGACGGAGCGTCCTGTCCCCCTGGGATGTGCCACAGGCCTGCTAACGCAGGAGGATAGATGGGTGCAGCACCTGAACCTGACCTCCTTATCCCTCGCAGCCTGGCGGCTGAATAGGTCTCCCTAGCTCCGCTGGGTCTCCTGGAGGATGTCGAGGAAGTCCTCGACTAGACAAGCCTATGCCTTCAAGTGGCTGCGCTTCTCGGTCTGGTGCTTCGGGTTCCAGAGCGACCCATTCTCTTGCCCCACTCGATGGGTCCTTCAGTACCTCCTCCATCTCTGAAAGGAAGGTCTGAATTTGAACTCCGTCAGGGTGCATTTGAGCGCAATCTTGGCAAATCACCTCCCCTTCAAGGGAAAGCAGCCTTTGGTCTCCCGCTTTATGTGGGGTCTCTTGCTATCCAAGCCGCCCATCTGGCCTCCCCCGGTGGAGTGGGACCTGAACATGGTGCTCATGCAGCTTACACATCCACCTTTTGAGCCAATGGCGACGTGCTCGCTTCGGCATCTATCCTGAAAGGTGATCTTCCTGGTGGCGGTGACCTCGGCACACTGAGTCACTGAACTCCAGGCTCTCATGGCTAATGCTCCTTACACCAGATTCTATGGGAATAGGGTGGTCCTCCGTATCTATCCCAAATTCCTGCCTAAAGTTGTCTCTGATTTCCATCTCAACCAAGAGATAGTCTTACTGACTTTCTTCCCGAGACACCATGCCGACCAGACATTGGCGACTTTGCATACTCTCAACTGCAAGAGAGCTCCAGCCTTCTCTCTGCAGTGCACCCAGGTTCATCGCGAGTCTGACCGACTCTTCGTGACTTATGATCCACATCTATTGGGGCAGACAGTCACCCCAAGCTCACCCTCTCCGTTTGGGTAGCGGACTGCATCACCGTCACCCATGCGAAAGTGGCTGTCCCTTTGGATCGGCGAGTCACCGCACACGGGATCCGAGCCAAGGCGGCTTTGGTGGCCTTGCTGCATGCAGTGCCCCTGTGGGACATTTGCCGGCAGCGACCTGGTCTTCAGCGAACACCTTCGCTGCACACTACTGCCTGGAGAGGGAGTCCCGTCGGGGCAGCGCCTTCGGCCAGGCTGTACTCCGTAATCTGTCCGGGATATAAGCAACTCCTGCCCTCCGATCCTTCTTCATGGCTACCGAGGGCTGGGCTCTTTCGGGCATTGGCTTCTGCTCACAATCTCGTGAAGGCGTTTTTTGGTTACAGGTTCGATAGCTGGGGAGTCCCATAAGTGAGGACTGACTTCCTGCTTGTACCTGGAGAAAGCATAGTTGCTCACCTGTAACAGGTATTCTCCAGGGACAGCAAGAATCAGTCCTTATTACCCTTCCACCTCCCCTGAAGAGTTGCTGGATTTTTATCCTTCCCTTGCCATCTGCTTGGTAGGGCTTGAGCTAAGGGACCTGACTGAGCAAGATGGCACCCTTGAGTGGGAAGAGGACCACGCATGCATGGTAGCAATCCTAAAGGCTTTCTTTGAAAGCTGGGGAATTACTCCGCGCGGGCTCCATCAGTGCCGATGTCGCCCATAAGTGAGGACTGATTGCTGCTGTCCCTGGAGAACACCTGTTACAGGTGAGTAACTACACTGTAGCCACCCTCTGCACTGATTCCAACCTGTTTATATCCTTTTGAAGGTGCGGTCTCCAGAATTGCACACAATATTCCAAGTGAGTTTGCACCAGAGACCTATATAGAGGCATTATCACCACCTTTATTCTGCTGGCCATTCCTCTCCCTATACACCCAAGCATTCTTCTGGCTTTCACAGTAGCCTTTTCTACCTATTTAGCTACTTTAAGATCGTCAAAGGAGGGTTAGGATTCATAGAGATTGACTACACATACAGAGCTATTATCATAGCACTCTTCGGATCCAAATATGCAAAAGTGCTGAAATATAGAGTAAACGTCCAGAATCTGTCTCCATCATCAAACTTGGGCAAGCGTTTTGATGACTAGAAAAAATGACTGAAAATCTACAAGAATGCACAGGGAAGGAAATTGCAGAATTTGCAAAACAAGAGGAAAAACTCTTCAAAGAATTAGATCAGTAAACAAGGAAAAACAAGTGGCAGATGCACGAATACAGTGGGAAATACAGAGTGTTATTCCAGGAACCCTTTGTCGATCAAGAATGGATACATGAATGGTTAAGGAGAGGTGAACTGAAACCGAAGGATGAGGGATTGATAATTGCAGCCCAGGACAGTGGATTACGGACTAGATGGTTTACAGCGAGCATTGAAAAAACAGACATGCTGATTCTGTAAGACAGAGCTGGAAACAGCAAGTCACCTCACAGCTGGCTGTGAAGTTCTGATGATGGAAAATTTCTATACTGAAAGTACAACAAAGTAGCATGCCTCATCCATTAGAAACTCTGTAAACGCTACAATTTAACCACCTATATCAACTGTTGCTCTGAATAAGAATACCATCTTTGAACCTTATTCATCTGTACATAGTGTTGTAAATAGTTAGAAGTGGTTCCACTCATTACCACGATATGTAAATAGTTAGAGGTTATACCTCACCTACTTTGTTCTTTGTATAAAGTTCATGAATACTGTTCCATGTAAAAGCGTTAGTTAGCCTATTATGATGTAAACCACCCCTTATCTCTGGAAAGGATGGTATAAAAATATGTTTTAATTAATTAATTACAACTTCACTGTACCTGAAAAGCACTGGGATCATGACCCTAAGAGAATGAACAGGTTATGATCACCTGGGACATTCCCATGCCAACGAATAAGAAACTGGATGCCAGGAAACCTGACATAGTGGTAAAGGAGAAGAACACCAGAATGGCATTGATAATAGAGGTGTCTGTTCCGAATGATTATTCTGTGAATCAAGTGGATGGACAGAAGACCCTGAAGTACCAAGAAATGTAGTCAGAGACCAAGAAAATGTGGCCAAAAGACAGAGAGATATTTCCTATTGTACTGGGAGCCAAAGGCTTGATAAAGAAGAACTTCCAAGCACATCTTGACCAATTACCCATTCCAGTTACATCTTATGAACTCCAGAAAGAAGCTCTCTTTGGCATTATGCAAATACTACACAAAGCATTAGCAATACATTTGAGATACTGAGATCATACTCCACATACCCTGGCTTAGAAGTGAGGTTCACAACTGTCATGGTATGCACAAAACTAAATCGCCAATATCCAAAAGGCTATCACAGGTGCAAACTTACATCAGGCAGCAACACATTACCTTAAGATGAACTCTCCATATAGTGAATTCCTTCTTCAATAATAAATATTGAGACCAACCTACAGAATTTTATATCATTGATCTTAAAATTTGTGAATGACTTTCTAACCATGAAGGGGAAAAGGCTGCATCAACGATTATTTCAATCTTACATACGGCACCAATCATCCTTGGTCAGAAAACCCCCCTCATTTTTTTACTATTTCTTTAATATATGTATATTTGACAAAAGTAGCCCTGTTCCATCTGTTCAGTGATCTAATCTATGAGCAAAAATTATAAACACTTCAAAGTGCTTGTGGCAAATTATTGCAAATGGCTTGACCGTCATAATTGTTAATGCTGAAATGCCATGTTAAGAACAGCACCCGGTCTTTCACCCAACTTGATCCCGTTTTGCCAAATGGCTTCTTCAGGAGTATAGCTTCCCTTTTTACTCTTGTGAATGCAAAGCTCTGGTCTTACATCAGTAAGGGTGAACACCACAAATGTAGTCACCTATATACTCATGAAGAAGCCGTTTGGCGAAATGGGGCCAAGTCGGGTGAAAGAAGTCGCTCTTGAGAATCTTGTCTACTAGGTCCTTCATAGCCATTCTGCCAAGACCAATGTGTCATTGGATTTCTTGACTGCTTGTCATTTCTTTATTGATAGTTGTTCAATTTCTTCTCTATCAACGATGAACTTATTGATTTTGCCAGTTGTTGGGATCTTTGTCTCCTTTACAGTAAGGTGCAGGCCCATTTTAAGACTATGTTCCTTGATCTTGAGAAGCAAATATTTTCAGATCATCTTCACGTTCAGCATCAGCATAGTGAAGGTTATTGATGAATCTTCCACCAATCTTCACACCTCTGTTGACTTCATGCAGTCCTGCTTCTCTGATGATTTGTTCTGCATATAAATTAAACAGGTAGGGTGAGAGTATGTAGCCTTGTTGTACACCTTTGCCGATTTTACACCATTCTGTTTTCTCTCTTTTCTGTTCGAACTGTTGCATCTTGATCAATGTAAAGGTTGTGCAAGAGAATGATCAGGTGTTCTGGTATACCCATGCTTGTTAATGTGGTCCAGAGTTTCTCATGGTTTACACAGTCAAAAGCCTTGCTGTTGTCGATAAAGCACAAATAGATATCCTTATGGTATTCTTTAGTCTTTTCAAGGATCCATCTCACATCCGCAATGATGCCTCTCATTCTTTGCCCTTTCCTGAACCTTGCTTGCACTTCAGGCAGTTCTCGTTCCAGGTATGGTTGTAGTCTCTGCTGGATAATCTTGAGTAGAATCTTGCTGGCATGTGGGATCAGAGCAATTGTGTGATAATTTCCATAGTCCGTTGGATCACCTTTCTTTAGAAATGGTATAAACACAGATCTTTTCCAGTCAGTTAGCCATGATATTATCTTCCAAATTTTCCTGGCAGAGCCTGTATGGTAACAGCTGCATCCAATTGCTGTAATTAAATAGTGTAAAAATACTCTTCTATTTTTTTTATAAATGATTGTGTTCTACCATGCAATAGTGTCCATTTAATCCCAGTGAAAATTAATAAATGGTGTCGAAAACTTTCCTTATGGATCCAACCGTCTTTCCATAAAAATGTATTTCCATAGATCAGTCTGGAGTCTAATCCCAATTTGATCCACACTATCATTGTGATATAATTTGTATCTGAGTATCACAATGTCCAGTGGGTTGTCCTCCTTCCACCAGGTCTCTGAGATGCCAATTATATCTTAACTTTCATTCAGTGCTATATATTCTAACTCTTATTTCTAGCATTTCTATAAAGATGTTTCACTATTTGTTTTTTGTTTACATGTACAACCTGCTTAGCAGTTGACAAGGACAATGTGGAATCTTTTAAGTCTCTCTGCTTTTTACTCAGAGAGATTGGGATTACTTTTGCCTTTATTGCAATCTCTCTGTTGGGATGACCCAACTTCCCTGTTGTCAATGATACCTTCCTCTGAACCATGTACTACTGAGACTCTCAGCTTGGCCCAGAAGCAGCTGTATCTCCGTTAAGGTTACTGCCAGCAGCTTGGTTGCACCCTGTTTAAGATGGATCCCATCATGTTGAGGCACTCCAAGTCTTCTCTAACCCCTCATACGTCCCCCCCACAACCCTCACCTTTAACGATATCACACTCTCCTTAAAGAACCAGGTGAAATATCTTGGAATCATAATTGATCAAAACTTATCATTCTCTGAACAAATAAAGAAAAGCACCAACACAGTATATGCTAAGGAAAAAGTGGGGTACTGGAGAAAGCTTCAGAAATATGGAGAGTTGCTGGATTTTGCTAACAGCCTAGTGGAATATGTGTAATAGAAGCCAAGGTCGTATTTTGCAGATGTTTGTTAAAGCTAGACAGAATGTTTTTGCTTGCAGAAAGGTTGTCCTGATTAAGCATGAGCAATATGTCAGTGCCCTAGTGTTTAGCTTGATCTGTAAGCAAGAAGCATGACGCAGAGTGATAAAATAAAATTGTACAATGTGGCAGTTTTTTCCTAATTAAAAAAAAGTGCCATGACCAATGTTCCCTCTAATTTTCTGTAGGCTGTGTGCGCATAAAATATCAGCTGTGCAGCTTTTGAAGGAAGGTTAAATTTTTGTGCGCCACATAACGACACTCGGAGTTATATACTTTAAAATTTGACTACATGTCAGAATACAGTATGTACACCACATTGATTGCACTAGAAAATATTGTAGAACTTGTGAAAACCATAAATATACAACAACTTTTCAATTTTAAGAACGTCTGTGTTGTTTTCTATCAGAATGAGAACCGTAATTTTTGTGCGCTCTGTTGTAAAGTATGTGCGCTCACTTGGTGAGGTGTGTGCGCGCGCACACGCGCACAGCTTAGAGGGAACAGTGGCCATGACCAAGCTATGGAAGAGCATTGCAAGTAAACAATCCAGTTTGTGGAATTTCTAATTCCTTCCTGAGGCCTCAGTAGCATTTTGTTATTGTTAACTCTGTGTGTTTGTTTTCATTCCTTTCTCACTTGCACGGAGTTCAGGGAATTGGAGCCAAGAACTGAGGAAGGATCCCTTTGTTTGTTGCCCCTGGTTAGGATTAGAGCATACAGTTACCAAGTCAGTGCTCCAACCACTAGATGACTACTCCATGCTGAGAGTCAGTTGAACTCCCATTGAAATCAATGGGCAAAAAAGGGACTTAGAAAAAAAAATTGAAAAAAAAGGGAAGAATATCAGATAAAGACAGCAAGAGGGAAAGGGGACTAGGCCCAACTTACTGACTCTCCTCAAGGGCCCTGTGGGGACTTCCTGTTCCTCATTCAGCTCACCAGTGCTGGTAACCGGAAGGAAACAGCTGGGCAGAGGGCAGCTGTCTGCTCCAGAAGACATGGGCGTACCTGTGCTCCATGTCAGGTCTTTCAGGACTCAATCCAAGGCTCTGCACCGCAGTGTGGATGAGGACAGTTAGCCCTGTCTTCACTGCTATACCAGTTCACATGCCTTGCAACCTGCTAGAGGCAGATATTTCTGTCTTCTCTCAGTGTAGTGCCAGAAGATATACCCAGTGTAGACATCACTGAAAGCTGCTCAAGTCTGCCTTCACCTGCTGGCTACGGGACATAACTCACTTATCTGGACTGATCTAGCAGGATGATAAGGAAAAAGAATTTGAGTTATCTTTTATATCCTTAAAAGAGGTATACAATTATGGCAAGTCATGGGAAAACAGGAATAGAAAGTCAAGGTTTACATAAGTTCCAAGAAATTAAAATAAAATTATAACTATTCTTAACCCATGTCCTAACGTCTCATCTTCCAATAGCTTTCATAATGACCACCCTAGTTTCACAGCACGTCCCAAGCTTAACAGACGTAACAGACTTAGGGCCATATTTCACCTACTCAGATACTTATTTCCGCATATTAAAGCTGCTGAAATGCAGGGAACTTGGGGAAAAGGAGAAGCACCGTGGATTGTGTTGTAAAAAGGAGATGGCACTATCATCCACACTGGTGTAGTCTACAGCTCTCCAACTCAAACTGAAGAAATTAATAGAGACTTGATTATTGATATTGCAAAAATAGCCATGAAGGGGGAAGTGATCATATTGGGTGACTTTAATCTACCCAATGTGGATTGGAGTATTCCTTATGCAAATCTGGAAAGAAATAAAACAAATTGTGGATGCCTTCCAAGAAGCATTGCTCAGACAAATGGTGATGGAACTGACTATGGAAAATTTAATGCTGGATTTAGTACTGACCAATAGAGATAGCATGTCGAATGTCCGGGTTGGTGCTCATGGGAGCAGCAGTGATCATCACAGGGTGTGGTTTGAGATAAAAGCCAAGGCAGAGTCCACTCACAGCACGCTCAAAGTCAGACTTCAAAAACACTGACCAGTAAAATGGTCAAGTGCCTGAAGGAGGAGTTGGCAGGGTGGGAGGAGGTAAGGGAAGTGGAATTGCAGTGGGGTAAAGGTGGCAATAAAAGGGGCAACTGATACATATACAAGGAAAGTAAATAAAAACAAGAGGAAAAGGAAATCTATTTGGTTCTCCAAAGAAGTGGCTGCACAAATAAAAGCAAAAAACACAGCTTTCACAAAATTCTAGTTTGCAAACAGAGGAACATAGAAAAGAATGCAGGATAAAGCTAAAAGAGACAAAAAAAAGAAATAAGGATAGCAAAATCAAAGGCAGAAGAAAAGATGGCTAAAGATCTAAAGCGTGGTGACAAAAATATTTTTCAGGTACATTCGGGAGAAGAAGATCAGAGGTGGAATTCCAAGATTCAAATTGCTGAGAAGGGATTCGTGGAAAGTGATATTGAAAAAGCGAAAATGCTAAACAAATACTTCTGTGCTGTTTTTATTAAAGAAAATCCTGGAGAAGGACCATCTGTGATTGTTTGTTCAATGTAAACCGCCTTGATATCATGAAAGGCTGTATATAAGAAATGTTAAATAAATAAATATACAAATGGGAATGGAGTAGATACTACACCATTCACAGACAATGATGTTTTTGGGCAGCTTGCAAAACTGAAAGTGGACTGTAGGGAAATTGGCCGAATTGTTCTGCTTGGTTTGCATGACTAGCATGAATACCTTACGGTGCCCTAGCCTATTCCTCACCAGCTTTAGTGTTATACCTGGATGAGGATGAAGGCACATGATATAAAGACTTGTGGGCTAGGAAAGGCAAGAACTGAGTACACTGGAACAGCATAGTAAAAGCAGGATGAAACTACACTCTGTGCGGGAATGTGCAGAGAATGGAGTCTTGCAAAACAGAACGGTTTGTGCAAGCAGGCATGAACAAGCTGGACGACATGTACTCAAAAGCCCTGAAGATTACCAACAGTGCCGGAGGCTGTAGATAAGGAAATGGCGGGGTGTGGTAAGCTAAAGGAAAAAAAAACCTAAGAATCTGCTAATCTGGGTTGTCACAGGGAATGAAGGAATGCAAGTAAGAGAATACGTAGACATTAAGAGCGAGAGGGGTATAAAAGTGTGCAGCAACTTGGTTCAGGGGCAGCCTCCCCCTCCTCACCCGAAAGGAGGTTGGGGACACTGTCCGACACGAACGAGGGAGACACAGCGTGCAAATGAATCTTGTATCCTATTAACTGAATAAAGGGAAAGCTTGCTTCATTTCTGAAAAGTGTCTGAAGTTCAATTTTTTCCTAATAGTGTGGGGTTAGACACGCAGCTGGACTGGGTCATTGAACCCCACAGGACAAAGCCATGGGACTGGATTGGATACATCCCAGGATATTGAAAGAGCTCGGAGAGGTTATTGCAGGGCTTTTAAAGGATGATTTTAATAGATCCTTGGAGACAGCAGAAGTGCCACAGGACTGGAGAAGGCTGATGTGGTATCTCTTCACAAAAGTGGTAACAGGGAAGAAATGGAAAACTACAGGCCAATAAGCTTTACCTCAGTGGCGGGAATATGGAGGCACTCCTGAAAGAGAGAATAGTGGACTTTCTCAAAACCAATAGGTTGCATGATCTGAGGGAATAGGGTTTTATCAAAGGACAATCATGTCAAACAAATATGATTGAGTTCTTTGACTGGGTAACCAGAGAACTAGATCTAGCGCATGCGATGGATGTGATCTACCTGGATTTCAGCAAAGCCTCTGATACTGTTTAACATAGGAGGCTTATCAATAAGGGGAGGAGTGGCCTACTGGTTGGGGAAAGTTACCTAGGGCCAGGAGTTCAAATCCCACTAGAGGACAGCAACCTTGGGCCGGAAGGACTGGATTTTTGTAGTCCCATAGGTGTTCCTTGTGGCCTTGGGCCATTGCCTCAGGTAAAGAAACATAGATTGTGAGCCCTTTGGGAACAAGGTAAATATATAGAAAGTACCTGAATGCACACTGGTAGAAATAAAGTAGTCAAATAAATGAAATAAATAGCTTGGGGACAGATCCCAAGATGGTGAACTGTATCAGAAAGATGTTGACTGACAGAAGGTGATGGTAAACAGAACTCACTCAGATGAAAGGAAGGTGAGTAATGGCATGCCTCAGGGATTGGTCCTAGGACCAGTTCTGTTCAATGTATTTGTAAGTGATATTGCTGAAGGACTGAATGGAAAAGTCTGTCTTTTTGCAGATGACATGTCTTGAGAGTGAAGTCCTTGAGTAGCACACTTCAGAGGCTCAAGGACTTTGACACCAGGGCCTTGAGCACCAGATAGAGATCCCAGAAAGAGACAAATGACTAGAGGGGAGGAGGCACTCGGGCATCGAACTGTGCTACTAGGAATGGAGCCTGATGTACTGACTCAGGTAGTTTGTTCTAGGAATAAGGTAGAATGAATAAAGGTTTGGACAGATTCCTGGAGGAAAGGTCTATAAACCATTATTAAAGAAGACACAGGAAATCCACTGCTTGCCTCGGGACAAGCATTGTGGAACCTGTGTGTCTTTTTGGGAACTTGCTAGGTACTTGGACCTGGATTGGCAAACTATTAGAAACAGGAAAACTGGGCTTGTTGGACCTTGGTCTGGCCCAGTATGGCATATCTTATGTTCTTATATTCACATTGCCACTCGATGATGTCTGAAGGTCTACTGTGCTATGCTTCGCCCACGAGAACACTTGTGCCCGAGTAGAATGGGTGTACAAACCCACCGGAACTGGCCAGTTCTATCACAGATACACGGAGGTAATTGCTTCCTTGATCCAACGCCTAAAGGTAAACTTGGCTGCCGTGACACCTTTGTGTGAGCTAGCAACCAGCACAAAAGGATGAATGGATTTACACAAGGAATTCATAATCTCCAAGTCCCAGAGAAGCACCCTCTGGACATCCACAAGGCAAAGATCCTCATCTTTACCTCTTCACTGCTCCTCAGAAAAGGAGGCCAAGCAAACAAACTGGTTCACATGACAAAGAGATATCTCCTTGAGCTAAATGGAAGGCACAGGTCAAAACAGTCACCTCTGTAAAGGACAAATATAGATCCCGGCAAGATAGAGCCTGCAGCTCGGAAATCCACTTTGCCAAACAAATCGTGAACAAGAAAATAGTCTTGAGAGTCAAGCCCTTCAGAGTAGCACACGTCAGAGGCTCAAGGACTTTGGCACCAGGGCCTTGAGCTAGAGATCCCAGAAAGAGACAAATGACAAGAGGGGAGGACGCAGATTCCAAACTCCTTGAAGAAAAATGTGAAACATCCAGGATCAAGGCTGAAGACTTTCCACCAGACCTCTGAAACAGGACAAGTCTGCCTCCTCAACTTTCAGAGAGATAGGGAAACCCCTTTTCCAGACCTACAGAAGACAGAGTTAGCACCTTGGCAGACTTAGAAACAAGCTGTTACTTACCTATAACTGGAGTTCTCTGTGGACAGCAGGATGAGTCAGCCACACCAGGTGTTGTCCACCGACGGCGCCGTACACGGAAGTGCTCTCTAGAGCTCAGAGTCCTTCAGAGCATGAGCCAGAAAGCCCCACCCCACTAGCTCGCCCCTAGCTAGCCAGTGAGTCTCTAGCTGTGCCCGGCGTGTCCGTGGCTAGGGGCGTGTGGAGGCCAGACCTCGGCCTGGAGAGGAGGGTGGGAATATGTAACTACGCTTCTCCTAGGACAAGCAGGATTCGTCAGCCAAACCAGGTGCCTCCCAAGCTGTGCGATAGCGCGGAATAGCAGTGGAGAGGGAGGCCGAGGCAAGGAGAAGTCAAGTACTTAAATAACTTTTATTCCACACATAGTGCAGTTTAACTTGGCAGGTTAACAACACGGCCGACATGGCCGGACAATAAGGCCAACATGGCCGACTAACAATGCCAACATGGGTGACTAATAAGGCCAACATGGCCGAACAAGGAAGGGGGCCAACATGGCCAACGTCAATGTCCACAAGGCCTAGCAATCAGGCCCACATAGGCGTACATCAATGTCCACATGGCCGAGCAATCAGGCCCACATGGACGTACAGTCTGAGTCAGTAGAGTGCCAGGCATGTGGCATTAGGCAGTGGAAAAGACTGCTTGTCCAAATGCGCAGCGCGCCTGCATGTCCAAGTCTAGGCAGTAATGCTTTTGAAAGGTATGGGCGGAAGACCAAGTAGCAGCTCTGCAGATTTCAATCAGGGGTATGGAGCGTAGGTTCGCAATAGTGGCTGCCAGTGCCCTGAGCTGGTGCGGCCCCATGTTTGGGGCCGTTAGCACGCCTGCCAGATCGTGGCAGAGGCCTAGCAGGCCGAGATCCATTGTGCCATGGTGCGCTTAGTGCCGGGCGGCTGGGTCTGTTTTGGTCCGTAGGAGACGAAAAGCTGATAACCCTTCCGTAGAGGACCTGTCCGAAGGATGTAGATTCGGAGGGCTCTGGTGCAGTCGAGTGTGTGCAGCCTCTCCTCCTCTTGGGAGGAATGGGGCTCAGGATAGAATGTGGGCAACTCGATGGTTTGGGTTGATGTGGAATTCCGAAGACACTTTGGGGATGAACCTGGGGTGAGTGCGGAAGGTGGCTCTGTCTTGCAGCAGTTGTGTATATGGTGGGTGAACCACCAGAGCCTGAAGTTTGCTGATTCTGCGAGCAGAGGTGATAGCCACTAAGAATAGAGTTTTCCATGTTTAGGTGCTTCATGGTGGCCGTGAGAAGTGGTTCGAAGGGCGCTTTGGTCAGCTGTTGGAGGACAAGGTTTAAGTCCCAAGCCGGTGGCGGGAGCCTGTATTGGAGGCTTCAGATTGTTCAGCCCTTTCATGAAGCTTATAACCAAGGGCAGCGAGGCGATGGTTCCATTGCTCGTGCACTCGTGGAATGCAGCGATGGCCGATAGATGCACCCTGACGGAGTTGGTTTGAGTCCCTGTTTCAGCGAGAGTGAAGCGAGGTATTGTAGGACGCATGGAACAGGGCAGCTGGAGGGGTTGAGCCCTCTGGGGGCACACCAGAGGCTGAAGCTCTTCCACTTGAGGGCGTAGGATTTCCTGGTGGATGGTCTTCTGGCCGCCAGGATGATGTGTTGTACCTCCTCTGGCACGCTCATCGCGGAGAGGTTTCCTCTGTTCAATCTCCACGCTGTCAGTGCCAGGGTCCCCAGGTTGGGGTGCAGCGTGGGTCCCTCGTCCTGGGTTAGCATGGATTGGTGGAGAGGGAGGCGGAGGGGTGGCTCCTGCGCAGGCGTAGTAGCGCTGGGAACCACATCTGCCGGGGCCGAAGTAGGGGGCCACAAGAATGGCCTGGGCTCCATCCTGGAATGATCTTATGCAGTGTCCTGGAGATCAGGGGTGTGGGTGGGAAGGCTTATACAATCGAGACCACTCCCCCCAGCACATGGCGAAGGCATCCCAAGCTACGCTGGTTTTGGCTGTCGGTCCGCTTGGGTGAGCAGAATATGTGGGGGCATATATGTTTGCTTGTCTTGTTTTCCAGAGCGGTTGCCGTAAGCCGGAAAGAGGTCCCCCGATCTCTTGTCGAGGTGGTTGAACCACACCGCGGTTGAAGATGTGAGCGGGTGGCTTTGGGGACTGAGGGTCCACTCGTGCGGGTTTTTTAGCCTGATCGGCTCTGTCTGTTCTTCCAGGGAGTTCTGTAACACCCAGGCAAGATAGGGATGCTCCTTTATCCAACAGTGGGTTTCATGTTAGAATCAGCGACCATATCTTTGAGCGCTTCTCTACTCCACAGACGGTCGGGAGAGCCTGTTTCCCCCCCTGTTTGTTTTATTAAACATAGAACCTGGCACCTGGTTGGTCCTTGGTCAGCACTAAGAAGAGACTTTGATAGTTGTTGATAGTGTTTGCTGGAAAAAGAAAACCATGCAGTGCGTATCTTAATGGCTTTCTGAGTTTTCACAGAAGGGGATATTTTATGATGGAAGGAACTGGTTGTATCTGCAACGATGTCCAGGGGACCCCTTGCATACGCAGTATGGCCCATGTGGGCTCCCCATCCCGTCTGGGATGCATCTGTGGTGATAGTGACCTTGGGTGACTGGACTGCTGGGAATTGCTTCCCCACCATGAGGTTCCGTCTTGACTTGTCCACCAACCCGAAGGATCTTCTTACGTGTGGGCGTCGAGGGATGCAGTGTAGAAGGAGAGCGGTTGCGTTGCTCGATTCCAAACACGAGCGTAGGCGCCACTGGATGGGGTTCACATGTGGCCCACCCCCCCAGTCGTGCTAGAGGCAGAACGTGGGTGGTAGGGGCCATATTGGACAGGAGACAGAGGAGGGATCGTGACGTTGGAAGTTGGGGGAGGGATGCTTCCGTGGGGAGGGAGGCCAAATTCTTTGCCCTCTGTGCTGGGAGGAAATGCCTTCCCTTCCCCAGTATCTATGCCAGCACCTAGGAACTCCAGAAGATGGGTGGGGGACAGTTGCGACTTCTGGTGGTTCACTCAGGAAGCCGAGGGTAGTGAGAGAAGGCAGATAGTTCGTTTGATGGC
>CM066031.1:103389305-103498576 GCA_033557465.1 Ichthyophis bannanicus | reverse complement strand
GCACGTCACCTGAAAACACACACAGCAGACAG
This sequence comes from Ichthyophis bannanicus, assembly GCA_033557465.1. Taxonomy (NCBI): domain Eukaryota; kingdom Metazoa; phylum Chordata; class Amphibia; order Gymnophiona; family Ichthyophiidae; genus Ichthyophis; species Ichthyophis bannanicus. The sequence goes on along the minus strand of CM066031.1, from coordinate 103,498,544 downwards.
CAGTACCCCATCAGAGAGACCTTCTACATCTTTACAATGCACTGAAGGTGGAAGACGTTTTCTTTATCAGGATCCACTAACAGCACACAAGAAATCTCACACAGCAGCAGCAGAATCTGGGGACATCACTCCAGAAAGAGCTTTAACATCTTTTCCATGTGCTGAATGTGGGAAATGCTTCAATCAAATGGACTCTCTTAGAACTCACCAGAGAATGTGCCCAGGTAGGAGGCAATTTCAGTGTACTGAATGTGCGAAATGCTTTCCTTTGAAATCCGATCTAAGGACACATCATAGAAGCCACAAAGAAGAGAAAGTATGTGCAAAACTAACCCATTTGGAGAAATTACCCCATGAGAAACCATTTCAATGCACAGAATGTGGGAAATGTTTCCTCAAGAAAGCACAGCTAGTGCTGCATCATAGAACCCACACTGGGGAGAAACCTTTTAGTTGTACTGAATGTGGGAAATGTTTCCTCACGAAAGCCCATAAAGTGCTGCATCATAAAACCCACACTGGGGAGAGACCTTTTAGTTGTACTGAATGTGGGAAATGTTTCGTCACGAAAGCACATCTAGTGCTGCATTCATAGAACACACACTGGGGAGAGACTGTGTAATTGTACTGAATGTGGAAAATGTTTCCTCCAAAGAAACAACATCTAGTTCTGCATCATAGAACCCAACCCAGGGGAGAGACCTTTTAGTTGTACTGAATGTGGTGAAATGTTTCCTTCAGAAACTCAAAAACTACTGACTGCATCATCGGACCAACACAGGGGAAGAAGACCTTTTAGCGGTGACTGAATGTGGGAAATGCTTCTTCACAAACTCGGAACTGGGGAAGAATCATAAAAAACCACTCGGGGGAAAAACTCTTTTATTTGTACTGAATGTGGGAAATGTTTCCTCATCAAACTCACAAAACTAGTGCAGCATCATAAAACTCACACAGGGGAGAAATCTTTCAGATGTACGGAATGTGGGAAATGTTTCGTTACAAACTCATATCTAGTGGCTGCATCATAAAAACTCCCACAGGGGAGAAATCTTTCAGATGGACTGAATGTGGGAAATGTTTTCTCAGGACACTCACATTATAGCACTGCATACATTAAAACCCACACAGGGGAAAAACCGTTTAGTAGTACTGAATGTGGTAAATCTTTCATCACAAAAATAACAACTAGTGCTGCATCATAAAACCCACACCGGGGAGAAACCTTTTAGTTGTACTGAATGTGTGAAATCTCTCAACACAACTCAGATCTAGTGAGGCAGGTTGTAGAACCCACACGGGGGAGAAACCTTGTCAGGTTGTCCCGAAGGGTGGGAAATGTGTTCACTCTTAAAGAGTCTCTCCGAAAACAGCCAAAGCATCCAAATGGGTGAGAAACCATCTTCAGGGCAATGAATGTGGGAAATGTTTCCTCAGAAAAGTCACAACTAGCAATGCCTTCCATAAAACCCACACAGGAGCTAAACCTTTTCATTGTGCTGAATGTGGGAAAGGTTACCTCACGAACTCACACATAGTGCTGCATCATAAAACTCACACAGGGGAGAAACCTTTTGGTCTGTTGATGAATGTGGGAAAAATGTTTCCTCACAAAACCTCACATCTACGGCAGACATCATAGCGTGCATTCTGGAGCGACACCTTTTAGTTGTACTGAATGTGGGAAATGTTTCATCAAAAACTGCACATCTAATGCTGCATCATAAAAACTCACACAGGGGAGAGAAACGTTTAGTTGTGCTGAATGTGGAAAATGTTGTCTCACTAACTCACAACTGGTGCTGCAGAATAAAACTCATACAGGAGAGAATCGTTTTAGTTGTGTTGAATGTGGGAAAATGGTCCCTCACAAACTCACAACTAGTTCTGAATCATCAAACGCACACAGGAGGAAAAACCTTTTAGTTGTTCAGAATGTGGAAACTGTTTCCTGAAGAACTCACAACTAGTGCTGCCGATCATTAAACTCACACAAGGGGAGAGAACCTTTTAGTTGTTCAGAATGTGGGAAATGCTTCCTCCAGAAACTTACAACTACTGATGCATCATAGAACGCACACTGGGGAGAAAGAAACCGTTCAAGTGTAGGATGTGGGAAAGGTTGCCATCGTAAGGAGTCTCTCGGAAAACACCCAGAGCATCCACACGGGTGAGAAAACCATTTCATTGGCATGAATGTGGGAAATGTTTCCTCAGAAACTAGCAACTAGTGATGCATCATTAAAATTCACACAGGGCGAGAAAACCTTTTTGTTGTACGGAATGTTGGGGAATTGTTTCCTCACGAACTTCAAATTTAGTGCGAGGCATCGTAGAACACACACGGGGGAGAAACCTTTTCGTTGTGCTGAATGTGGGAAATGTTTCACCACAAAATCACAACAAGTGTTGCATCATAAAATCCACACAGGTGAGAAGAAACCTTTTAGTTGTGCTGAATGTGGGAAATGTTTCCTCACAAACTCGCAACTAGTGCTGCATCATAAATCTCACACAGGGGAGAAAGAAACCTGTTAGTTGTGCTGAATGTGGGAAATGTTTTTTTTTCACAAGCTCTCAACTAGTACAGCACCATAAGAATCCACTCGGGGAAGAAACCTTTGAGTTGTACTGCAATGTGGGAAATGTTTCTGCTTCACACAACTCGCTACTAGTGAGGCATCATAGAACAAACACCACGGGGGCGAAACCTTTTAGATGTACCAAATGTGGGAAATGTTTCAGTTGTAAAGCTTCCTCTAATACACACCCCAGAGCATCCACACAGGGTGACAAAAGTGCAGCATAAAACCTCACTAGCTGTGGTTTGTGAACTGCTGCCCTTTTTCTTAGGGGATCGAAGAATTATTAGTTGCCCTCCTCAAGTCTTGCTGGGTACCTTTACATGGTTACCCCTTTTGTGTACAAAAGTCGCTACTGAACTCCCAGCATGGTGGACACTACAATCGACGAATGGTTGGATACGAAAAAGAAAAATACATACTGGCTGCACATTGCCCATGATCAAACAGGTGCTCACCCGTCGCTTACGCACTAGGGCTACCCGATAGGAGCGTTGTGATAAGTGCAAACCCGGGCAGTTGTAGATACACATCTCCTGCCACGGATCAAGGTTCATGGTGAGCATGTTCACCGGACCCCCTGTGGCATGAGATAACCCGTGAAAATTAATGAAACAGTGGCGAGACATTAACTACGCTTAAGTGGACCTATTGCAGATAAGGCCGGGAGACGATGTATTATGCTACTTTTACGCTCACAAACCCTATATTTAAATCAAGAGGGGTATGTAAGGAGACATCGTGCCAAAAACTGGAAGGAACGAGGACACCCTCGCCACAAGAAAACCACGGCCCAGAAAAGCAACAGATGCAAATTCCGAGATCTTTACCTTCTGCGGGCAAGAAGTATGTGACTGATAGCATCTTGTAAGCAACTAAATGCTTCCCATGAAAAGGAAGGCAGGCGACCTGGTAGTGAGAGTAACAGAAGAAAGGACTAGACAGAAACCTGAAGGAGCACGTCGAGGGGGAGATGGAGCTTGGAGGATCTGGAGCTGTCGGAGAGTGACGGTAACTACAGCGACAGTGTCAACAATCAACTGAAGCGGAGGATGAAAGGGAGGAGAAAGACCAGAGGTGGAGGAATTCAAGATCGAACTCCTCAGTATGACCTTCGGCCTTGACACATATGTTGAGGCAATTTTTTTGTGAGGAAAATTGAGCAAACAGAAAAAAAAACATCAATCATTATTAATTGAAAAGTGCTTTAACCTCACGGAATACGATACAAGCCATCAATCAGCTGGCAATTTCCTGTACTTTCATACAGCTTTGGGGTTGGTGAACTGCCTCTTAAAAAATCTTGAAAAACTGGATGTGCGACGCTGACAAACTCCTCCATGCCCATGCAAGTGATTTACAAGAATCAGTATATGCCAAGATTGTACATACCTAGAACTGAAACATAGAAACGTAACAACAGAAAAAGGCCACATGGCTATCTAGTCTGGTCTTTCCTTATCAACTACAATAATCAAAGATCCTCTTTGTTTCTCCCATATATTTTGAATTCAGATACTGGCCTCGTATCCACTATCTCCACTGGGAGACTATTCTACGCATCCACCACTCTTGCCATAAAGCAATATAGAAATATTTCAACATATTACTCCTATCCCCTTTTACTCTCATACTGTGTCCCCTCATAGCACAGCTTGCCTTCAATTGACGAGATCCTCCTGTGCATTATTGCCACAGGTATTTAAAGGTCTCTATCATATCACCCCTATCCCCACTTTCCTCTAAAGTATACATATTAAGATCTTTAAGGTCTGTCCTCATATGCTTCATAACGAAGACCAGTAACCATTTTATTCTCCAGGAACAAGCAGGAAATCAATCCTCACTTATGGGCAACATAGGCACAGACTGAGCCCACGCGGAGCAATTCCCAAGCTTTCAAAGAAAGCCTTTGGGATTGCTACGATGCATGCGTGGTCCTCTTCCTGCCCAAGGTTGCCATCTTGCTCAATCTCCCTTTTTCCGCGGAGCCCTTCGGATGCACGCCCCTCGTCCCTCAGAAAAGTATTTCATTTTTGGCCTACTGGCCTTCTGTTTTCCGGTTGCACCAGTCCTCAACCCGTCCTTCCCCTGCTTTAAACCTTTTTAGAGCTATTAGGGGATGTTTTTCTTCGCATTTTTTGCCCCAACTGCTGGCTGCATGGGTCTTCGCCCTGTGGGGGCCATTTTGCCCCTATGGCTACCGGATTCAAAAAAATGCGATAGATGCTCTAAGAATATGTCGCTTACTGACACCCATGACTGTTGCCTGCGGTGTCTCAGGGCCGATCATGATCCGGAGCTCTGTTTGCGTGGTAAGAAAATGTCCTCTAAGGCCCTGTCAGTCGTAAGCAGCAGTCCGAAGGCCTTTTTCAGGAAGACCGCCTCAGAGTCCTCAGTGGCACCCTCGGTCGTCTCTCCTCCAGTGGGATCCCCCACTTCAGCCCCGCGCTCTTGGCGGCACTCTGACCAAGGGTCCTGTGAAGTGGAGCAGCGCAAGAAGAAGGCGGCCTCAAAGTCACTGTCGGGGGTGAGATCTTCCAGGGCCTCCGGAGGGCCATGAGGGGAGGGTCAGGACAGCTGTTATAGTTGGTGATTCAATCATTAGGAATGTAGATAGCTGGGTGGCTGGTGGACGTGAGGATCGCCTGGTAACATGCCTGCCTGGTGCGAAGGTAGCAGACCTCACGCACCGCCTAGATAGGATCATAGATAGTGCTGGGGAGGAGTCTGCTGTCTTGGTACATGTTGGTACCAATGACATAGGAAAATGTGGTAGGGAAGTTCTGGAGGCTAAATTTAAGCTTTTAGGTAGGAAGTTGAAATCCAGAACTTCCAGGATAGCATTCTCCGAAATGCTTCCTGTTTCACGTGCAGGACCCAAAAGACAGGCAGAGCTCCGGAGTCTCAATGCGTGGATGAAGACAATGGTGCAAGGATGAGGGTTTTGGATTTGTTAGGAACTGGGGAACATTCTGGGGAAAAGGTGGGAGCTCTTCCGAAGGGATGGGCTTCACCTTAATCAGGATGGGACCAGACTGCTGGCATTAACCTTTAAAAAAAGAGATAGAGAAGCTTTTTAAACTAGAAAATAGGGGAAAGCCGACAGTCACCCAGGAGCGCATGGTTCGGACAAAGGTATCCTTGAAGGATACTACCAAAACAGTGAGGTGCCAAAAGGGAGTATAGTAGCCCAAATGCCCTTGAGTAAGGAGCAGACAGAGCATAAAGATTCCAAATTACCCATGCCTACCAATAGCCAGATTAATATTAATAAAATACAGTCCTCTAAAATGCTTGTATGCAATGCTAGAAGTCTAAAACAATAAGATGGGAGAGTTAGAATATATAGCACTAAATGAGAGGTTAGATATGATTGCACTCTCAGAGACATGGTGGAAGGAGGATAACCAGTGGGACACTGTGATACCTGGATACAAACTATATCGTAATGATAGAGCTGATCAAATTGGTGGAGGGGTTGCGCTCTATGTTAGAGAGGCATAAGTCAGAAAGGATTAAAGTTTTGGCAGGGAACAAAATTTGCTGTAAATCTCTATGGATTGAAATTCCATTTATGAAGGGGAAGGTGATGGCAGTGGGAGTTACTATCGACCGCCTGGCCAGAATGAACAAAATGGATGATGAAAATGCTCAAAGAAATCAAGGAAGCTAACAAAAGTCACAACAGAGTAGTAATAATGGGTGATTTCAATTACCCCGGTATTGACTGGGTCAGTGTCACAGCAGGACAAGCTAAAGAGCTAAAGTTTCTAGACGAAATAAATGACTGCTTCTTGGAGCAGCTGGTTCATGAACCGACCAGAGGGAAGCCATACTGGACCTAGTCCTTAGTGGAACGCCAGATCTGGTGCAAGAAAATAAGGGTGTTGGGACCACTTGGCAATAGTGATCATAGTATGATCATGTTTGATTTAATTAGTGGAGGACAGATAGTAAAGGAATCCACAGTACTACCTTTTAACTTTCAAAAGGGAGACTATGATAGAATGAGGAATATAGTTAGGAAAAAACTAAAAGGAGCGGTTCCAAGGTTAAAGACTTACAGCAAGCTTGGGTGTTATTTAAAAATACTAGTCCTAGAAGCCCAGACCAACTGTATTCCACACATTAAGAAAAGTGGAAGAAAGTCCAAAAAACTGCCAGCATGGTTTAAAGGTGAGGTCAGAGAGGCTGTTGCTGGCCAAAAAGCAACCTTCAGGAAATGGAAAAAAGAGCCAAATGATGAAAACTGGAAACAACACAAGCACTGGCAAGTTAAATGCAAAGCATTGATAAGGCAGGCAAAGCGGGAATTTGAGAAGAAACTTGCTACGGAAGCAAAAACACGAAATAAAGACTTTTTCAAGTACATTCGTAGCAAAAGGCCTGTGAACGAGTCAATTGGACCGGTTGATGATAGAGGGGTAAAAGGGGCCGTAAGAGGAGACAAGGCTATAGCAGAGAGACTGAATGAATTCTTTGCTTCGGTCTTTACTGAGGAAGATGTAGGGATGTTACCCAAGACTGAAGTGGTATTTAAAGGTGATACTGCAGAGGAATTGCGAGAAATATCGCTACACCGGGAAGATATATTACAACTATTTGATAAACTGAATAGTAGCAAATCACCGGTGACCGGGATGGTATACATCCCAGAGTGTTGAAAGAAACTGAAATATGGATTGCAGACCTGCTATTGGTACTCTGTGAACTTTCATTAAAATCATCTGTAATACCTGAAGATTGGAGGGTCGCCAACGTAACCCCAATTTTTAAAAAGGGTTCCAGGGGTGACCCGGGAAATTACAGACCGGTGAGCCTGACGTCAGTACCAGGGAAAATGGTAGAAACCATCATAAAGAACAACTTACACAGCATGTAGATAGTCATGGCCTAATGGGAGACAGCCAACATGGCTTTAGAGAAGGAAGATCTGTCTTACTAATCTGATATGTTTTTGAAGGTGTGCATAAACAGGTAGACAAAGGTGAGTCGGTTGATATAGTGTATCTGGACTTTTCAGAAAGCTTTTGACAAGGGTCCGCCATCAGAGACTTTTGGCGAAGCTAAAAAGTCATGGGATAGTAGGCAGTGTACTATTGTGGATCGGGGAACTGGTTAAAAGAGAAAAATCAGAGGGTAGGGCTAAAATGGCCAATATTCCCAATGGAAAAAGGTGAATAGTGGAGTAACCCAGGTATGTTTACTGGGTCTGCTACTTTTTGAAATAGTCATAAATGACCTGGAAAAGGGAATAAAGAGTGAGGTTATCAAATTTGCAGATGTTACAAAAATGTTTAAAGTTGTTTAAACCCAAGAGGATTGTTGAAATCTGCAGGAGGATCTGGATAAATTGGAAGACTGGGCATCCAAATGGCAGATGAAATTTAATGTGGACAAGTGCAAAGTTATGCACCTAGGACAGAACAACCCACACTATCGTTACACGATGCAAGGCTCCACATTAGAAACCACCACCCAGGAAAAAGTTTTAGGAGTCATCGTGGATAACAGGTTTAAAACCCTCGGCCCAGTGTGCAGCAAGCGGCCAAGAAAGCAAATAGAATGCTAGGTATCATAAGGCAAGGGATGGAGAATAAAACAAAGGATATTATAATGCCTCTGGAGCGCTCCATGGTACGACCGCCCCTTGAATATTGTGTGCAATTCTGGTCACCGTATCTTAAAAAGGACATAGCGTTATTAGAAAACGTACAGAGAAGAGTCCCACCAAATTGGTGAAGGGGATGGAAGGCTACTCCTATGAAGAGAGGCTAAAAAGGTTAGGGCTCTTTAACCTGGAAAAGAGACGGCTGAGGGGAGATATGATAGAGGTCTATAAATTAATGAATGGAGTGGAACGGATAAACGTGGATAAATTGTTTACGCTATCAGAATATAGAAAGACTAGGGGACATGTAATGAAAGCTTACAGGGTAACTATTTAAGACAAATAAGAGAAAATATTTCTTCACTCAACGTGTAATCAAACTCTGGAATCTGTTACCGTAGTATGTAGTAAGGGCTGTAAGTATAGATGGTTTTAAAAAATTTTTTGACAATTACTTGGAGGAAAGGTCCATAAACCAATATTAAAAATGGACCCATGATAACAATGCTTTACCCAGTACAATCATTTTGGAATCGGTCTTTTGTGGTTATTGCTAGGTACGTATGTCATAGATTGGCCACTGTTGGAAACAGGAAACTGGGCTTGATGGAACTCGGTCTGACCCAGTATGGCATGTCTTATGTTCTTATGTTCCAAGCAGGGCCTTGGCTGCTTGGACAGGGTGTCCTGCCCGTTTCGGATTTCCTCATCCGAGTTCTCGGACTGGGAGTCCAATGTGGACCCCTCTCCGGAAACCCGTACCCACTGGGACCTTCCGTCGGACCCCTCCCCGCCCGTGTTTCAGCGGCGCTCGCCACCAAAGGACACCTCTTTCCTGGTGTTTGTTTGAGATATGCCATGGGCTCTTAACCTGGCCACCCAGGCCAAGGAGGACCCTCAAGCTGAAGAGCTCGACATCCGGCAGTATGGGTCCCCACCTAGGGAGTCTCTTACTGTTTCCAGTCCCTCCCATCCTGTCCAGGCTGCTACTCTGCACATGGGAGGCACCTGCCTCGGTCCCCATCTTGAGTAAACGCCTTAACACTATGTAACAAGGTACAGCATGGCCCTGGGTTCAGAAAGACCCAACTCCCGTACACTTCCATGGTAGTGGAATCAGCCATGAGAAAGCAAAAGAGCCCAAAGTTGCACTCTTCAGTCCCCCCGGGCCGGGAGTCGAGAGCCCTTTATGCCCTAGACTGCAAGGCCTACCAAGTATGTTATTGCGCAAACAGGCCAAGGAGCTCGAAGGTTTCTCTGTGGGCCTCGAGGGCGAACCCCTGAATAAGTTCATTACCCTGCTGAAGTCTGTCGTGGACTGCTCAAAATACCTTTCCCTTGCCGCCTACAATGGTTTTGAGTCCTCAGTTCGGGTAGCGGCCGTGGGCATCGGGGCCCCCGTCGCCAGGCATTGCTCCAGTCATCAGACTTGGAGCAGTAGGTGCAGGAGAAGCTCCTGGATATGCCCTGGCTCGCCAAGGCCCGCGGAGATAGAGACTGAATTCGTCACCAGAACCCGTCTCTTGCTCAAGACCTCCACCCTCCCCTGGAAGAAGCAACAGGCCAAAAAGCCTTTCTTCCTGAGGAAGGGCCTTCCTTACTGTGGCTTCCCGCCATACCCGACCACCACAGCACAGAGAAAGTTCGGTCAGGATCACCGCAAGCTGAAAGGGCCTAAAGCCCAAACCCCGGCTCCGCCACAACTCGCACAGGGGTTTTGACGCTAGCTGCATAGCCTCTTGCCCTCCAGCGACTCAGCAGCCAGTGGGGGGGGCGCCTGTCCTCTTTTGCCCTTCAGTGGTTTCCTTCACCTCGGACACCTGGGTCCTCCGGGTAATCCGGGACGGCTAGTGCCTCCCCGCGCACCTGGGTCATCTGGGGCGGCTCCTCGATTCCCCGCGCACCAGGTCTTCCTGCAGTTGGGAAATTAGTCTCCTTCCTCACCCAACGGGCGGTCGAGAAGGTCCCACCACACCTTTGAGGTCGGGGCTTCTATTCCTGGTACTTCCTCATCCCGAAGAAGACGGGGGTCTGTGGCTCATTCTCGACCTTCAAAGGTTAAACAAGTTCTTGGTGCGGGAGAAGTTCAAGATGCTATCATTTGGCGTCCTGCTGCCCTTACTACCCGACAGGGCGACTGGCTATGCTTTTTGGATCTAAAAGACGCTTACGCCCACATTTTGATCCACCCCCAGCACAGGCAGTAACTGCACTTCAGGGTGCGGGGAGAGCACTTCCAGTACAGGGTGCTCCCCTTCGCTCGTGTCTGCCCCATGGGTCTTCACGAAATGCCTCTCCATGGTCGCCGCCTGTCTCAGGCATCAGGGCGTACTGGTCTTCCCCTACCTCGACGACTGGCTTCGTTACAGGATCCTCGGTCGAGGAAACTCTCCGGGCGGCTTCACACACAATCCTTCTACTCGAAGGCCTGGGTTCTTGGTCAACTATCCCAAGTCCCACCTTGGACTGGTGTAGGCTTTAGAGTTCATCGGGGCGCACCTCGATACTCAACAGGCGCCTGCATTTTTAACCAGCGGATCGCGCTGACTGCCTCTGAGCCCTGGCAATTCAGGTCCAAAGTACCCCCTGGGTCACAGCCTGAACTATGCTATGCCTCCTGGGCCACATGGCCTCTACTGTCCATGAGGTTCCCCACGCCTGCCTGCCTGCACGCACGCACGCACATGGGGACAGCTCAGTAGTGCCTCAGCGCCCAGTGGAGCCCATCCGTCGGTCAGCTCAGAGACCCTGTAAGGGTCTCCCACAGCCTTCGCCTGTATCTGGGCTGGTGGCAAAACCCCCGCAACTTCCTCTGGGATTGCCCTTCCAGGCCCTGCACATGATCTAGTGCTGACAATGGATGCCTCCCTGATGGGGCGGGGCGCCCACTTTGGTGCGTTGTGCATGCAGGGGTGGTGGTCGCCTGAGGAGTCTCAGCAGCAGATAAACTTACTCGAGCTCTGGGCGATTCGGTGGGCCCTGAGGGCCTTCGAGGATCACCTCAAGGGGAGGTTGGTGCTCGTGCAGACCGACAAACCGCGAGGCGATGTTCTACATCAACAAGGAAGGGGGTACCGGATCACACTCCTTCGCCTTCCATCGGGGGATATCCCTCAGGGCAACCTACCTCCTGGGCCAGGAGAATGTCCTAGTGGACAGGCTCAGCAGAATCTTCCGCCCTCATGAATGGCGGCTGGATCCGGGGTGGCCAGCTGGCTGTATCTTCAGTGGGGGACTCCGGCGATGGACCTATTCGCCAGTCCTCAGAACGCACAGCTCCCCCACATCTGTGGCCGGTGCCGCACCCGAGCAGGGAAAGCACGGATGCGTTCCTTCTGAGCTGGTCCTCCAGCCTGCTCTATGCGTTCCCTCTCATTCTCGGACCCTCCTCAAGGCTCATGGGGACCGGGCATCGATGATTCTCATAGCCCCCGCTCCGGCTGTCGACGGAGCGTCCTGTCCCCCTGGGATGTGCCACAGCCTGCTAACGCAGGAGGATAGATGGGTGCAGCACCTGAACCTGACCTCCTTATCCCTCGCAGCCTGGCGGCTGAATAGGTCTCCCTAGCTCCGCTGGGTCTCCTGGAGCATGTCGAGGAAGTCCTCGACTAGACAAGCCTATGCCTTCAAGTGGCTGCGCTTCTCGTCTGGTGCTTCGGGTTCCAGAGCGACCCATTCTCTTGCCCCACTCGATGGGTCCTTCAGTACCTCCTCCATCTCTGAAAGGGAAGGTCTGAATTTGAACTCCGTCAGGGTGCATTTGAGCGCAATCTTGGCAAATCACCTCCCCTTCAAGGGAAAGCAGCCTTTGGTCTCCCGCTTTATGTGGGGTCTCTTGCTATCCAAGCCGCCCATCTGGCCTCCCCCGGTGGAGTGGGACCTGAACATGGTGCTCATGCAGCTTACACATCCACCTTTTGAGCCAATGGCGACGTGCTCGCTTCGGCATCTATCCTGAAAGGTGATCTTCCTGGTGGCGGTGACCTCGGCACACTGAGTCACTGAACTCCAGGCTCTCATGGCTAATGCTCCTTACACCAGATTCTATGGGAATAGGGTGGTCCTCCGTATCTATCCCAAATTCCTGCCTAAAGTTGTCTCTGATTTCCATCTCAACCAAGAGATAGTCTTACTGACTTTCTTCCCGAGACACCATGCCGACCAGACATTGGCGACTTTGCATACTCTCAACTGCAAGAGAGCTCCAGCCTTCTCTCTGCAGTGCACCCAGGTTCATCGCGAGTCTGACCGACTCTTCGTGACTTATGATCCACATCTATTGGGGCAGACAGTCACCCCAAGCTCACCCTCTCCGTTTGGGTAGCGGACTGCATCACCGTCACCCATGCGAAAGTGGCTGTCCCTTTGGATCGGCGAGTCACCGCACACTGGATCCGAGCCAAGGCGGCTTTGGTGGCCTTGCTGCATGCAGTGCCCCTGTGGGACATTTGCCGGCAGCGACCTGGTCTTCAGCGAACACCTTCGCTGCACACTACTGCCTGGAGAGGGAGTCCGTCGGGGCAGCGCCTTCGGCCAGGCTGTACTCCGTAATCTGTCCGGGATATAAGCAACTCCTGCCCTCCGATCCTTCTTCATGGCTACCGAGGGCTGGGCTCTTTCGGGCATTGGCTTCTGCTCACAATCTCGTGAAGGCGTTTTTTGGTTACAGGTTCGATAGCGGGGGAGTCCCATATGTGAGGACTGACTTCCTGCTTGTACCTGGAGAAAGCGTAGATGCTCACATGTAACAGGTAATCTCCAGGGACAGCAGGAATCAGTCCTTATTACCCTTCCACCTCCCTGAAGAGTTGCTGGATTTTTATCCTTCCCTTGCCATCTGCTTGGTAGGGCTTGAGCTAAGGGACCTGACTGAGCAAGATGGCACCCTTGAGTGGGAAGAGGACCACGCATGCATGGTAGCAATCCTAAAGGCTTTCTTTGAAAGCTGGGGAATTACTCCGCGCGGGCTCCATCAGTGCCGATGTCGCCCATAAGTGAGGACTGATTGCTGCTGTCCCTGGAGAACACCTGTTACAGGTGAGTAACTACACTGTAGCCACCCTCTGCACTGATTCCAACCTGTTTATATCCTTTTGAAGGTGCGGTCTCCAGAATTGCACACAATATTCCAAGTGAGTTTGCACCAGAGACCTATATAGAGGCATTATCACCACCTTTATTCTGCTGGCCATTCCTCTCCCTATACACCCAAGCATTCTTCTGGCTTTCACAGTAGCCTTTTCTACCTATTTAGCTACTTTAAGATCGTCAAAGGAGGGTTAGGATTCATAGAGATTGACTACACATACAGAGCTATTATCATAGCACTCTTCGGATCCAAATATGCAAAAGTGCTGAAATATAGAGTAAACGTCCAGAATCTGTCTCCATCATCAAACTTGGGCAAGCGTTTTGATGACTAGAAAAAATGACTGAAAATCTACAAGAATGCACAGGGAAGGAAATTGCAGAATTTGCAAAACAAGAGGAAAAACTCTTCAAAGAATTAGATCAGTAAACAAGGAAAAACAAGTGGCAGATGCACGAATACAGTGGGAAATACAGAGTGTTATTCCAGGAACCCTTTGTCGATCAAGAATGGATACATGAATGGTTAAGGAGAGGTGAACTGAAACCGAAGGATGAGGGATTGATAATTGCAGCCCAGGACAGTGGATTACGGACTAGATGGTTTTACAGCGAGCATTGAAAAAACAACAGACATGCTGATTCTGTAAGACAGAGCTGGAAACAGCAAGTCACCTCACAGCTGGCTGTGAAGTTCTGATGATGGAAAATTTCTATACTGAAAGTACAACAAAGTAGCATGCCTCATCCATTAGAAACTCTGTAAACGCTACAATTTAACCACCTATATCAACTGTTGCTCTGAATAAGAATACCATCTTTGAACCTTATTCATCTGTACATAGTGTTGTAAATAGTTAGAAGTGGTTCCACTCATTACCACGATATGTAAATAGTTAGAGGTTATACCTCACCTACTTTGTTCTTTGTATAAAGTTCATGAATACTGTTCCATGTAAAAGCGTTAGTTAGCCTATTATGATGTAAACCACCCCTTATCTCTGGAAAGGATGGTATAAAAATATGTTTTAATTAATTAATTACAACTTCACTGTACCTGAAAAGCACTGGGATCATGACCCTAAGAGAATGAACAGGTTATGATCACCTGGGACATTCCCATGCCAACGAATAAGAAACTGGATGCCAGGAAACCTGACATAGTGGTAAAGGAGAAGAACACCAGAATGGCATTGATAATAGAGGTGTCTGTTCCGAATGATTATTCTGTGAATCAAGTGGATGGACAGAAGACCCTGAAGTACCAAGAAATGTAGTCAGAGACCAAGAAAATGTGGCCAAAAGACAGAGAGATATTTCCTATTGTACTGGGAGCCAAAGGCTTGATAAAGAAGAACTTCCAAGCACATCTTGACCAATTACCCATTCCAGTTACATCTTATGAACTCCAGAAAGAAGCTCTCTTTGGCATTATGCAAATACTACACAAAGCATTAGCAATACATTGAGATACTGAGATCATACTCCACATACCCTGGCTTAGAAGTGAGGTTCACAACTGTCATGGTATGTGCAAAACTAAATCGCCAATATCCAAAAGGCTATCACAGGTGCAAACTTACATCAGGCAGCAACACATTACCTTAAGATGAACTCTCCATATAGTGAATTCCTTCTTCAATAATAAATATTGAGACCAACCTACAGAATTTTATATCATTGATCTTAAAATTTGTGAATGACTTTCTAACCATGAAGGGGAAAAAGGCTGCATCAACGATTATTTCAATCTTACATACGGCACCAATCATCCTTGGTCAGAAAACCCCCCTCATTTTTTTACTATTTCTTTAATATATGTATATTTGACAAAAGTAGCCCTGTTCCATCTGTTCAGTGATCTAATCTATGAGCAAAAATTATAAACACTTCAAAGTGCTTGTGGCAAATTATTGCAAATGGCTTGACCGTCATAATTGTTAATGCTGAAATGCCATGTTAAGAACAGCACCCGGTCTTTCACCCAACTTGATCCCGTTTTGCCAAATGGCTTCTTCAGGAGTATAGCTTCCCTTTTTACTCTTGTGAATGCAAAGCTCTGGTCTTACATCAGTAAGGGTGAACACCACAAATGTAGTCACCTATATACTCATGAAGAAGCCGTTTGGCGAAATGGGGCCAAGTCGGGTGAAAGAAGTCGCTCTTGAGAATCTTGTCTACTAGGTCCTTCATAGCCATTCTGCCAAGACCAATGTGTCATTGGATTTCTTGACTGCTTGTCATTTCTTTATTGATAGTTGTTCAATTTCTTCTCTATCAACGATGAACTTATTGATTTTGCCAGTTGTTGGGATCTTTGTCTCCTTTACAGTAAGGTGCAGGCCCATTTTAAGACTATGTTCCTTGATCTTGAGAAGCAAATATTTTCAGATCATCTTCACGTTCAGCATCAGCATAGTGAAGGTTATTGATGAATCTTCCACCAATCTTCACACCTCTGTTGACTTCATGCAGTCCTGCTTCTCTGATGATTTGTTCTGCATATAAATTAAACAGGTAGGGTGAGAGTATGTAGCCTTGTTGTACACCTTTGCCGATTTTACACCATTCTGTTTTCTCTCTTTTCTGTTCGAACTGTTGCATCTTGATCAATGTAAAGGTTGTGCAAGAGAATGATCAGGTGTTCTGGTATACCCATGCTTGTTAATGTGGTCCAGAGTTTCTCATGGTTTACACAGTCAAAAGCCTTGCTGTTGTCGATAAAGCACAAATAGATATCCTTATGGTATTCTTTAGTCTTTTCAAGGATCCATCTCACATCCGCAATGATGCCTCTCATTCTTTGCCCTTTCCTGAACCTTGCTTGCACTTCAGGCAGTTCTCGTTCCAGGTATGGTTGTAGTCTCTGCTGGATAATCTTGAGTAGAATCTTGCTGGCATGTGGGATCAGAGCAATTGTGTGATAATTTCCATAGTCCGTTGGATCACCTTTCTTTAGAAATGGTATAAACACAGATCTTTTCCAGTCAGTTAGCCATGATATTATCTTCCAAATTTTCCTGGCAGAGCCTGTATGGTAACAGCTGCATCCAATTGCTGTAATTAAATAGTGTAAAAATACTCTTCTATTTTTTTTATAAATGATTGTGTTCTACCATGCAATAGTGTCCATTTAATCCCAGTGAAAATTAATAAATGGTGTCCGAAAACTTTCCTTATGGATCCAACCGTCTTTCCATAAAAATGTATTTCCATAGATCAGTCTGGAGTCTAATCCCAATTTGATCCACACTATCATTGTGATATAATTTGTATCTGAGTATCACAATGTCCAGTGGTTGTCCTCCTTCCACCAGGTCTCTGAGATGCCAATTATATCTTAACTTTCATTCAGTGCTATATATTCTAACTCTTATTTCTAGCATTTCTATAAAGATGTTTCACTATTTGTTTTTTGTTTACATGTACAACCTGCTTAGCAGTTGACAAGGACAATGTGGAATCTTTTAAGTCTCTCTGCTTTTTACTCAGAGAGATTGGGATTACTTTTGCCTTTATTGCAATCTCTCTGTTGGGATGACCCAACTTCCCTGTTGTCAATGATACCTTCCTCTGAACCATGTACTACTGAGACTCTCAGCTTGGCCCAGAAGCAGCTGTATCTCCGTTAAGGTTACTGCCAGCAGCTTGGTTGCACCCTGTTTAAGATGGATCCCATCATGTTGAGGCACTCCAAGTCTTCTCTAACCCCTCATACGTCCCCCCCACAACCCTCACCTTTAACGATATCACACTCTCCTTAAAGAACCAGGTGAAATATCTTGGAATCATAATTGATCAAAACTTATCATTCTCTGAACAAATAAAGAAAAGCACCAACACAGTATATGCTAAGGAAAAAGTGGGGTACTGGAGAAAGCTTCAGAAATATGGAGAGTTGCTGGATTTTGCTAACAGCCTAGTGGAATATGTGTAATAGAAGCCAAGGTCGTATTTTGCAGATGTTTGTTAAAGCTAGACAGAATGTTTTTGCTTGCAGAAAGGTTGTCCTGATTAAGCATGAGCAATATGTCAGTGCCCTAGTGTTTAGCTTGATCTGTAAGCAAGAAGCATGACGCAGAGTGATAAAATAAAATTGTACAATGTGGCAGTTTTTTCCTAATTAAAAAAAAGTGCCATGACCAATGTTCCCTCTAATTTTCTGTAGGCTGTGTGCGCATAAAATATCAGCTGTGCAGCTTTTGAAGGAAGGTTAAATTTTTGTGCGCCACATAACGACACTCGGAGTTATATACTTTAAAATTTGACTACATGTCAGAATACAGTATGTACACCACATTGATTGCACTAGAAAATATTGTAGAACTTGTGAAAACCATAAATATACAACAACTTTTCAATTTTAAGAACGTCTGTGTTGTTTTCTATCAGAATGAGAACCGTAATTTTTGTGCGCTCTGTTGTAAAGTATGTGCGCTCACTTGGTGAGGTGTGTGCGCGCGCACACGCGCACAGCTTAGAGGGAACAGTGGCCATGACCAAGCTATGGAAGAGCATTGCAAGTAAACAATCCAGTTTGTGGAATTTCTAATTCCTTCCTGAGGCCTCAGTAGCATTTTGTTATTGTTAACTCTGTGTGTTTGTTTTCATTCCTTTCTCACTTGCACGGAGTTCAGGGAATTGGAGCCAAGAACTGAGGAAGGATCCCTTTGTTTGTTGCCCCTGGTTAGGATTAGAGCATACAGTTACCAAGTCAGTGCTCCAACCACTAGATGACTACTCCATGCTGAGAGTCAGTTGAACTCCCATTGAAATCAATGGGCAAAAAAAGGGACTTAGAAAAAAAAATTGAAAAAAAAGGGAAGAATATCAGATAAAGACAGCAAGAGGGAAAGGGGACTAGGCCCAACTTACTGACTCTCCTCAAGGGCCCTGTGGGGACTTCCTGTTCCTCATTCAGCTCACCAGTGCTGGTAACCGGAAGGAAACAGCTGGGCAGAGGGCAGCTGTCTGCTCCAGAAGACATGGGCGTACCTGTGCTCCATGTCAGGTCTTTCAGGACTCAATCCAAGGCTCTGCACCGCAGTGTGGATGAGGACAGTTAGCCCTGTCTTCACTGCTATACCAGTTCACATGCCTTGCAACCTGCTAGAGGCAGATATTTCTGTCTTCTCTCAGTGTAGTGCCAGAAGATATACCCAGTGTAGACATCACTGAAAGCTGCTCAAGTCTGCCTTCACCTGCTGGCTACGGGACATAACTCACTTATCTGGACTGATCTAGCAGGATGATAAGGAAAAAGAATTTGAGTTATCTTTTATATCCTTAAAAGAGGTATACAATTATGGCAAGTCATGGGAAAACAGGAATAGAAAGTCAAGGTTTACATAAGTTCCAAGAAATTAAAATAAAATTATAACTATTCTTAACCCATGTCCTAACGTCTCATCTTCCAATAGCTTTCATAATGACCACCCTAGTTTCACAGCACGTCCCAAGCTTAACAGACGTAACAGACTTAGGGCCATATTTCACCTACTCAGATACTTATTTCCGCATATTAAAGCTGCTGAAATGCAGGGAACTTGGGGAAAAGGAGAAGCACCGTGGATTGTGTTGTAAAAAGGAGATGGCACTATCATCCACACTGGTGTAGTCTACAGCTCTCCAACTCAAACTGAAGAAATTAATAGAGACTTGATTATTGATATTGCAAAAATAGCCATGAAGGGGGAAGTGATCATATTGGGTGACTTTAATCTACCCAATGTGGATTGGAGTATTCCTTATGCAAATCTGGAAAGAAATAAAACAAATTGTGGATGCCTTCCAAGAAGCATTGCTCAGACAAATGGTGATGGAACTGACTATGGAAAATTTAATGCTGGATTTAGTACTGACCAATAGAGATAGCATGTCGAATGTCCGGGTTGGTGCTCATGGGAGCAGCAGTGATCATCACAGGGTGTGGTTTGAGATAAAAGCCAAGGCAGAGTCCACTCACAGCACGCTCAAAGTCAGACTTCAAAAACACTGACCAGTAAAATGGTCAAGTGCCTGAAGGAGGAGTTGGCAGGGTGGGAGGAGGTAAGGGAAGTGGAATTGCAGTGGGGTAAAGGTGGCAATAAAAGGGGCAACTGATACATATACAAGGAAAGTAAATAAAAACAAGAGGAAAAGGAAATCTATTTGGTTCTCCAAAGAAGTGGCTGCACAAATAAAAGCAAAAAACACAGCTTTCACAAAATTCTAGTTTGCAAACAGAGGAACATAGAAAAGAATGCAGGATAAAGCTAAAAGAGACAAAAAAAGAAATAAGGATAGCAAAATCAAAGGCAGAAGAAAAGATGGCTAAAGATCTAAAGCGTGGTGACAAAAATATTTTTCAGGTACATTCGGGAGAAGAAGATCAGAGGTGGAATTCCAAGATTCAAATTGCTGAGAAGGGATTCGTGGAAAGTGATATTGAAAAAGCGAAAATGCTAAACAAATACTTCTGTGCTGTTTTATTAAAGAAAATCCTGGAGAAGGACCATCTGTGATTGTTTGTTCAATGTAAACCGCCTTGATATCATGAAAGGCTGTATATAAGAAATGTTAAATAAATAAATATACAAATGGGAATGGAGTAGATACTACACCATTCACAGACAATGATGTTTTTGGGCAGCTTGCAAAACTGAAAGTGGACTGTAGGGAAATTGGCCGAATTGTTCTGCTTGGTTTGCATGACTAGCATGAATACCTTACGGTGCCCTAGCCTATTCCTCACCAGCTTTAGTGTTATACCTGGATGAGGATGAAGGCACATGATATAAAGACTTGTGGGCTAGGAAAGGCAAGAACTGAGTACACTGGAACAGCATAGTAAAAGCAGGATGAAACTACACTCTGTGCGGGAATGTGCAGAGAATGGAGTCTTGCAAAACAGAACGGTTTGTGCAAGCAGGCATGAACAAGCTGGACGACATGTACTCAAAAGCCCTGAAGATTACCAACAGTGCCGGAGGCTGTAGATAAGGAAATGGCGGGGTGTGGTAAGCTAAAGGAAAAAAAAACCTAAGAATCTGCTAATCTGGGTTGTCACAGGGAATGAAGGAATGCAAGTAAGAGAATACGTAGACATTAAGAGCGAGAGGGGTATAAAAGTGTGCAGCAACTTGGTTCAGGGGCAGCCTCCCCCTCCTCACCCGAAAGGAGGTTGGGGACACTGTCCGACACGAACGAGGGAGACACAGCGTGCAAATGAATCTTGTATCCTATTAACTGAATAAAGGGAAAGCTTGCTTCATTTCTGAAAAGTGTCTGAAGTTCAATTTTTTCCTAATAGTGTGGGGTTAGACACGCAGCTGGACTGGGTCATTGAACCCCACAGGACAAAGCCATGGGACTGGATTGGATACATCCCAGGATATTGAAAGAGCTCGGAGAGGTTATTGCAGGGCTTTTAAAGGATGATTTTAATAGATCCTTGGAGACAGCAGAAGTGCCACAGGACTGGAGAAGGCTGATGTGGTATCTCTTCACAAAAGTGGTAACAGGGAAGAAATGGAAAACTACAGGCCAATAAGCTTTACCTCAGTGGCGGGAATATGGAGGCACTCCTGAAAGAGAGAATAGTGGACTTTCTCAAAACCAATAGGTTGCATGATCTGAGGGAATAGGGTTTTATCAAAGGACAATCATGTCAAACAAATATGATTGAGTTCTTTGACTGGGTAACCAGAGAACTAGATCTAGCGCATGCGATGGATGTGATCTACCTGGATTTCAGCAAAGCCTCTGATACTGTTTAACATAGGAGGCTTATCAATAAGGGGAGGAGTGGCCTACTGGTTGGGGAAAGTTACCTAGGGCCAGGAGTTCAAATCCCACTAGAGGACAGCAACCTTGGGCCGGAAGGACTGGATTTTTGTAGTCCCATAGGTGTTCCTTGTGGCCTTGGGCCATTGCCTCAGGTAAAGAAACATAGATTGTGAGCCCTTTGGGAACAAGGTAAATATATAGAAAGTACCTGAATGCACACTGGTAGAAATAAAGTAGTCAAATAAATGAAATAAATAGCTTGGGGACAGATCCCAAGATGGTGAACTGTATCAGAAAGATGTTGACTGACAGAAGGTGATGGTAAACAGAACTCACTCAGATGAAAGGAAGGTGAGTAATGGCATGCCTCAGGGATTGGTCCTAGGACCAGTTCTGTTCAATGTATTTGTAAGTGATATTGCTGAAGGACTGAATGGAAAAGTCTGTCTTTTTGCAGATGACATGTCTTGAGAGTGAAGTCCTTGAGTAGCACACTTCAGAGGCTCAAGGACTTTGACACCAGGGCCTTGAGCACCAGATAGAGATCCCAGAAAGAGACAAATGACTAGAGGGGAGGAGGCACTCGGGCATCGAACTGTGCTACTAGGAATGGAGCCTGATGTACTGACTCAGGTAGTTTGTTCTAGGAATAAGGTAGAATGAATAAAGGTTTGGACAGATTCCTGGAGGAAAGGTCTATAAACCATTATTAAAGAAGACACAGGAAATCCACTGCTTGCCTCGGGACAAGCATTGTGGAACCTGTGTGTCTTTTTGGGAACTTGCTAGGTACTTGTGACCTGGATTGGCAACTATTAGAAACAGGAAAACTGGGCTTGTTGGACCTTGGTCTGGCCCAGTATGGCATATCTTATGTTCTTATATTCACATTGCCACTCGATGATGTCTGAAGGTCTACTGTGCTATGCTTCGCCCACGAGAACACTTGTGCCCGAGTAGAATGGGTGTACAAACCCACCGGAACTGGCCAGTTCTATCACAGATACACGGAGGTAATTGCTTCCTTGATCCAACGCCTAAAGGTAAACTTGGCTGCCGTGACACCTTTGTGTGAGCTAGCAACCAGCACAAAAGGATGAATGGATTTACACAAGGAATTCATAATCTCCAAGTCCCAGAGAAGCACCCTCTGGACATCCACAAGGCAAAGATCCTCATCTTTACCTCTTCACTGCTCCTCAGAAAAGGAGGCCAAGCAAACAAACTGGTTCACATGACAAAGAGATATCTCCTTGAGCTAAATGGAAGGCACAGGTCAAAACAGTCACCTCTGTAAAGGACAAATATAGATCCCGGCAAGATAGAGCCTGCAGCTCGGAAATCCACTTTGCCAAACAAATCGTGAACAAGAAAATAGTCTTGAGAGTCAAGCCCTTCAGAGTAGCACACGTCAGAGGCTCAAGGACTTTGGCACCAGGGCCTTGAGCTAGAGATCCCAGAAAGAGACAAATGACAAGAGGGGAGGACGCAGATTCCAAACTCCTTGAAGAAAATGTGAAACATCCAGGATCAAGGCTGAAGACTTTCCACCAGACCTCTGAAACAGGACAAGTCTGCCTCCTCAACTTTCAGAGAGATAGGGAAACCCCTTTTCCAGACCTACAGAAGACAGAGTTAGCACCTTGGCAGACTTAGAAACAAGCTGTTACTTACCTATAACTGGAGTTCTCTGTGGACAGCAGGATGAGTCAGCCACACCAGGTGTTGTCCACCGACGGCGCCGTACACGGAAGTGCTCTCTAGAGCTCAGAGTCCTTCAGAGCATGAGCCAGAAAGCCCCACCCCACTAGCTCGCCCCTAGCTAGCCAGTGAGTCTCTAGCTGTGCCCGGCGTGTCCGTGGCTAGGGGCGTGTGGAGGCCGACCTCGGCCTGGAGAGGAGGGTGGGAATATGTAACTACGCTTTCTCCTAGGACAAGCAGGATTCGTCAGCCAAACCAGGTGCCTCCCAAGCTGTGCGATAGCGCGGAATAGCAGTGGAGAGGGAGGCCGAGGCAAGGAGAAGTCAAGTACTTAAATAACTTTTATTCACACATAGTGCAGTTTAACTTGGCAGGTTAACAACACGGCCGACATGGCCGGACAATAAGGCCAACATGGCCGACTAACAATGCCAACATGGGTGACTAATAAGGCCAACATGGCCGAACAAGGAAGGGGGCCAACATGGCCAACGTCAATGTCCACAAGGCCTAGCAATCAGGCCCACATAGGCGTACATCAATGTCCACATGGCCGAGCAATCAGGCCCACATGGACGTACAGTCTGAGTCAGTAGAGTGGCAGTCATGTGGCATTAGCAGTGGAAAAGACTGCTTGTCCAAATGCGCAGCGCGCCTGCATGTCCAAGTCTAGGCAGTAATGCTTTTGAAAGGTATGGGCGGAAGACCAAGTAGCAGCTCTGCAGATTTCAATCAGGGGTATGGAGCGTAGGTTCGCAATAGTGGCTGCCAGTGCCCTGAGCTGGTGCGGCCCCATGTTTGGGGCCGTTAGCACGCCTGCCAGATCGTGGCAGAGGCCTATGCAGGCCGAGATCCATTGTGCCATGGTGCGCTTAGTGACCGGGCGGCTGGGTCTGTTTTGGTCGTAGGAGACGAAAAGCTGATAACCCTTCCGTAGAGGACCTGTCCGAAGGATGTAGATTCGGAGGGCTCTGGTGCAGTCGAGTGTGTGCAGCCTCTCCTCCTCTTGGGAGGAATGGGGCTCAGGATAGAATGTGGGCAACTCGATGGTTTGGTTGATGTGGAATTCCGAAGACACTTTGGGGATGAACCTGGGGTGAGTGCGGAAGGTGGCTCTGTCTTGCAGCAGTTGTGTATATGGTGGGTGAACCACCAGAGCCTGAAGTTTGCTGATTCTGCGAGCAGAGGTGATAGCCACTAAGAATAGAGTTTTCCATGTTAGGTGCTTCATGGTGGCCGTGAGAAGTGGTTCGAAGGGCGCTTTGGTCAGCTGTTGGAGGACAAGGTTTAAGTCCCAAGCCGGTGCGGGAGCCTGTATTGGAGGCTTCAGATTGTTCAGCCCTTTCATGAAGCTTATAACCAAGGGCAGCGAGGCGATGGTTCCATTGCTCGTGCACTCGTGGAATGCAGCGATGGCCGATAGATGCACCCTGACGGAGTTGGTTTTGAGTCCCTGTTCAGAGAGTGAAGCGAGGTATTGTAGGACGCATGGAACAGGGCAGCTGGAGGGGTTGAGCCCTCTGGGGGCACACCAGAGGCTGAAGCTCTTCCACTTGAGGGCGTAGGATTTCCTGGTGGATGGTCTTCTGGCCGCCAGGATGATGTGTTGTACCTCCTCTGGCACGCTCATCGCGGAGAGGTTCCTCTGTTCAATCTCCACGCTGTCAGTGCCAGGGTCCCCAGGTTGGGGTGCAGCGTGGGTCCCTCGTCCTGGGTTAGCATGGATTGGTGGAGAGGGAGGCGGAGGGGTGGCTCCTGCGAGAGGCGTAGTAGCGCTGGGAACCACATCTGCCGGGGCCAGTAGGGGGCCACAAGAATGGCCTGGGCTCCATCCTGGATGATCTTCTGCAGTGTCCTGGAGATCAGGGGTGTGGGTGGGAAGGCGTATACAAGAGACCACTCCCCCCAGCACATGGCGAAGGCATCCAAAGCTACGCTGTTGGCTGTCGGTCGCTTGGAGCA
This sequence comes from Ichthyophis bannanicus, assembly GCA_033557465.1. Taxonomy (NCBI): domain Eukaryota; kingdom Metazoa; phylum Chordata; class Amphibia; order Gymnophiona; family Ichthyophiidae; genus Ichthyophis; species Ichthyophis bannanicus. The sequence goes on along the minus strand of CM066031.1, from coordinate 103,473,830 downwards.
GAATAGGGGGCATTTCTTGTTCCGGTCCGTAGCGAAGAGGTCGATCTCCGGTTGACCCCAGCGGTTGAAGATGTGAGCGGTGGCTTGGGGACTGAGGGTCCACTCGTGCGGGTTTAGCTGTCGGCTCTGTCTGTCTGCCAGGGAGTTCTGTACACCCAGGAGATAGGATGCTCTTATCCAACAGTGGTTCATTAGAATCAGCGACCATATCTTGAGCGCTTCTCTGCACAGCGGTCGGGAGCCTGTTCCCCCCTGTTTGTTAACATAGAACATGGCCACCTGGTTGTCTGTCAGCACTAGAAGAGACTTGTTGTTGATGTGTTGCTGGAAAGCCTGCAGTGCGTATCTTATGGCTCTGAGTTCCAGAAGATTTATGTGGAGGCTGGTTTCTGCCGATGTCCAGGCCCCTTGCATACGCAGATGGCCCATGTGGGCTCCCCATCCCGTCTGGGATGCATCTGTGGTGATAGTGACTTGGTGACTGGACTGCTGGAATTGCTTCCCCACCATGAGGTTCCGTTTGATTGTCCACCACCGAAGGCTCTTCTTAGTGTGGGCGTCGAGGGTGATGCAGAAGGAGAGCGGTTGCGTGCCTCGATTCCAACACGAGCGTAGGCGCCACTGGAGGGTTCGCATGTGCAGTCGTGCTAGAGGCAGAACGTGGGTGGTAGCGGCCATATTGCCCAGGAGACAGAGGAGGGATCGTGCCGTTGAAGTTGTCTGGAGGGAGGCTTCTGTGGTGAGGGAGGCCAAATTCTTTGCCCTCTGTGCTGGGAGAAATGCCTTCCCTTCCACAGTATCTATGCAAGCACCTATGAACTCCAGACGCTGGGTGGGGACCAGTTGCGACTTCTGGTGGTTCACCAGGAAGCCGAGGGTAGTGAGAAGGCAGATAGTTCGTTTGATGGCCCACCGCGTCTCCCCCGGTGATGGTGATGACAGAAGCCAGTCGTCCAGGTAGGGGAAGACATGTATGCCCTGTTTCCGCAGATGTGCTGCTGCCACGGCCAAGCACTTCGTGAACACCCGAGGTGCTGGCAAGAGGCCGAATGGGAGGGCCTTGTATTGGTAATGGCCCCCGAGTGCTTGGAAATGTAGATACTGCCTGTCTTGAGGGTGTATCGGGACGTGTGTGTATGCATTCTGAAGGTCCAAGGAAGCGATCCAGTCCCCGGGTTGGAGAAGAGGGAGGATCGTGTCCAGGGAGTACATGCGGAACTTTTCCTTGAGGATGAACTTGTTCAGGTTCCTCAGGTCCAGGATAGGGCATACTCCTCCCGATTTCTTCGGTACTAGGAAGAATCTGGAGTAGAAGCCCTGGTTGGTTTGTTCCGGAGGCACAGGTTCGATGGCTTGGGTTGTCAAGAGATGCATTATTTCCAGGTGCATGGGCAGGGACGTTTCGCTGTCGTGGGGTTGCGGTTTCGTGGGGCGCCAATAAGGGCGAAGCATGAAGTGCAGGCGATACCCCTCCTGAATAATCCGCAGGACCCATGTGTCCGAGGAAATAAGTTGCCAGGAGTCCCAGAATGCTGTCAACCGTCCTCCAACCGGAAGGGTTGCCCGTTCCTGCGCGGACTGGTTGTCAAAAAGATGGATTGTTTTTGCCCGATAGAGGTGGCTGTTTCTTTTGTTTCCTGTCTCGTTGCTGCTTATGCTGGGCTACATAAGAGGGTCTGTAGGCTGGCTGCTTGTAGCGGGGCTGCTGCCATTTGCAGTATGAGGGATAACCTTTGTAAGGGGTGTATGATTTTCTGCTGTAAGACCCCTTGGTGCTGGGGTGGCACTCCAGGCCATCCTCGGCAAGGGTTTGCAGGGTGGAGCAGTGTTCCTTCATATCATTAACGGTGTCTGCCACCTTCTCCCCGAAGAGTGATTCACCATTGCAGGGAGCATCGGCAATGCGCTCATGAGTGTCTTCGCATAGGCTGGAGGCTCGCAGCCATGCTAGCGGAGATGGCGGTGCCTGCCATGCGTGTAGCAACCTCAAAGGAGTCATGAATCGTGCTGATGAGGTGCTTTCCGCATTCTTTTAGATCGCCAATAATGGCCGACACTTTTGCTTTTTCTTCGGGTGGTAGCGTTGTTGAGGCGTCCTTGAGGGTCGCCAGCAGGGCATCCTGGAAGAGGACATGTTGAAACTGGTGTGCAGAAATGCGCGCATTCAGCATGGCCCCTTGGAAAACTTTCTTGCCGACGTCGTCCAGGAGTTTGTGATCCTTTCCGGGAAGTGAGTTGGTATGATTGCGTGAGGACTTGACACGCTTTAAGGCAGAGGACACAACAATGGAGTGATGAGGCAGCTGGCTTTTTCCGAATCCAGGTGTTTGCTGGATTAGGTATTTAGCGTCCAGTTTCTTGGGGCACGCCGGTGAGGAGGCCGGACTTTGCCACAGTTTAGTGTGTGTGTCTCGGAAACGCTGATGTATTGGCAAGGAGATGGGTGTCCTTGGCGCGTCAAGATATTTTAAAACCTCCGGGCCGTCCCGTAGAGGATCAGGGGGGGTGAGATTAAGGGTATCCGCCACTTTGCGCAAGAATTTTGGATATGTAAGGTCTTCGGGGGGCGAGACAGATGAGGTTGGTTCAGCTCCTGCAGATGGCCCTGTGGACTGGGACTCCTCACTCTGTACAGAGGTCGCTTTGTCCTTGGGGGATTCGCATCCGAGCGGCGTGGTTACTTCCTCCTCCTCTAGGCTAAGGAAGGATGTTGATTCTGGATCTGTAGAAGTGATGCTGTTGAATGATTGGTTAGCAGGCTCGGCGCTAGGTTCAAGAGGATCTCCCGAGACAAGGATCTGGGCGGTAGCATCTGTGGACCCATTGTGTGTGGGAGTAACTGCTGAGCCCTTACGAAGAAGCTCAGTGAGGCTGGAGAGCAGCTGCAGTATGGTCTCTTGGTTGGGGAGAGCCACTGCAGGGGAGCAAGTAACAGCTTGCAGGCTTGTCCCTTGATTAGGGAGAGTCCCTGCCGGAGGAGTTACAGCTGAATGCTGTGCAGACAGAGGGGAAGGTCTTTTGGTCGGTCTGGAATCGGGGCTGAGAGCGATAGCACTTTGCTTCCGTTTCTGGGAAGCTTCATTTCTGTGCTGTGTCCCATGGTTGTTTTGGTCCCTGCTCCGATGCCGGCGCCAGTGATGAGGATCGCTTTCTCTGCTCCTGTGTCTGCCGTGATCTCGATGGTGCCTGTTCTTGCTGCTCCTCTTACTGTCTCAATCGCAGCTTCTGCTTCTGGCTGAGGGCTTGGTGCCGGCGCGGGGAGATGGCTCCGTGTCTGCCCCGAGAGTAGGGGAAGCTCTGTGACGCTCTGGGGAGATCCTGTGTTGATGGCCAATGGGAGCAAGGTGGGCGGAGCCCGGCAACCCTTGACGGTGGCCAATAGGAGCTGACTGGGCGGAGCTTGAGGCAACGACATCATCAAGATGGCCGCCTGCAGAAACAACGTGGTGAGAGCAGCATGGGACCTCCCGGGGGCTCCTAATGGCGTCGGGAGAGTTGCAGAGGCCTGAGGGGGATAAGGAAGGGTGCCGTTTTTCCCCCGATGACCTTTAGCTTTGCGGGAGTCTGTTCTTTTCGACGCTGGCTGCTCCCCGGTAGTCTTCGGTGTTGCAGGAGCTCCGGGTTGATTCGCAGAGGCTCCGATGCAAATTCTAGTCTCCGGAAATGCACGGCCGGGGATGGAGGACCCTGAGGACGCATCCCGTGCCGGTGAGGGGATTTTTGAGGCCTCCTCATTCAAGGAAGCGATGAAATCCTTCAGAGCATGACTTCTTGATTTCAGAGCTCTGGGGGACATCTGGGAGCAGTGCTGGACCTGATGGCCAGTGCCCAGGCATCTAACGCAGCAGTCATGAGCATCGGAGCCGCTCATTTTCCTCGAGCAGGAACTGCATTTCTTGAATCCAGGCTTTATAGATGGCATCTTCTTGTGAGTATCCGTAAAATATATATTTTCTGGCTGAGAGAGGTAAGATCCGCATGTGGTAGGCACGGCGGAAGAAAAAAGACTGGCTAGCTAGGGGCGGGCTAGTGGGGTGGGGCGGGGCTTTCTGGCTCATGCTCAGAAGGACTCTGAGCTCTAGAGAGCACTTCCGTGTACGGCGCCGTTGGTGGACGACACCTGGTGTGGCTGACAAATCCTTCTTGTCCTAGGAGAACTGCAGGAACCACATCAGGTCCCTAAACCATACTCTCCTCATCCAATCCAGCAGCATCAGAACTATCTAGGCTGGATGGAGCTCTATGCGCCAAAGCATATTGCCCCCAACAGCAGGCACTGCCCTGACCAGGACTGAATCAGGGCGACAATGACCTTGGACCCAGTTTCTTTGTGGTGAGTGAAGTAACGACATCCTTCATCACTGGAGTGAAATGCTATCATAAGGGGGACCCCAACAGAGGAGATGCATCTGAAGCGCCTGCTGACTCATCTCCCACTCTCAGGGATTGAGAAAGTGACAACGGAAGAAGACCGCTTCCACAATAACCACCCGAGCAATGCGCTGAGTCAAAAGAGCTAGGAGACTTATTTCCACCTAGGGAAAACAGAGAGCCATCTCCATGGCCACTCCTCCACTCCTTGCGCAGCTATGATTGACATATGCCACTGTTGTGGCATTGCTTGAGAACACTCGCACCACCCTGCCCTTGATGAAGAGCAGGAAAACGCAAGATGGCCAACCAGATACGCTTGCTTTGAGACTGCTGAAGGACCACACCATCAGAATGCACAGCCCAGGACTGTTGAAGCCGCAGTCTTGAGAAGGACTTCCCCACCCATAAGACTGGCCACAGTAGCATGCCCCTCTTCAGATACCGTGGGTGTGGCTGCCATCTCCATATGACTCTAACTCCTAGCTAGAGTGGATACATGAGCTCTAATTCTGGTCAGGAAGTGCCGCCGGAGCGGCCTCATATGAGCATACCCAAGGCACCATCCTTATTGCTGCCGTCATCAAGCCAAGAAGCTGGAGATAATCCCAAATCCTGGGAGCCTGTTGAGAACAGAACACGTCAAGTCATTCCAACAATCTGCACTCTCTCCTCCAGCAGGAAGACTTCACCCACTCGAGCATCAAACTGTGCTACCAGGAATGGAGCCTGATGTACTGACTCAGGTAGTCTGTTCTAGGAATAAGGTAGAATGAATAAACTCTGGTCTGCAGTAGAAGAGAAGGGCACATATACTTTGGAAACTGCTCTGTATGCTATGCCAAGGGGGTATATCAATATATAGATAAGAGAGGAGAGGCCAGTAGGAGATGTTTGAAATGAATGCGGAAATGGATAGGGAACCAATGAAGTGACTTGAGGGGAGGGGTTTACGTGAGCGTAGCGAGACTGGTGTAAGTTTAGCTGTACAGCTGAGAGATCATGAAGACTTTTCCCTAAGGAGTCATCTTCAGAGAAATTTTCCAACAGTGGCAGCTTGCCCCTTAGCAGCCTAGTTTAAAACCAATGGTCCATTCATCTGCTTCAGCGCCGTAGCTAGAGGCCTAAGTCAGAGGAGGGAAGGATCAGACCAGTGGTTTTTTTTAAACTGGAGGAGGTCCGTTGCTACCACCAACACCAAGGGAACAGAAAAGATGGCAGGGAGCTTGAGGGGGAGCTGTCTGAGCTAAGGAGGTAGTATAAAATGGGATTTCTTGGTGGTGTGACATAAGTTAGATTGCCAGGTCTTTCTTCTGATGTAATGGAAGGTTAAGTGACTTGCTGAAGGTCACAAGGAGTGCTAGTGGGAATCAAACCCTAGTCTCTTGGTTAGCAAGTCAGTGCTCTAACCATTAGGCTACTCCTAGGTACAGCCCTGATCTGCTTTAAAATATGTTCCCCAAGTATAACCCCAGAATATCTGCTCTCCTACACTCTGTCCCCAGTCTCTGTCCAAGCACAGTCACTCACACCACATTCAGACAGGTTTACCTTATTCCTGCCACTTTATATACTTCACTAATCCCTGGTTCGGTGAATGTGAAATCCAATCAATATAAAGAACCAAACCTAAAAGTAAACCCCTTACTTAAAATCCCATTTTTTTGTCGGAAGAGGCTGGAGGCGACTGGAATGGAAACCCAGTCACACCAGACAACCCGTTCCCTTTTAATTAGGTAAGCGAAAACGCTATACTTAACTTTAGAAATGTACAGTGAAGTTTGTGCACACCAGAAAATTCAGCTTCTTATAAGCGGTCAGATAGCAACCACGACGTACGTTTCGGGCCCTAGGCCCTGTTTCAAGTGTTCATGCTTCTTCCAATGTACCGCTGAAATGAACATTCAAATCCTCTATACCCCACTGATTAATAAAGGGGGAAGTTATTTTCATTGGCTAACACAGGCTCCAATCAACTAAATGGGAGACCCCATCGTCATCGGGGAATCCCTTAGTATCATGGAAAACGTCAAAGCAGGCTAAACCACTCAACCTCCTTGTTTAACCCTAGAGGATGAACAGCTTGTAATTCATAAATAAGTTGCTGTTCACGTCTTTGCAACGCAAGTAGTCGATTACCTCCCCGAGGATTCGGGGGTATAAAATCTAATACCGTCCAACGAAAATCCAAATGAAATTGATGATGTAGTAACTCACAGTGCTCAACTAAAGGTGCTGATAAAACCTTCTGCCGAATCCGAGAAGCATGTTCGCTTAGCTGTATCTTAACCTTCCGAGAAGTCCTGCCTATATATATCAAGGGGCAAGTGCATTGTAAGGCATAGACTACATGGGTTGAATCACATGATGTCAACCATCTACGTTGATAAATAGCCCCCGTATTAGGGTGAATCCATTCCAATCCGGTCTGTGCCGTTTTGCACCAACTACAGATGGAACATGTAGTATGCCCCCTATTGGCAGGATCAGACAGTAGAGGACGATCAGGAGGTGTAGCAGAATGGACTAAACGAGCCCTTAAGTTCGGCCCCCGGGAGAAAGCGATCCGGAGCAGTTTCTGAAAACATGGGTGTAAACTCAAAACTGCCCAATGTTTCCGAAGTATAGCTACTATTGACGAACTGAGAGTAGTATGCGGTAATGTTCCAATAATAAAATCCTGATCAGCAGATCGTGACTGTGGCGGTATTGAACAGTTCCCTAAAAGCCATTCTCGATGGGTATAGAGAGCACGTTTGTAGGCAGATTTAACAACCTTCTCTGGGTATCCCCGGTGTAACAAGCGATTTGTCAGATCAGAGGCATGAAACTTAAAGTCCGATATTGTGGAGCAGAGCCGACGCAGGCGAAGAAATTGACCGTAAGGCAAATTTCTCCGCATGGGGCCCGGATGACAACTATGGTACATGAGTAAACTGTTTCGTTGAACGCTCTTCCTAAATAAGGTCGTACGAAATGTGCCCTGATCTTTAATAATCAATATATCCAAAAACTCGATTTGTTTTAAATCATAATGGGCAGTGAATTTAAGATTAGGCTTCAGAGTGTTAAGCCAAGCCAAAAAATCCTGAAGATTAGATAATGTATCAAACCATAAGAAAAACACATCGTCTAAAAAACGTCTCCAGAAACGCACTGGTTTAAAAAACTCAGAAGGGTACAAATGGACTTCTTCAAACTGAGCCATGTACAGCGTGGCTATTGAAGGAGCCACCGAAGCTCCCATTGCGATCCCGTAGATCTGATGGTAAAATTGCCCCTCGGAGAGGAAATAGTTCTTAGTTAGGCCCATTGTGTCTTGTAGAGGGTCTTTGTTGGAGCCCCTGTCACAATTCTGTGATGTTTTTTTGCAAAAGGAAGCTATGCTAGTAAAATCTTTCATAAGAGATTCTTCACATTTTTTGCAACAATTAGCTAATGAGCCTATATCATCATGGCATTTTTATTTGGTGACCCTCGATGTAGAAGCTCTATATACGAATATAGATCAGACAGAGGTTCTGGAGTTAATGGATACTCTGTTTCAGTTTGCTCCTCAAAGGTTGCCCCGGGCATTTTTATGTGAATTATTGCGACTGGTACTAACTAAGAACTATTTCCTCTCCGAGGGGCAATTTTACCATCAGATCTACGGGATCGCAATGGGAGCTTCGGTGGCTCCTTCAATAGCCACGCTGTACATGGCTCAGTTTGAAGAAGTCCATTTGTACCCTTCTGAGTTTTTTAAACCAGTGCGTTTCTGGAGACGGTTTTTTAGACGATGTGTTTTTCTTATGGTTTGATACATTATCTAATCTTCAGGATTTTTTGGCTTGGCTTAACACTCTGAAGCCTAATCTTAAATTCACTGCCCATTATGATTTAAAACAAATCGAGTTTTTGGATATATTGATTATTAAAGATCAGGGCACATTTCGTACGACCTTATTTAGGAAAAGCGTTCAACGAAACAGTTTACTCATGTACCATAGTTGTCATCCGCGCCCCATGCGGAGAAATTTGCCTTACGGTCAATTTCTTCGCCTGCGTCGGCTCTGCTCCACAATATCGGACTTTAAGTTTCATGCCTCTGATCTGACAAATCGCTTGTTACAGCAGGGATACCCAGAGAAGGTTGTTAAAGCTGCCTACAAACGTGCTCTCTATACCCATCGAGAATGGCTTTTAGGGGACTGTTCAATACCGCCACAGTCACGATCTGCTGATCAGGATTTTATTATTGGAACATTACCGTATACTACTCTCAGTTCGTCAATAGTAGCTATACTTCGGAAACATTGGGCAGTTTTGAGTTTACACCCATGTTTTCAGAAACCGCTCCGGATCGCTTTCTCCCGGGGGCCGAACTTAAGGGATCGTTTAGTCCATTCTGCTACACCTCCTGATCGTCCTCTACTGTCTGATCCTGCCAATAGGGGGCATACTACATGTTCCATCTGTAGTTGGTGCAAAACGGCACAGACCGGATTGGAATGGATTCACCCTAATACGGGGGCTATTTATCAACATCGATGGTTGACATCATGTGATTCAACCCATGTAGTCTATGCCTTACAATGCACTTGCCCCTTGATATATAGGCAGGACTTCTCGGAAGGTTAAGATACGGCTAAGCGAACATGCTTCTCGGATTCGGCAGAAGGTTTTATCAGCACCTTTAGTTGAGCACTGTGAGTTACTACATCATCAATTTCATTTGGATTTTCGTTGGACGGTATTAGATTTTATACCCCCGAATCCTCGAGGAGGTAATCGACTACTTGCGTTGCAAAGACATGAACAGCAACTTATTTATGAATTACAAGCTGTCCATCCTCTAGGGTTAAACAAGGAGGTTGAGTGGTTTAGCCTGCTTTGACGTTTTCCATGATACTAAGGGATTCCCCGATGACGATGGGGTCTCCCATTTAGTTGATTGGAGCTTCCAATTGATGAGCAGCTTGTGTTAGCCAATGAAAATAACTTCCCCCTTTATTAATCAGTGGGGTATAGAGGATTTGCTCTCACTTGGTTTGCAGCTTGTCGTGCTGTGAGGGCTTGCGTGCATCAGTGATGCTGAGAGCTAAACTATCCGTAGTTTAACTACTGGCAGGGTCTCCCAAGATGGACAGGTCTCAGCTGAGGTGCCAGACGAAGACAAACCACCCATCTGGGCAGCAGCAGAATGGGATAGTGTTGACGGCAGAGGATCACATTTCTGTGACAACGGCAACAACACCAAACTTAAACTGCGCGGAAGGAAGGCCCGGCAATCTACTTCTGTATCGTGCCATGAAAACCCAATGGATAGTTACAACAAAACAAATTGTGCTATGGTGCTGGAAGATGAGACTCCCAGGTCGGAAGGCACTCAACTAGCTACTGGGGAAGAGCTGAAGACTTTTCAGAGTAAAGCCAGCATTTATGATGTGGTTGGATCAAAGCCCTCGGGAAGTCTGACTGCTGATGTAGCTGCGCATGAAATGAGAGTCAGAAGCTGTAAAGATGTCTTACACATTGGAACATGGAACGTACGAAGCATGATCCAAGGGAAGTTGGAGGTGGTCAAGAATGAAATGGAACGTGTACAACTTGATCTGTTGGGTGTCAGCGAACTGAAATGGACTGGCATCGGGCACTTTGCATCCGATGATCACATGGTCTACTATGCTGGAAATGAAAGACAAAGAAGAAATGGTGTTGCGTTTATAATAAAGAAGAAACTTGCAAGAACTGTAATGAAATACAATGCAGTCAGCGAACGCTTAATCTCTATTCGTCTACGAGGATTGCCTATCAACACAACTATAATTCAAGTATATGCCCCAACAACAGCTGCAGAAGAGAATGAAATTGAAGAGTTCTATGAACAAGTACAAGCTGAAATTGACAGAACATGCAAACAGGATATCCTGATAGTCATGGGTGACTGGAACGCAAAAGTTGGCAACAAAGAAGAAGGCAAAGTAGTTGGAAAATATGGACTTGGAAACAGAAATGAAGCTGGAGAAAGATTGATAGAATTCTGCAAGACCAATGATCTATTCATCTCAAACACCTTCTTCCAGCAACACAAGCGGCGACTGTACACATGGACTTCACCCAATGGATTGTATAAAAATCAAATTGACTACATCTGTGGAAGTCAACGATGGAAAAGCTCTGTAACATCAACAAAGACAAAACCTGGAGCTGACTGTGGTACAGATCATCAACTACTAGTATGCAAACTCAAGCTAAAGTTGAAAAAGAGCAAACCACTCATGAATGCAGCAAAATATGACCTTGAGAATATACCACTGGAATTTAAAGACTGCCTGCAAAATCGATTTGCTGCTTTAGATACAAATGACAGAGCTCCGGAAGAGTTATGGAATGACATCAAGAAGGTTGTGCTAGAAGAAAGCGAGAAGTCTCTACAAAAGGTGAAAAAGCAAAAACGGCCAAAATGGATGACGGAAGAAACTCTGAAAATTGCCCAGAAACGCAGAGAAGCTAAAGCCAAAGGAGAAAGAAAGACAATCGCAGATTTCCAACGTGCAGCAAGACAGGACAAGGAAAAGTACTACAATGACACTTGCAAGGAAATAGAAGCAGAAACTATTAGAGGAAGAACAAGATCGGCTTTCCTAAAGCTGCGAGAGATAAAGAAAAAGTTCCAGCCTCGAATTGGAATGTTACAAGATGCTCAAGGTTCTATGTTGAATGATGCTGAGAAGATCAAGAAAAGGTGGAAGGAGTATACAGAGTTTTTATATGATAAAGATCAAGTGGACGAACAGCCGTTTCAACCTATACCTTATGATCAGGAACCATTGGTGATGAAAGAAGAAGTTGAAGCAGCATTGAAAGCCTTATCAAAGAACAAAGCACCAGGCATTGATAGCATTCCCATAGAAGTATTGCAGCAATCTGATGCAGCTGTTACCGTACTTACACGGCTCTGCCAAGAAATATGGAAGACAACATCATGGCCAACTGACTGGAAAAGATCTGTGTTTATACCAATACTAAAGAAAGGTGATCCAACTGACTGTGGAAATTATCGCACAATCGCTCTGATCCCACATGCCAGCAAGATTCTACTGAAGATTATTCAAAAGAGACTACAGCCATACCTAGAACAAGAACTACCTGAAGTGCAAGCAGGGTTCAGGAAAGGGCGAGGAACGAGAGACATCATTGCGGATGTGAGATGGATCCTTGAAAAGACTAAAGAATACCAAAAGGATATCTATTTGTGCTTTATCGACTATAGCAAGGCTTTTGACTGTGTAAACCATGAGAAACTCTGGACCACATTAAGAAGAATGGGTATACCAGAACACCTGATCGTTCTCTTGCGCAATCTGTACATTGATCAAGAAGCAACAGTTCGAACGGAACAAGGAGAAACAGAATGGTTTAAAATAAGCAAAGGTGTAAGACAAGGCTGCATACTTTCCCTCTACCTGTTTAATTTATATGCAGAACAAATCATCAGAGAAGCAGGACTGTATGAAGACAACAGAGGTGTGAAGATTGGTGGAAGACTCATCAACAACCTTCGCTATGCTGATGATACCACATTACTGGCTGAAAGTGAAGATGATCTGAAACATTTGCTTCTCACAATCAAAGAACATAGTCTCAAAATGGGCCTGCACCTTAATGTAAAGAAGACAAAGATCATGACAACTGGCATAATCAACAGGTTCATCGTTGACGGAGAAGAAATTGAAATCGTGAACAACTTTAACCTACTTGGATCAACTATCAATAAAGAAGCAACAAGCAGTCAAGAAATCAGACGACGCATTGCTCTTGGCAGAATAGCTATGAAAGACCTAGATAAGATTCTCAAGAGCAGAGATGTCTCTCTCCATACAAAGATTCGACTTGTTCAAGCCATGGTATTTTCAATAACATCATATGGATGTGAAAGCTGGACAGTGAAAAAGACAGACAGGAAGAAAATTGATGCCTTTGAATTATGGTGCTGGCGGCGAATACTGTGTATACCATGGACTGCCTGAAGAACAAACCAGTCGGTACTAGAGGAGATCAAACCTAAGCTTTCTTTAGAAGCTCAGATGACAAGACTTCGACTTTCATACTTCGGACACATCATGCGAAGAGAGAGATCATTAGAGAAAGACATCATGCTTGGCAAGATAGAAGGTCAACGCAAAAGAGGAAGGCCAGCAATGAGATGGATCGCTACAATAACAGCAGCTACAGGTACCAGTCTGTCAACAATGAGCCGTCTGACTGAAGACCGAACACAATTTAGGATAGCTATCCAGAGGGTCGCCATGAGTCGACTCCGACTCGACGGCACTTAAGAACAACATAGAGGATTTGAATGTTCATTTCAGCGGTACATTGGAAGAAGCATGAACACTTGAAACAGGGCCTAGGGCCCGAAACGTACGTTGTGGTTGCTATCTGACTGCTTATAAGAAGCTGAATTTTCTGGTGTGCACAAACTTCACTGAACATTTCTAAAGCTAAGTACAGCGTTTTCGCTTACCTAATTAAAAGGGAACGGGTTGTCTGGTGTGACTGGGTTTCCATTCCAGTTGCCTCCAGCCTCTTCTGACAAAAAAATGGGATTTTAAGTAAGGGGTTTACTTTTAGGTTTGGTTCTTTATATTGATTGGACTTTATATACTTCAGCAACAGCCTCTTCCCCCCCCCCCGGGATTGCCCTAACCCAGCAATTACACTACAGGTACACACTCTTCATTGACCTCCAAACCCAGATACACTAAAACCTAGATAATCCTGATCTACAACCGGACCAGCACGCCCACGTTTACTTCTATTCATTTAATCCTCGGTGCATGGTGCAGGAAGCTGTTTTCTTTGCACAGGCTGAGTCCTGCAGTAAACATCCGGCCAGAGGTGGCAGCACCTGTCCGTGGCTCGGGATAAAGAGGAGCCGCTGCTGCCTCTCTCTGCTCTCCCGTGATGCAACGTGCCAGGAAGTGACTCCAACTGATAACACAATAAGAGAACACGAAGGACATCCAGTCACGCTCTCAGACTCCGCCCCTTGTCCTGTTTGGTCACAAGAATCATGAGGGAGGGAACAGACGGAAAAGATCCCGCCCCTTTGTTCCTCATTGTTCATCAGTTTCTTGAGGGTAGAGAGAGCAAGACGATCCCTCCCCCTGGTCGGAATTCTCCTAGGGGCGGGAAAAGGAGGAGGAGTTTCATCTCCCCCTGGGATTGGATTGGTCAGAAAGAATCCTCCTAGGATTGGGAAGAGGAAGAGGGGTTTCAGTTCTCTCTGTCTTTTGCCTCGAGGAGGAGGTCCGAAGCTGAACCTCAGTCAGCATCAGCACTGACCCAGCAAAGTCCACAACAGGGAGGGAGGGGGACCGGAGCTGGTGTTAGTGCTGTGGGGAAAGGGAGGAGGATGGCTGCGGCGGCAGCAGCTTCTGCTCAGCAGGTAGGAGACTGGCAGGAGGTGGGCAGCAGGGGAGGCAGCGCCAGGCAATGCCAAGATCCAGCCTCTGAGTCACACATGGGGCAAGCAGAAGCGGAAATGGGCCCAACACTGCTCAGTCCGGGAGAGAAAGTTCTGCTCTTATATTCCCTACAGCTTCTGACGCTCTTCTTCCTTATTCTCTTCCCCTCACACATCAGTCTCGTTTCCTGTGATCTCTTTTGATTCTCCTTCTGCTCTCCCTCAGCAAAGATTACCTGCTGGTCTTTAGGAGTACTGTAAAGCTAAAGTCTGTTATGATGTATCAGATCCAGATGTTCTGGCTAATGCTGTTAGCTCCTGGCTTATTATACACAGAAAGCAATAACATCTGATCTTTGGGGCAGGTTTACTAAAGTACATTAACAGCTTTGGGTAAGAGTTACAGTGCACTAGAGATTCCAGCATTAAGCAGAGGGGCAGGGAGTGGGTGGGTTTAGGACGGAGAGCAGGTGGTCAGTGCACAGCATGTTTAGTATTTATTTATTTAGCACCTTTTTATTCTACTGTATCTACTAGTCACAGCAGTTTACATGGAACACAGGAACAAGTAACTTTATATCGAACATAGTACACAATAGATAATTTAACTGAGTGTAAAATAACTATTTACATGAGGCTGCAGTAGGTCCATAAGGTAAAGTGCAGGGAGGGTAGCTAAGAGTCTGTGTCAAAGTATGGGTATTAGCTGAATGTTGCGGTTCGTGTGGTGCACTTACCACCACCTCAGTGGCTTGAAATCATGCTAACTGCATGGAGTCTTGCTGAGTACACCCCCAACAGTTAGAGCAGGTTCTTCACATCTCTTGCACTAGGTTTTGGCACAATTGCATGCTAAGATGCCATTTCATAATGCAGTTTAGTAACGATGCCACTCTGTCTCTGGTATTAGAGAATCTCTTCATACTTATCTTTGCAAACCCTGGAGTCCACAGGGGAAATTGACTGGAGTACACTAGGGGGAACAAGTCTGGCAGTTCCTGGGGGTCCTGGTGTCCCTCTTAGATAACAAAATATCAGGAGAATAAAGTAACTGAAATCAAATTAATTCTGAGCACCTCCCAGTGGTCCTGAGTAAGTTTCTGGTTTGTGTTTCAGAAGCATGTGACGTTTGAGGACATCACTGTCTCTTTCTCCCAGGAGGAGTGGGAGTATTTAGATGAAGGGCAGAAGGAGCTTTACAGGGAGGTGATGAAAGACAATTATGAGATCCTGTTGTCCCTAGGTAAGGACTGTACTATCTACATTTTTAGCAGACACGGGGGCTGATTTTCTGAGGGTCAGTTTATTTAGAATATATGTCACGCTTTTCCAGGTGTGTTACATTCAGGTACAGTAGGTAATTCTCTGTCCCTGGGGAGCTTGTAATCTAAGTATGTACCTGAGGTGATGGAGGGTTAAATGACTTGCTCAAGGCAATGAGGGGTATTGGTGGATTCGAACTCTGGGTTCCCAGTTGTGTTTCCTCGTACACCAGATCCTGTAGTCATAGGAACCAACTTTTCAAAAGCATTGGGGTGCTAAACACAACACAAACTTATTATTCCTGCCCATAATTAAGAAATTTTATTTTATTTATTTACATTCTTTTATATACTGTGCTATTCTGCATCAGTGCGGTTTACATTGAACAAACTGAAATTACATTGAACAGGGCATTATAACTTGGAGATAACTATTTTACAGGGAACATGGTCTATGGAGGGTTAAGTGGCTTGCCCAAGACCACAAGGAGCACCTGTGGGACTAGAAACCCCAGTCCTTCCGGCCCAAGGTTGCTGTCCTCTAGTGGGATTTGAACCCCCGACCTTCCGGCCTAAAGTACCTTGCCCCAACCACTAGGCCACTCCTCCACTCCGTGTTCAATATTAGGGGACCTCAAGTACACACAGAGCTGGCACCTAATCTTGCATTGTTCTCAGGGCCGGCCTGTCCACTAGTCAAATTAGGCACAGACCCTGGTGGGTGGCATCACTAAGCCAACCCCGCAGGAAGCGGCAGCTGAACTGCTGCTTCAGCGCCATGGCGTGCTTTAAAACGCCAGCACATGTGAGTACAGTTCCAGACTGCTGCTCCTACCTGCCTTCCATTGGAGGGGGAAACAGGAGCAATAGGCCGTGAGCACGCATGTGCATAGGTACTTTAAGGCCCAATGCAGCATTGAAGCTTCAGTTCAGCTGCTGATGCTTCAGAGGCGGTGTGATGGACTGGACGGGGCACAATATATTTTTTTGAGGGGGGAGATACCACGTAGGATCTGCCTAGGACGGCAGAAATCCTTGAGCCACCACTGATTGTTCTGGGTTTGAGCTGGTACCTGAGATTGGTTATTTGGGTCTTTTCACTTGAGACTAGCCCCTACCATTAAGTCTGAGCATTTATCCCATGTTTATGGTGAGATCAAGAAGCTCAGAACAGATTTCCTGTTACTCCCTGGAAGTGTGCGAATCTCAGCACAGGAAGCCCGAATGGCGACTTTTACATCCAATACTAAGTAATGGAGCGGGGACCTATGACTGGGACTGTATATGCTAATCATTAGGTAACATATGACCCCTAAATCCTCCCTGCCGTCCCTTCTACTGCTTTTCCTCTCCTCTCCCTATACCCATGATCTCTTCTCAACCCCCTCTATAAATTTGTCTTATTATGCCAATGCCCATGTTACCAAACCCCTTCTCCCTAGTGTAATTCCCAGTTCCTTCAAACTCCTATGCGCCAATCTTAAAGATATATTTGTATACATTGGGTTTGCTGAATTGATCATCTGAACCTGATATATAACAGGCCAATGGATGGTGATGTGATTTTTTTAAAATTTAGAATGTTTTCCCTGTACAGAATAAACAAACCGTACAATAAATGCAATAAGTTGTGCCTAAAAATGCACCAAGAAAAATAATCTTAATTTTGAAAAAAATAAACGTTCCAGCTCATCCTGCTAGACCAGTCCAGACTAGCTGGTTAAGTTCCCCAGCCAGCAGCTGTTGGAGACAGAGAACCAATCAGAAGCTTTGGCTATGCGCTTCTCTGGCTGTAATTCACCACTCCCTAGGGGTCAGCTGCTTCAGTTTCTTCTTTGTCTCCAGCAGTTGATGGACATCAAATTTACCTCCTGGTAGGTCCTTGGAGGAGGTTCTTTCAGTGCAGGATTGTCTTGTCCTTCTGGCTGGACATCTCCAGGACACACTAGAGGTGTTTGTTTCTGGTATTGCCTGAGAGCTCACACCTGATCATGAGGATCAGTTGAGTACCTCATTAGACAGGAGGGGCAGCAGCATCTTTACAGCAACAGTATGCCCTGAAAAACAGATCTTCCTGCCTCAGCAGCCCTACTAATTAAAAAAACAAGAAACATTCGGGGCCTGGCCGGTGGAGTGTGCTGCTTGCAAGGTGCCTTACTGGACCTGAAGAGTGGCCATCGGTCTGAACAGTTCCCGCAGTGAGCGTTCTCTGCTCTGGTTCTCCTCTCAGTATCCAGCCCTCCGTTGCGACGCAGGAGAGTGGAATCTCGGGGCTTCTCTGTTTCCCCACCCCTCTTGCCGGTGCTGTGGTGAGGCTGGGGCCTGCGGGAGTCGCATTCGCAGTTTGTCTATGGTTAGCAGTTTACAGGAGAACTGCTCTGTTCCCGCCACTGACAGAACGCCTTGCAAGCAGCTTACTCATCTCTCTCAACCTCGTTTGATATCACCACAGTTACCGACTTGCTCTCCGTTGCGGCTAAGGGGCAGGAGGAGAGTAGTCTGTGAACACGGCTGCATTTTCCCGCTCGTTTCCTGACAACGTGACCTGCACTGTTTTGTAGTTGACTCCGGGCTGCGCGCGCCATTTTCTTTTGTATAGTTCATGTTCTCGGCCCTCACATGCTGCCCCAACTGCAGCTGTAAGAGGCGCCACATTAGGGACCAAATGTGTGCAGTCTGTGCAGCGGATCAGAGGATGGCTTCTTTCATTGCAGCAAGTCAGGACGCTTGCATTGGAGGGGAGCTTAGTCTCTTTCTAAACACGAGGCAATCTACGGATAGCAAAGGAACTGATGCAGCTCCACCAATCTTATCTCCAGAGGCCAGTCTTTGACACACGCAGGTTGCTCTTTGAGACAGCCAGAGGTTAATGGTCAGTTTATGGAGTTTTTCACCAAAGCCTGGGATCTGTGGCGGCTCAGGGGCCCTAATTTCCAGGGAAAGACATCCTTCCTGGTAGCTGAGCAGGGATCCGCGCCCAGAAAGTGATCCAGGAGCAAACAGCGGTCCCAGGGACAGTGCCCTTCTCTGGAGGAGTGGGCCCTGTCTGACGACACTGTAGAAGGTTTTTCAGGCCCTCTGAGCATCGGTAGCACTTCACAGTGAGAGGAGGGAGAACTCTCCCCCTTGGAGGGCGACCAGAATGACCGGGACGACGGGCAGGATCTGCATCTGTTCAGTAGGGATGAGCTTCCTGCTTTAATTGCACAAATTGTGGAGTCCCTCCTTCTCATGGGCTCTTCAATGGTGCCTATAGCAGCTAGGAGGGCTCGCAGCCAGACCCCATTGTTGTAGGCATCTGAAAGCCTTCCAGGGCTTTCCCCTTTCTGGTGGAGCTCCACAAAATGGTCTCCATTGAGTGGGACTCCCCAGATGCATCCCTACTCTCCGTGTGGCGACTTGGTCAGTTATATGCCTGGGCCCCAGTGGAAATCGACAGGTGGCTTTGTTTTCCTAAGGTAGATGCGTCATTGACTGCTGTCACCAAGCACACGACTATTCCAGTGGAAGGGGGCACAGCTCTAAAGGATCAGCTGGACCACAAGTTGGAGAGTCTCCTGAAGACAGCCTTCACCTCCTCATCCCTCGCCTTACAAGTCTCCACTTGTGGGGTCTTGGCTACTTGCCCCTTATTGCGGTGGCTCCAGCTGCTGTCGGATGACCACACCCTCCCATGCATGTGCCACCGTCTTTCTAGTGGATGCCCTTTACGATCTCCTCTGACTTGCCACTCGGTCCATAGCTGCTGTGACTGTGGCACGTCATTGGCTCTGGCTCCACCATTGGAATGCGGACCCAGCATCAAAGTCTCATCTGGCTAAACTCCCATTTAAGGGGCATCTCCTGTTCGGGGAGGATTTGGGAAAGTTGGTGAAGGACTTGGGGGAGGTCAAACCTCAACGTTTGCCTGAGGATAGACCTCGAAATTCCGGTCACAGATCAACTGGGTCCTTCTCAGCGGTGCCCTTGGGGTGAGCTCGTTTTCGGGATCCCTGGAGATAGGGACCGGAGAAGTTCTTTGACTCCATGTACCAACAGAGTTTCAAGAGACAGCCTCAGCCCTTTCATGGATTTTTCCATTCGCGGGACAATTTCTCCTCCTCCACGAAGGGGGGATGCCCTTCCCTCTGACGGTGTTCCAGTCTGTTCTGTGGGGCCGCAGATTGGAGGACACTTGCACCTTTTCTCCTGCGAATGGGTCAAGATTACATTGGACACTAGGGTACTGGGAGTTATAAATTGGGGATATGCCCATAAAGGATGCCTTCCTTGTCTCGCCCTGTGCTTCCCCAGCAAGCGACTTGTGGTGCACAAAACTGTGCAGCGCTTACTGCTACTTGGGGCAATCTGTCCTGTGCCATTGCCCGAGAAGACCCAGGGTTGGTACTACTCCATCTTTTTCCCAGGAAGACAGCACCTCCAGACTAATCTTGGATCTCAAGGAGGTCAACCGATGTCTTTGCGTGCCCCAGTTCCTCATGGAGACCTTGAAATCAGTCATTCGGGTGGTCAGACCCGGGGAATTTCTCACATCCTGGATTTAAAGGAGGCATATCTCCACATTACAATTGTCCACGATCATCAAAGATTTTTGCGGTTTGCCATCCTGGGTCAACACTTTTTCAGTTCTGTGCTTACTCTTTGGGCTGGCAACAGCTCCCAGCATGTTTTTCAAAGTCATGAAGGTGGTGGTGGCGGCGGTGGCGTTGCAAAAACAGGGAATTCGTGTTCATCCCTACTTGGACAATTGGTTGATTCGGGCAGATTTCCTCAACGGGGCTCTCTCAGCGGTAGAATGAGTAGTGAGTTTGTTGGAACGGCTGGGATGCGGGCAAACAGTGCGCTTTGGCCATTGCAGTCACTGGATTTTCTAGAAGCCCATTTCGACATGCGCAGGGGCTGCGTATTCCTGATGGTAGAAAGAGCAGGGAAGTTATGCAGACAGATATGGTCCTTCGCATGGCGCCGGTCTCCAACGGCATGGGAATACCTACAGGTCTTCGGTTCCATGGCAGCCACCTTGGACGTGGTCGCTTGGGCGTTAGTGCACATGCGACTGCTGCAGCAGGCCCTGTTGGACCGCTGGTCGCCAGTGGATCAGGATTAGTGTGCCACTTCCTCTCCCACTCTTAGTCTGTCATTCCCTACAGTGGTAGCTTGCTCGCACCATTTTGATGAAAGGGGTCCCTTTGGATATTCTACATTGGGTCGTCCTAACGACTGATGCGAACCTCATTGGCTGGGGTGCGCACTGTCAAGGCCGCTCAGTGCTGGGGCTTCTGGTCTGCGACAGAGACCAGCTGGATCATCAACCGCCTAGAGGCCCGATTGGTGCGCCTAGTGCTACAGCACTTCCTCCTGCTCCTGTGCTCGCGAGCAGTCTGAATATTGTCCATCAAAGCGACAACAGTAGCTTATCTCAACAGGCAGGGTGGCACCAAATGCCCGGGAGATGGGTCTTCTCTTCCTTTGGGCGGTGTGTCACTTGCAAGCTCTGTCGGCACAGCACATTGCAGGGGTGGACAATGTTCGAGCAGATTTCCTCAGTTGGAATGTTTTGGACCCCAGTGAGTGGGAGCTAGCAGCTTGGGCCTTCAGCTGCATCATTTCAGGATCTATTGGCAACATCCTCCAATACAAAGGCACTGCTCTTCAGCAGGAGGAAGGATCCAAGGTCAAGTGGTCTCAACGCTCTGGTGCAGGAGTGGCCTCTTGCCCACCTTCTGCACATCTTCTCTCCATGGGCAATGATTGGCTGGGTACTATGGCGGATAGCATCACATCAGGGACAGGTGATCCTAGTAGCCCCGGATTGGCCCTGTTGCCCATAGTATGCCTATCTGATACAGCTCACCAGGGCTCTGCCTCTGTTGCTGGGCTCCCGCAGGGGGCTCCTATGGCAGGGGATGGTCCTAGACAACCCTGCTCCCTACTCGCTTACGGCCTGGCTCTTGAGCGGCGTACGTAGATTAGTTCATAGGGGTTACCAGGAGTTCTTAGTAATCACCCTGCTCAAGGCATGGAGAGTGTCTTTGGCCACGGCGTATGCCTGGATCTGCACTGTTTCATGCGTTGGTGCAAGCAGCATTCTGTCTCTCCGTGGCGGGCGCAGATACCACACATCCTGTCCTTTGCTGACGGGGTTTGAGAGTGGGCTCGCTCTCAGTATGCTAAAGGTACAGGTGGTGGCCTTAACATGCTGCCGCAGTCTGCTGGAAGGGCGCTCCCTAGCATTGCATGCTGATGTAGCCCGATTCCTTCAGGGGGTCCATTTTCTCATGTCTCTCCATCATGCGCTAGTGGCATCTTGGGACTTGTTTGTTGTCCTCCACGCGCTTGGGGGGGGGGGTCGCCCTTTGAACCTCTATGCTCGGCCACTCTGCTGGACCTGACCCTCAAAGCAGTCTTTCTGGTAACGATCACTTCAGCATGATGCTTGTCAGAGCTCCAGGCTTGTCCTGCCGGGACCCGTTCTTATCCTTCTCAGCAGAGGGAGTCTCCCTAAGGTCCGTTTCAGCCTTCCTACCCAAGGTTATCTTCGCCTTCTATGTGAATCAGATGGTGTCTCTCCCATCCTTCCCAAAGGAGCATTGTGTGGTTCGCAAAGCCAATCTCCATTTCCTGGATGTACAACGTATCTTGCGGCGCTACCTAAAGTTCACCAATTCCTTCTGCCTTTCGGACAGCCTCTTTGTCTTGATTGCCGGGGTGTGTAAGGGTATGGCCGCGTCAAAGTCCACCATTGCCCGGTGGATCCAAGTGTACGATCAAATCTGTCCATCTTTTCCAGGGTAAGCCTGTCCTGGAGGGGTTACGGCTCATTCTACAAGGGTGCAAGCGACATCCTGGGCAGAGTGGTCGCATGTCACACCACTGGGTATTTGCCGGGTGGCAACGTGATCTTCTTACTCTTTCTTTGCTTAGCACTATCACTTGGACCTCCAGACCAAGGAGGCAGCGTGCTTTGGGGCCACTATGTTGGCCGCTGCTGGGTCTTGCCCAGAGTTGAAGCAGCTCAGGTACTTCCCGCTAGTCTGGACTGGTCTAGCAGGATGAGCTGGAAGGTGAAATTTTACTTACCATTAATTTCCTTTCCTGGAATCCTGCTAGACCAGTTCAGAGCCCACTCATAATTCTGATCTGCAGGGCCAACGCTCGCATTGCCTAAGGCAATAAGATTACATCTTGTTTGCCAGTGGGCTTGGTCTCTGTCTTGTACATAGTTCCGCTAGGCGCCTTTTCTGGTGCATTCCTCCGGAAAGCCTGTGCTCCTGAAGGCAAAATAAAGCAGAATGCATAAATGAAAATGAAAAGCAGAATGCATAAATGAATATTAGAGATTTGTTTACTAAGGGTTTATTGGTAGTTTTACTGTTTCTGGTTGAGGATTTTATGCTTTTGACAGTGGTAAACTGAAGCTGACCCCTAGGGGGGTGGTGGGTTACAGTCAGAGAAGGGTGTAGCTGAAGCTTCTGATTGGTTCTCTGTCTCCATCAGCTGCTGGATGGGGAACTTAACCAGCTAGTGTGGACTGGTCTAGCAGGATTCCAGAAAAGGAAATTAACGGTAAGTAAAATTTCACCTTAATTGAGCATCGCAACTTATATAAAGTCCATATTAGAAAGGTTAATTTTAAGGATGTGCTTATATTAAGCATGAGGAGGTGCCTACTGTTATTTATAAAACAAGAACCGACGCAGCATGGAGCAAAGCCAGATGGCCCGACAACCCCTAAAGAGAGCCAATGTCACGCCGCGCAAAGCTGGATGGCCCGACAACCCCTAAAGAGAGCCAATGTCACGCCGCGCAAAGCTGGATGGCCCGACAACCCCTAAAGAGAGCCAATGTCACGCTGCGCAAAGCTGGTTGGCCCGACAACCCCTAAAGAGATACCAAATTAAGAAGATATCCAACTAAAAAGAATCCCCTTATTACCAGAATACTTTTTTTGTCGGAGAAGGTCTGCCAAGTGTCTAAAATCTATGCATCAGAGACACCACTGAGACCACTCCATTTTAATCAATAAATTTTAAAATGGACCCAAGTCTGTTACTTAGCTGAATTCACCAAGCTGCCAAAGCTTATAAAGGACGACGCGGCCCGCGTTTCGGGCTTTACTTCAGATTAATGGAAAACCCTGCTTCAGGTCACAAACAAGCCAGCAATCGGTGAGATGACAGCATCACCGATTGCTGGCTTGTTTGTGACCTGAAGCAGGGTTTTCCATTAATCTGAAGTAAAGCCCGAAACGCGGGCCGCGTCATCCTTTGGAAGCTTTGGCAGCTTGGTGAATTCAGCTAAGTAACGGACTTGGGTCCATTTTAAAATTTATTGATTAAAATGGAGTGGTCTCAGTGGTGTCTCTGATGCACAGATTTTAGACACTTGGCAGACCTTCTCCGACAAAAAAAGTATTCTGGTAATAAGGGGATTCTTTTTAGTTGGATATCTTCTTAATTTGGTATTTCCTATTTTATCCAACTGGGTTCGTTTTCATTCACAACCCCTAAAGAGAGCCAATGTCACGCCGCGCAAAGCTGGATGGCCCGACAACCCCTAAAGAGAGCCACTGTCACGCCGCGCAAAGCTGGATGGCCCGACAACCCCTAAACAATATCCCACACAACTTCACCACTACTCTATAATCTGCGCTTGCCCCTAAATATACTACTCTCACAACTCCTCGCCTGCTTGCAAACTGCTCACACTCCCAGCCCCAAAAACGACCCCCTGCAACTGTCTAAGACTCTATATCAGTGATGGCTAACCTTTTTGAGCCCGAGTGCCCAAACTGCCGCACAAAACCAAAGAATTTCCTCAAAGTGCCAGCACGTCATTTGCATAAGTGGTCTTATTTGCATAAATATTTGCATAATGTTACCATACACTAACTTTTAGTAAACATGTCTCTTAATGAGTGTATGGATAAAGAAAGACTAAAAGATTTCTACATTACTATAATCCAGTGCCAACCGCCAGGCACATTAGGAACTACTACAAACGCTGCCCATTTAGAACCCATAGCAAACCCGCCGTATCCTGACAGCATTACCAGGACTCACAAAGCACCATACCCTACCTATCAAAAGGCAACACTGCAAATATTAAACCAATACATTTCAGTGAATACTGGGGAAAGAGAACAAGTGGCAACGTCAAATAGGAATTTCCTCTTGTACCAAACAAAGCGCAGATGTTAATGATGCACATTTCCCAGAGCTGACATATTCCAGTTAATAAATTCAAAATAAAGAGATATCTTTCTACCTTTTGTGCATTTTTTTTCAGTTGCAATTGGTCCAGCCATTTTCTTCTGGTTTCTTCATGTTTTCTGCTAACTCTCCATCGTCTGCTGTCCATTTGTCCTTTCTTCTCTCTTCTAGTTTTTTTTTCCATTCTCTCTCTCTCTACATCTGCTTTAACATACTAATCTTTCTCCTTTTGCTCTTTCCTCATTCCTATTTCATACACACAAATTTTACCCCTCCATCCTCAATCCCCAATTACTCTCCCAATACCTGGCCAATTGTAGATTTTTCATCCCTCCTACACAAAATATTTTTCCCCTCTCCATTTTACTCTCCCAGCCCCATCCCATTCTAATCCTCCCCCAACATCAGCTCCCTTCTAGTTCCAGTCTCACCCAGCATCCATTCCCTTCTTCAAGCCCCCCACTTCCCCTCAGCCCATTTCCATTCCAAGCCCCATCCCCAACAGCTATTTGCAGTTCAAGCCCCCTTCCACTCAGCCCATTTCCAGTCCTAGCGACCCCCCCAACCCATTACCAGTCCTAGCCCCCCATAGCCCACTCCCAGTCCTAATCCCACCAGCCCATTTCCAGTCCTAACCTCCCCATCAGCCCACTCCCAGTCCTAATCCCCCATCACTCAATTTTTAGTTTAAGCCCCCCCAGCGCCTATCACCACTCCTAACCCCCCCAGCGCCCATCACCACTCCTAACCCCCAGATCAAGCCCAGTGCCCATCACCACTCATTAACCCCCCAGCCACCCCAGTGTCCATCACCACTCCTAACCCCCCCAGCCCAGGGGCCATCACCACTCCTTAACCCCCCCACCCCAACCCATCACTACTCCTAACACCCCCCAGCCCAGCCCAGCCCATCACTACTCCTAACCCCCCCCCAGCCCAGCCCAGCCCATCACCACTCCTAACCCACCCCAGCCCAGCCCAGCCCATCACCACTCCTAACCCCCCCAGCCCAGCCCAGAACATCAACTATCCTACCCGCCCCTCCATCCCACCACAACTCCTAACCCCCCCCACCCCAGCCCAGCCCATCATCACTCCTAACCCCCACCCCCCCCCAGCCCAGGGAAAATTTTAAAAAAAAAGAAAACCTGTCTGCTGCCGCTGTCGGGGCCGCCGCGGCAGAATCGAGCGTGCCGCGGGGCCCCCCTGTACCCGGCAGATCCTGCCCTCCCCGTAGCAGCTCTCTCTTTGGAGCTGTAGTCAGACGTGCCGGCTTGCAGAGCGCGAGGGAAGAGTTCCCTCGCTGCTCTGTTAAGCCCGCGGGGGCTGATGGGAGTTCCCATCAGCCCCCGCGGGCTTAACGGAGTCGCGAAAGGGAAACTCTTCCCTTTGCGCTCTGCAAGCTGGTGCGTCTGACTGTAGCTCCAAAGAGAGAGCTGCTACGGGGAGGGCAGGATCTGCCGGGTACAGGGGGGCCCCGCGGCACGCTCGATTCTGCCGCGGAGGCCCCGACAGCGGCAGCAGACAGGGTTTTTTTTTTTTTTTCGATTGCGGACCTTCCCGCGTGCCAGCTGCAAGGCCTTCGCGTGCCACAGGTTCGCCATCGCTGCTCTATATACTGCTGCACTCCTAAAAACTACCACCTCTCCAACTGCCCCACCATTCCACAAACTTCCCACTCTCAAAAGACTGCCCCACCCCAGTAGAAACTCCCCCACCTGCTAAATGCTGCTAAACCACAAGATTGTGTGATATTGGGAATCCAAATGATTATAGGATCCGAGATAGCATGAGAAGTCTTGTCAAGTGTATCTGATCAAGTTCTTTGATTGAGTGACCAGAATTTATTAGGGGGAGAGTGCTAGATATGGTGGTCTTAGATTTCAGTTTTGCCCACTGTTCTGCTTCCCTCGGATGTTCCCACCCAGCTAATGACTCCTTGAGGAAATCCTGCCATCTTTGCAAAGTTAGGTTTCTTGAACTCTAGGATCCCTTTTTGTGAATTGTCTCCACCCATGTCCTAATAAAGCTCAGAGTCAAAAAGAGCGAGCACACTCGCAAGGGAACAAAACAAGACACAGCAAAGCAAGGTGTGTATGATGATCACAGGTGCTTTATCAAAAGAAAACCCCTACCTGTTTTGGCAAATGCCTTCTTCGGGGAGCATAAAACTTCAAATAGAAATAGAAATGATAAAACAATAAAACATATTTCATAAATACAATAAATCAGTACATAAATACATAAAATGACCATAAATAATATAAAACCATCTAAGTAAAAGACATAAGGCGGAGCATAAGACATTAAAAAAACACTCTAATTGTGTCAGAAAATAAAAACATATAGTGCGCAACCCATGGTATGGACCTTAAGGGACAGTATGGAGAGATGAGGAGGCGCCAAATACATATAAAATCCTAAGCCAACTGCAAAGCTACACTGTGTACTGTTTTAACAGATGGAAAGGTGATGACACACTAATGCATTGAATGAATAAACATATATCTGTGAAAGCATAACAGAACGCATGGTCAGTATGGAACTAATTGAGCCAAAAGAAAACCATATTGAAAACATATATTTTCTATAAAAGGATACCTTTTGTGCTATTCAGACAACCTTCTAAATAAATCTACTGTCTGCTGTAAAGCATAAAGAATTGTTAAAAATGTTCATCAAATTACCAAAGAACTGTCAAATGTAACATAAAGGAAAGGAAAGAGGAGAGCGGAGGCAGCCCAGAGGATAGACGCATCCCATTGGCAACAACTCCAGATCTTGTAAATAAATGCTGTACAGGAACGTAAACACAAAAAGGGGCTATGTAAAGTCACCCAACCAAGAGCAGTACTGTAAAAATGCCTTAGCGATGCAGCGAATCATCAATAGATTCTTAGCTGTGGACACAAGAGACAACACTCTTTTAAAGAACCATGTGTTTGTGCGAAAAAGAGGTCAAAGGGGAACCATTTGCATTAACCAATCAAAAAATTGTTTGAAAAGACACTCTGTTAGTCATGTTTAATGTATTCCCTAAATGTGTAAATTCTAAATTTTATGTAGTTGATGATGATAATAATAGCAATGTGCTGGATAAATACGGAAGAACCACAAAAAGTTTTATATAGTGTGTTCTGCAAGTCTTAGAAACAGATTGTATCTGTGAAACTGGGATTGGCAAAAGCATTGAAAAACCACGGAACAGCGCGGCAGATCTGGTGCAGAATATAAGATCTCCCCGACGCCGATACACCGAGCCGGCCATCAGGCAGCAATACTCAACGTAAGAATACTGGTGTTTTGAAGCAGCCAACAAAAAGCTCAGCCTAGGTACAGTTCCTAATGAGGTAGTGCTGTGTTCCGTCATTAACATGGTACTCAAAGACACCAAAACAATGTAGATTCCAAACAGACTCTAAGGGGCTTGTTTACAAAGCCGCGGTAGTGGATCGCGATCGCGATCGCAGCCGCGGCCCCATTGAAATCAATGGGGCCGCGGCTCCAATTACGATCGCAAACCGCTACCGCGGCTTTGTAAACAAGCCCCTAAGTAAACCTTAAGACCTTCACCAGGAGACAGTAGTAAATTATAAAATAGAACCTATACCGGAAGAGGTTTCTAAAATACCATGACATTATACTGTGCTATGATTCTGCTCCATATTGCTATATGGATCAAAAATGAGAGGAAACCATAAATATTAAAACCGATGAAAAAGGATTATGCTATAACATAAAATACTGTGTGCAAATTTAATATATACTTAAATACCATATGGGAGAGAGAAAGGGGAGGAAGGGAAAAGAGGGAAGGGAGGAGGGGGAGAGGGAAAGGGGAGGAAGAAAAAAAGAGGGGAGGGGGAGAGTGGAAGGGGGGAGGAAGGAAAAAGAGGGGAGGGATGGGAGGAGGGAGGAGGGAAGAAAGAAGGGAGCCTGCGGGCTAAAAAGTACCATAAACTAAAAACCAGCCAGTAAAAACATGAGAGGGACCTCACCTATAAGAGAGTGATAAAACCATAAAATCTAGTGCCCATAGGTTGGGCACTATATGTTTTTATTTTCTGACACGATTAGGGTGTTTTTGAATGTCTTATTTATTTAACCAGTTTTGTATACCCCTCTCAAATGACCTCCAGTACCCATTGGTCAGAAGTGATCTGGAACAAGGCAGGGTAGAACTTCTGCAGCCAACCTCCTAAGGGCTGCACCACTACCTGGGCCCCCCTTGCTTCATTGCGTCTTCTTGAGTCCCGAGGAGGAAGGGGCAGCAAAGCCTCTGACTGTCCCTCGAAGCCCTTGCCCCCTAGAGGAGAATCTACACTTCTGAAGGGACGGCGGGGGGTGGTAAATACTGTGATGGAATTCAAAATGGCATGGGACAGACATGGTGGATCCCTCATATTAAGCTTGTAAACTGGGGACCCCCATTCTTCAAGGTCTCCTTCCTTGAAACATTACATGACTAGCTGCCCGCGGTGTTTCCCCCTTCCCCCCAAATATAACCATAAGCAGAGCTTGAAGCTTCTTAAAAAATCCCTTTGGTGGTTCCAGAGGTAAGGGCGTAAAAATAAACAACACTGAAAGCAAAATATTCAAATGAACCACTACTACCCTTCCCACCCGAGATGTATGTAGACCTTTCCATCTTACTATATTCTCCTAATCACCTGCGGTAGATGCCCCATAATTAAGTTCCCCAATCTGCCCCAAATCCCTCCCCATGTACCTAACAGCCCCATTAGCCCACTTAAATGAGAACCTCTCCCTTAGCCTCTCTTTCATGCCCCCCTTCAAATTTAACTCTAGCACTTCAGTTTTCCCCATATTAATTTTATACCCAGAGAATTACTGTACCCTTGTATTTCCTCCATTAAAATGGGGATAGCAAAGGAGGACGTGTGAAAATCTTTATTGGTCAAATCAGCCAAAGGCCCGACACAGGCCGTGTTTCGGAATTCCCTTCTTCAGGGGCTAAATGGCTAAAGACAAATACACAAATTAAAATAAACAACAAAAATAGTTATTTAAAAACAATGAAATAAAATAAAACTGGCTAAAACCACGGACATCAATGAATGCATACTAAAACAGTTTTAAATGTAAAAATAATAACAAATTAAAACCGTTTTCCTTATTGATCTTGCCCGTTTTGCTATGTGTGAAAATTATTTTTGTTTCCGGGATTTATTTTATAAGCAGACAAAAGGGGTTTCTATGGGTTCCTCCATGGCCCCAGACGTGGCAAATCTATATGTGGCTAATTTTGAGGATAAATTCATAAAAGATAACCAATTTAAGACGCAATTGAAACTATGGATAAGGTATATAGACGACATCTTCATTCTTTGGCAAGGTTCAATTGATATATTACAAGAATTCAATAATTGGATTAATGGTT
This sequence comes from Ichthyophis bannanicus, assembly GCA_033557465.1. Classification (NCBI taxonomy): domain Eukaryota; kingdom Metazoa; phylum Chordata; class Amphibia; order Gymnophiona; family Ichthyophiidae; genus Ichthyophis; species Ichthyophis bannanicus. Next base: position 103,444,130 of record CM066031.1, on the reverse strand, counting down.
GCGATAGCAATCTTCGATTTCAATTGACTTACGATCCTACACAGATTTCTTTTTTGGATTTACTGATTATCAAATCTGGTGATGGTTTGACCACCTCTTTATTTAGGAAGCCTACAGATCGGAACCAATTATTACACTATTCAAGTTTTCATAATGCTTCTTTGAGAAATAATTTGCCAATTGGACAATTTTTGCGTACTAAACGTGTCTGCACAACTGAATCCACTTTTGAGACACATGCCACTATAATGAAAGAGAGATTTAAAATGCGGGGATATCCACAGTCTCAAATTACCAAGGCATATTCTAGAGCCTGTAATGCTAAAAGATCTGATTTATTGACCTTACGTGAGAAAAATTCTAAAGTTGGCATGGTCTGTCCATTATTGTATTCACACCAATCTACAACTATTAGTAAATGTCTGAAGAAATATTGGCACTTAGTACAGGCTATTCCTGGTTTTGAAGAGACACCACTGACTATCGCACACAAACGTAATATCAATCTTCGAAATCTTCTTGTGCCTTCTGCTTTTACTGAACGACGATTTTTATCAAAATATAAAGGACACTTCCCATGCGGACAATGTTCCGTATGTACTCATGTTATTTCTGTAAAAAATTGTTTTGTACATCCAACTACTAATCAGAAATTCTATTTGGATGATTTCTCAAACTGTATGACTAGTCACGTGATTTATGTAGTGAAATGTCCTTGTAATAAATTGTATGTAGGGAAAACTATACGTCCCATTAAAACTAGAATAATAGAACATAGAAGTAATATTAAGAGGGTTGCAATGGACAAACCGCTTGTCATGCATTGGCATACGGCAGCACATAAGACATCTGATTTAAAATTTTTTGTTATTAAAAAGCTTAAATTTAATTGGCGCGGAGGTAATGCAGACAATACCCTTTTACGATTAGAACAACGCTATATTTTCAATTTACATAGCCTACATCCAGAGGGTCTTAATATGGAAAGTGATTTTTCTGTCTTTCTCTAATATTATTATTGACGCGATACCATTTCGACTTTTATACATTTATTTGTATATCATTTTATCTTGTGCTGCATATTCTCCTTGTTTTGTGGTCAATGAAGACCCTGTCTTCTTGTTTGACAATGGTTATTCATTTTTGCGGGCAATGAATATCTTGTCCCCTTGTATGACAATGACAATTCACTTTTGCCTTCAGCATTGGTTTCATTCGTTTGCTCCTCTTTTTATATGGAGTTTTTTTGATATTTATTTTGTATAATTATTTATTTATTATTCATATTTTACCATTTATTTATATTTTTATTTTTATTTATTAACATTTTTTGGTTTTTTATTTTTTGTCAACATTTAAAGATATACAATTTTTGAGTATTTACACTCCTGAGTCATTTCTTTATATACATCAGTTTTTATCCCGTGGAATAACTCAGGGTGAATTTTTTATATATTGGATTGATACATTTTGATGTTTATTTTTATAACCTTGTACTCATTTTTATTAGGCAATAAGACTTGACAAATCCTTCATTTGTCTTTTCTGTGAAAGGTGTTACCTTTATGGTTTCTTTATTGAATTGCGTTTACATAATGTAGATGACGTGGTCAGCCTCGTTCTCTATTTTACCTCTGCACTGCGCAGATGCAGGCGTCTATATTTTGCAAAAGAACCGCCGAGCTCTGGCGCGTTTGCTACAGGATACAATACGATTTTATGGTAGCAGTTTGTTTAAATCTCTGCCTTCTGGTTCGTTTTGATTTCAGTTTGTTTGGGTTCTTCTTTTCAATGATGTTTAAGTTTGGTTTGTAGCACTATTCTTTGTCAATATGTTTCTCTTAAAATTAGGTTCTAATCTCCTACCTCGAGTTAGCATGTTGCTATCATTGATTACTTTTGAGTGAATGCAAAGTCTTTTGATGTCTTTTTAGAAAATAACTATGTATCTGTGCTTTCTTGAAAATGGTGAGAAACGGTTTTAGGTCATTAAAATCTAATGTGTTTGTGTTAATTTAATTTGGTTTGTATAATGACGACCATGTTGCTAACATCAGCCTTTTATTTGGTTTGTATAATGATGACTATGTTGCCTACCTCGTTTCATTCCTGCCATGTGCAGATGCAGGGGGCTATATTTTGAAAAACCTGTCGGGTCTGGCGCGCTTACCGTATGACTTAAACATGGTTTTGTGATAGTTTACATAACGACGACTATGTTGCCATCCTTGTTTCATTCCTGCAATGCGCAGATGCAGGGGGTTACATTTTTTAAAAAAAAGTTGCCGAATTTGGCGCGCTGACCGCATGACATCAATATAGTTTTATGTTAGTTAGTCTGCAGCATCCTGTCGTTCTGATTTTATTTAATTTTTTATTTTATACTTTCCTCATCGATGCTGCTTAAACTTAGAGTATACGTAGCAGTTTATAATGCGATTCCTAAAACTTTTTTATAAATGAATTAAAAACTTTTATTGTATCCGTTATATCACTATCATTGATAATTTTTAATTTTTACATAAGAACATAAGAACATAAGATATGCCATACTGGGTCAGACCAAGGTCCATCAAGCCCAGTATTCTGTTTCCAACAGTGGCCAATCTAGGTCATACGTACCTAGCAGTTACCCCAAGGGACACAGGTTCCACAATGCTTGTATTGGTTCAAGCATTGATATCCTGGGTCCCTTCTTAATAATGGTTTATGGACCTTTCCTCCAGGAACTTGTCCAAACCTTTTTTAAACCCAGCTACACTAACAGCCTTTACTACATCCTCCGGTAACAAATTCCAGAGTTTGATTACACGTTGAGTGAAAAAATATTTTCTTTTATTAGTCTTAAATAGTTTACCCTGTAGCTTCATTGCATGTCCCCTAGTCTTTCTATATTCTGATAAGGTAAACAATCGATCTACGTTTACCCGTTCCACTCCGTTCATTAATTTATAGACTTCTATCATATCTCCCCTCAGCCGTCTCTTTTCCAGGTTAAAGAGCCCCAACCTTTTTAGCCTTTCTTCATAGGAGTAGCCTTCCATCCCCTTTACCATTTTGGTGGCTCTTCTCTGAACCTTTTCTAAAATTGCTATATCCTTTTTAAGATATGGCGACCAGAATTGCACACAATATTCAAGGTGCGGTCTCACCATGGAACGATATAGAGGCATTATAATATCTTTTGTTTTATTTTCCATTCCTTTCCTTATCATACCTAGCATTCTATTTGCTCTCTTGGCCGCCGCTGCACACTGGGCCGAGGGTTTTAACATGGTATCCACAAGGACGCCTAAATCTTTTTCTTGGGTGGTGGTTCCTAATGTGGAACCTTGCATCGTGTAACCATAGTTTGGGTTGTTCTTCCCTAGGTGCATAACCTTGCACTTCTCCACATTAAATTTCATCTGCCATTTTGATGCCCAGTCTTCCAATTTATCAAGATCCTCTTGCAATTTTCCACAATCCTCCTGGGTTTTAACAACTTTAAATAGTTTTGTGTCATCAGCAAATTTGATAACCTCACTCGTTATTCCATTTTCCAGGTCATTTATGAATATGTCAAAAAGCAGCGGACCCAGCACAGATCCCTGGGGTACACCACTATTCACCTTTCTCCATTGGGAAAATTGGCCATTTAGCCCTACCCTCTGCTTTCTATCTTTTAACCAGTTCCTGATCCACAGTAGTACACTGCCTCCTATCCCATGACTCTTTAGTTTTGCCAAAAGTCTCTCATGAGGGACCTTGTCAAAGGCTTTCTGAAAGTCCAGATACACAATATCAACCGACTCACCTTTGTCCACCTGTTTATTCACTCCTTCAAAAAAACATAACAGATTAGTAAGACAAGATCTTCCTTGTCTAAAGCCATGTTGGCTGTCTCCCATTAGGTCATGACTATCTATATGCTGAGTAATTTTATTCTTTATGATGGTTTCTACCATTTTTCCCGGTACTGATGTCAGGCTCACCGGTCTGTAGTTTCCCGGATCACCCCTCGAACCCTTTTTAAAAATTGGTGTTACATTGGCGATCCTCCAATCCTCAGGTATTAGAGATGATTTTAATGATAGTTCACAGATTACTGATAGCAGGTCTGCAATCTCAAATTTCAGTTCTTTCAATACCCTTGGATGTATACCATCCGGCCCAGGTGATTTGCTACTCTTCAGTTTATCTAATAGTTGTAGGACATCTTCCCGATGTATCGATATTTCCTTCAATTCTTCCACACCTTTAAATACCACTTCAGTCGTGGGTAACATACCTACATCTTCCTCAGTAAAGACCGAAGCAAAGAATTCATTCAGTCTCTCCGCTATCGCCTTGTCGCCTCTTAGTGCTCCTTTAACCCCTTTATCATCTAATGGACCAACTGACTCTCTCACGGGTTTTTTGCTACGAATGTACTTGAAAAGGTCTTTATTTCGCGTTTTTGCTTCCGCAGCAAGCTTCTTCTCAAATTCTCTCTTTGCCTGCCTTATCAATGCCTTGCATTTGACTTGCCAGTGCTTGTGCTGTTTCCAGGTTTCATCATTTGGCTCTTTTTTCCATTTCTTGAAAGATGCTTTTTTGGCAACAACAGCCTCTCTGACCTCAGCTTTAAACCATGCTGGCAATTTTTTGGACTTCCTTCCACTTTTCTTAAAGCGTGGAATACAGCTGGTCTGGGCTTCCAAGATAGTATTTTTCAACAACACCCAAGCTTGATGTACGTCTTTAACCTTTGCAACTGCTCCTTTTAGTTTTTTCTTAACTGTTTTCCTCATTCTATCATAGTCTCCCTTTCGAAAGTTAAAGGGTAGTACTGTGGATTTCCTTACTATCCCTCCTCCACTAATTAAATCAAAGGCGATCATGCTATGATCACTATTGCCAAGTGGCCCCAACACCCTTATCTCTTGCACTACATCTGGTGTTCCACTAAGGACTAGGTCTAATATTGCTTCCCCTCTGGTCGGTTCATGAACCAGCTGCTCCAAGAAGCAGTCATTTATTTCATCTAGGAACTTTATCTCCCTAGCATGTCCTGTTGTGACACTGACCCAGTCGATGCCGGGGTAATTGAAATCACCCATTATTATTACTGCACTGTAACTTTTGCTAGCTTCCTTGATTTCTTTGAGCATTTCATCATCCATTTGTTCATTCTGGCCAGGCGGACGATAGTACACCCCCACTGCCATCGCCTTCCCCTTTTTACATGGAATTTCAATCCATAGAGATTCTACAGCAAATTTTGTTTCTTGCAAAACTTTAATCCTTTCTGACTCAATGCCCTCTCTAACATAGAGCGCAACCCCTCCACCAATTTGATCAGCTCTATCATTTCGATATAGTTTGTACCCAGGTATCACAGTGTCCCACTGGTTGTCCTCCTTCCACCATGTCTCTGATATTCCAATCATATCTAACCTCTCGTTTAGTGCTATATATTCTAACTCTCCCATCTTGTTTTGTAGACTTCTAGCATTTGCATACAAGCATTTTAGAGACTGTATTTTATTCATATTAATTTGGCTATTGGTAGACATGGGTAATTTGGGATCTTTAAGTTCTGTCTGCTCCATACTCGAGGGCATTTGGGCTACTTTACTCTTTTTTGGAACCTCTCTGCTTTTTGTAGTATCCTTCAAGTATCAATCCTTTTGATAATGGTTGAGTGGGTTTAAAAGTCTTTCGGTGTTTTCTAATTGTTCACATAAATAAACAGTTTTTCCATCCCTCTTGAAATCATCGATACATGGTTTGAGGTGGTCAGAGGCTTTTGTCAATGACGACATTTTATTTGTTTAGAATTGATGTTTTTAGCCCCTTTTTTTAAGTGAAGTGGCCTGGGTAGTATAACAACCGGTGAAATGGGTAGTTTGTGACTATTATGCATCACTTTTGAATATACTCTGTGACTACTTCCATGCATTTATGTTCCGCTGTGTCCCCCAATTTTTAATTGTTTTTTTGTATTTCTCATAAATTCATTTGATTGTTTTTACAGACGCCACTCATACCGTTTTGAGATTCCGAATGGTCTTTGGTTTTAAAATCATATGTTGTCAATTTTGGTCAGATTTTAGCCTTTGTTTTTACATCATTATCTTGGCAAATTATTATCTTTTAAGAACAATTTAATTATTTATACATTCTTCACGTTTCACAGATTGCACATTTATGGTCGTAGGAAGAGTTTCTTGGTCAGGTATTATTTTTATTTTCATTCTCTCATTTTATTACTCTTTTTAAATATCAATTTACATGGGTTGTCTTCATCTCTCTTTAAATCAGGCCGTTTTCTATTTATAATTTTCGAAATTATTTTTAAAAACTTTTTTATAATTAATTTTTAATATTTTTTATATATATGTATGGATTTCATGATGTTTGTTTTTTCTATTTAAGAGTAATTTATTTATAAGTTTTCAATTTAAATGCTTGTTTTTTGTTATAGCACAATTTTGAAGACACACACTGTTTTAGTCCTTTTTGGTTAATTTATACAGTCTGTTGATTCAGGTATGTGTAATTTATATGTTTTTTAAATACATTATTTTTATGCTATATTATCAAATATTTATTGTTTGTTGAAACATTTATTATCCATCTACATATTTATATTTATACACTCATATATCCTATTTTTTTTTATATATTTATATGTTTTTACTAATTGTACTGTTTAGGTGTCATATTTGTTATAGTACATTTTTGAAGACACACATTGTTTTAGTTCCTTTTGGTTAATTGATATAATCTGTTGATTCAGGTATGTGTAATTTATATGTTTATTAGATACAACATTAATTTTTTTATGAAATGTTTATCGTCTGTTGAAACATTTATTATTTATTTATAAATTTATATTTATATATTTTTATTTAATTTTAATTGTACTGTTTTGTTTTTTTGTGTCGTTCTGCTGTTAGCCGTACTTATTTGTTCCACCATTTATATTTATATTCATATATTTATATTGATACAACCGTTTATTAGAAAAATGGTTTTAATTTGTTATTATTTTTACATTTAAAACTGTTTTAGTATGCATTCATTGATGTCCGTGGTTTTAGCCAGTTTTATTTTATTTCATTGTTTTTAAATAACTATTTTTGTTGTTTATTTTAATTTGTGTATTTGTCTTTAGCCATTTAGCCCCTGAAGAAGGGAATTCCGAAACACGGCCTGTGTCGGGCCTTTGGCTGATTTGACCAATAAAGATTTTCACACGTCCTCCTTTGCTATCCACGTTTCTTTGTTGGACAGCTTTTGCACGTGGTGTTGTGCCCTTTGTTGGACCCTCCATTAAAATGGGCAATGATGTCAATGGTTTCCTTATCATAAAGATTCCATTGTCTGCAAAGAGCACACTCTTATGCCCTTTATTCCCTACCTTAATGCCCTGGTATCCCCCCTCTCTTGGACTCTCACTGCCAATGGCTCTATCACTAAGGCAAAAAGAAGGGGTGACAATGGACAACCCTATCTGGTACCCCTCTCCAGTTTGAACTCATCCGAATCTCCTCCATTCTCACCTTAATCCTTGCTGCAGGCTTTGCATACAGCTCCTTAACCCATGCAAGGAATCCGCCACCTATCCCCATTTTCTCCAACACCTTAAATACAAATCCTCACTTTTCCTGGTCAAACGCTTTCTCAGCGTCAGCCGTAACCAACAGCATCCCCTTAACATGCCAAATAATATTCAAAACCTGTCTAATATCCACACCACTGTCTCCCTGAAACAAACTCTATTTGATCATTTTTAACCAATTTTGGCAAATACTTCTGTAACCTGTTGGCCAACAGCTTGGCATCCAGGTTGATTAAAGAGATAGGCCTCTAAGAACCACAAACATTGATGTTCTTTCCTGGCTTAGTCAGAAACATTATCCCAACTGTATTCATTGAGTCTGGTACATTGCCCACCCCCAGCACCTTATTGAAAGTTAGCATCGGGGACTGCGCCAGCTGGTATTGAAACCTTCATTAAAGCTTAGTCGTGAGGCCATCCAGCACCAGGGACTTTCCTACTTTTAGGGATTTGATAGCTTCCCCCAGCCTCACCAAATACATTCCCTTAGAAAATCCTCCCTTTTCCCCTCCCCATCCTCCCCTTTCCTCTTGCATAAGTGCATTTAGAAAATTTGGAATGCCTTCCTTATTCCCTCAGACCCTTATGCCAACTCCCCCTATGCATTACGGATCTTCAGAACTTGTCGCTGCCTGGCCTTCTCCTTCAAGCGCTGGGCCAGCAATTTCCTTGCTCTATTACAGTGCCTTGCGAAAGTATTCATCCCCTTGGTTTTTGTCCTGTTTTGTCACATTAGGTACAACCTGGAATGAAAATAGAGGTTCATTTGGACGTTAGGAATGGACCTAACAATATAGTCCAAATTGGTGAAGTGAAATGACAATAAAATATCTTGTACATATAAAAATAAAAGTGAAAACTGAAAAGTTGTGAGTGCATATATTCGTCCCTTTTGCTATGAAACCCCCTAAATAAGATCTGGTCTAACCAATTAACCTCAGAAGTCATATGATTAGGGTCCACATGTGTGCAATCAGTGTCACATGATGCCTGTATATATATATACCTGTTCTGAAAGGCCCTTGACTCTGCAACACCATTAAGCAAGCAACATGAAGACCAAGGAGCACTCCAAAAAGGTCAGAGACAAAGTTGTGGAGAAGAATAGATCCGGGTTGGGTTATAAAAAAACATATCCCAAATTCTGAATATCCCACGGAGCACTATTAAATCCATTATAATAAAATAGAAAGAATATGGCACCACTACAAGCCTGACAAGAGAAGGCCGCCCACCAAAACTCAGACCGGGAAAGGAGGACATTAATCAGAGATTCTACACAGACACCAAGGATAACACTGAAGGAGCTGCAAAGCTGGGAGTATCTGTCCATAGGACCACTTTAAGCCGTACACTCCACAGAGTGGGGCTTTATGGAAGAGTGTCCAGAAAAATGCCATTGCTTAAAGAAAGAAATAAGAAAACACGTTTGGAGTTTGCACAACAGCATGTGGCAGACCCCCCAAACACATGGAAGAAGGTTCTCTGGTTAGTTGAGACGAAAATTGAACTTTTTGGCTATCATGGGAAACACAACACTTCCCATCACCCCGAGAACACCGTTCCCACTGTGAAACATGGTGGTGGCAGCATCATGCTGTGGGGATGTTTTTTATTGGCAGGGACAGGAAAACTGGTCAGGATTGAAGGAACGTTGGATGGCACTTGTCACCAGTAACCCTCCCCAGAGGCAAAAGCATGGGGGTAGGTCAGCCTGGGCGTGTCCAAACCTAGCAAGAAGGATAGTACAGTTGGCCCTGCACTGCTTTCTGGGTATTGTAGTCCCTCTTACTAAGCAAGGAATGAGTTGTAGTCGAGTGGAGTTAGGCAAAAGGCAGGATTTTATTTCCCCTTCCGGGTGGATTCATTGCAAGAAAAACAAGAACTGGTACAAAAATGAAACAAAACAGGAACAGAAATAGCTTCTATCTTCAGCTCACATAAACAATTAGTTGAACAAAAACGTAACTGCAGCAGTCCCTTTTAACAAAGGCAACCTCTCTTGCTTTCAGTGTTGTTTCACCAAAACTCTTGAACAGCTATTCTAGCATAGAGACGTGACATGGTCTGCTACAGACAGCGTACAGTCCATTTCTTCTTCTGGGGTTTGTTCCATTAAGAAATTATGTTGGCATTTCTTCACACTCACCCCCAGCTAAGTATTCTTGTGGATTATTATACATCCCTCCAAAGAGCAGTCTCTCTTCACTGCCTCGAGACTTCCCTTCCCCCGTTGCTACAGAGCAGGGTGGAAGATTACCACATATACTGGAGTTTGCTATAGGAGAGCCCCACAAACTCTGGCAGTTACAGGGAAAACGTTTACATTCAGTTTCTCTTCTATAAGGTTTATACAGCCTATCTTCCGGCTTTCTCACACAGGAACCTCTCAGCACAGCTGGGTCAATAAGGCTTTCACAGCACGGCTGCGTTCTCCTGCCTTTTTCCCTTTGCTTTCTTTCTGACATATAAATGTCCTCTGGCTAGGACGTTTCTGCTTCACTGGACCTGCAGCTTTCAACTTGGACACTTTCCTCTGGTCCCTTTCTCCAACTGGTTCCCCAACCAGTTCTCCGACCAAGGCTTCCTTCAGTCCTGCAGCTGGGTCTCTCATCAACTCTCCTGCTGAGACTCCTCCTGGTTCTGAGTCCTCTCCTTGCTCTCTCTGTTCCTGTTCTTGCTCTCCTTGTTCTTCCTCTTGCTGCTCTCTCTCTTGCTGCTCTCCCACTATCCTCAGGTGAGTAATTTTTATGTGCGTGTGTCATAGGGCTTAACTGCACCCCGCCCTCATCCAGCTGCCTCTCATTACACACTGAGCTCGGGGCTTGTTTGCAGTTTGGGCGTGTTCTCTCCCCTCGTGACACTCTTTGTTTACGTTGCTCATGGCAAACCTGGGCCATGTGCTTTTCTATGCTGTCAGTTTCAGACACACTTTCTTCAGCTTCACCCAGATCCATAGCTTCTGGAAGATCCACTACATTACACACTAAATACAGAGCAATTCTTGAGGAAAACCTGTTTGTCTGCCAGAGATTTGAGACTGACAAAGGTTCACCTTCCAGCAAGACAATGACTCTACGCATACTGCTAAAGCTGGTTTAAAGGGAAGCATTTAAATGTCTTAGAATGGCCTAGTCAAAGCCCAGACCTCAGTCCAATCGAGAATCTGTGGCATGACTTGAAGATTGCTGTATACCAACGCAACCTATCTAACTTGAAGGAGTTGGAACAGTTTTGCCTTGAGGAATGGATGAAAATCCCCATGGCTAGATGTTCTAAGCCAGGGGTGGGCAACTCCGGTCCTGGAGAGCCACAGACCAGTCAGGTTTTCATGATGTCCCTAATGAATATTCATGGTCCTATTTCCATACAATGGAAGGCAGTGGATGCAAATAGATCTCATGAATATTCATTAGGGACATCATGAAAACCTGACTGGTCTGCGGCCCTCCAGGACCGGAGTTGCCCACCCCTGTTCTAAGCTAATAGAAACATACCCCAAGAGACTTATAGCTGTAATTGCAGCAAAAGGTGACTCTATAACGTATTGACTTTGGGGGATGAATATATCTACACACTCCTGCTTTCATATTTTTTTTCCAAAAATTATAGCCCCGGCTCCAAACCTCCGTATGTGATATGTAACCCTTATAATATACTCATAAAAAACACTTTCTTTTTGTCGGAGTAACCAACCAGAGGAGGCAGGAACTGCAACCCGTCCCTCGCCGTGGTCACTCCATTTTAATCATTTTAAATGCTTGAGAAAAATCTATAACTTTAACTTATCTTGCTTGAATCCAGCCAACAAGGAATTCAAAGGACACAACGTGCCACGTTTCGAGCCATCCAGCAGTCACTGGCTCTGCATCAGGTGAAAAACTAGAATCCTAAAAAATGGCCATTTTTTAGGATTCTAGTTTTTCACCTGATGCAGAGCCAGCATCTGGGTGCACAGAGACTGAAAGCCCTGTTTATGGTTGTCTGAGTACAATGGGTCATTGCTTTGGGGATTATTAAAGTGTTTATTGCAATAAATCATCTGGCTCTATTTGGGGGGTAATGTGCCTGAGGTCCGCGAGAGAGGAGGGGGCGAGTCCATTGATGGTCTTGAATGTTAGTAGTATGGTCTTGAAGGAGATTCTTCTGTGGATTGGGAGCCAGTCCCTCCTCGAGGCACTACGTAGGACTCTGGCTGCAGCGTTCATGGCAAGTTGGAGCGGGCTCAGGGTAGATTGTGGGAGTCCTTGAAGGATTGCGTTGGCGTAGTCGAGGTGCGGGATGGTTAGTGCCTGAAAGATTGTTCTGAAATCGTCCGGTTGCAGGAGGGGGTGTAGATGTTTGAGAGTCCTGATCTTATGGTATATTGATTTTACCATGTTGCCAATGTGTGTCTTCATATCCAGTCTTTGATCCAATGTGACACCCAGATAGCGGATTGAGGGTTTAGTTTGCAGTTCTATTTCTCCGATTTTTAGGCAGGCTGGAGGGGAAAAGTCGGGGTTTCTGGAGATGAACAGCACCTCAGTCTTTTTGTGTTGTATTCGAAGATTCTGGTTCAGAAGCCATTTTTCTACTGCACTAAAACAGTTAGTTAGTGGTGTGAGGTCAGTCTGGTCAATCTGGAATGGCATGTACATGAGGACGTCGTCAGCATAAATCATGCATTCGACGTTGAATGATCGTATGAGGTCACAGATTGGCTGCATATAGATGTTGAACATTAAGGCTGGAGGGAGGATCCTTGCGGAACACCCTGTTTCTGGTGGAATGGTTTGGAGGTGGAGGACTCCGTCTGCACATGCTGCCATCTATCGGATAAGTATGACTTACACCAGGTTAGTGCTAGGTCACAGATGCCCTTCTCTTTGAGCCGGCTCAGGAGGGTTTCGTGGCATACTGAGTCGAACACTGCAGCTATGTCCAGAAACATGAGGGCAACTCCATGATGGATGTTATCTATCGCGTGGAGTATATTGTTGAAGAGGGTGGTAAGTAGCGTCTTGACACTATGGGATTCTCTGAATCCATGTTGACAGTGGTCTAACGGTGAGGTATTGTTGATGTGTTGTTGAATCTGGTATAGGACTTCTTTTTCGATTATCTTTGCTAGCAGTGGAATGCTGGCAATTGGTCTATATGATTCTACTTTCTTGGGGTCCAATTTGCTGTTCTTTAGCAGGGGTCTGATGGATGTGTGCTTGAGATTCAGGGGGAAGTAGCCTGACGTGAAGGATGTGTCAAAGTGTCTAGCTATGAAAGGACTAAATTCTGTCCGTAGTTCCTTTATCCAGAAGGCGGGACAGGGGTCAGTCTGAGCGGTAGTGGTGTTGATTGCAGAGATGGTGTCGATGATTTGCTCATTGGATGGGGTGGTGAACATTGCTAATGATGTTGATTTTGATGGTTCCATGGTGCAAGAGGGCGGGTCAGTCTTGTCTGTCTGGCATAATTTTGACTGAAGGAAGTCAGCGTAGTCTTGGGCGTGAATCTCAGGTGTTTGCTCAGGACCTGGTTCTTTTGTTAGGTTCTTGACGAGGTTAAATAGGTCATGTGGTTTTCGTAGTGAACGCATTAGGGTGTCCGTGTCTGTTTTGTTTCATTTTCTCAGTTATCGCATTTCGGTGTATTGACATCTGGAGGTCATAGGCTGCCTGGTTTTCTGTGGATTGTGAGCGCCTCCATCGCCTTTTGAGTTTTCTAAGTTTGAGGAGAGAGGTCCGTAGTTCTTCGGAGTACCAAGGGGCAAGAGCTTTTTTCTTAGGGGCTTTCTTGTGGGCTGTGCTTAGGGCAATGGAACTCAGGCTGTCATTCTAACTGGAGACTAGCGTATCAGGGCTAGGTGCCTTTTTGCGAAAGAGGGATTGTATGTTGTGTAAGATGGATTCCTTGTTGAAAGGATGGAACCTTCGTGGGGTTTGACATGCTTCCGGGGGGCTTCCTGTGCCGAGTATCGAAGGGAATTTGGAATATGATTAGTTTATGATCGGACCACGGTACTGCTGTGTAGGTAGGTGAGGTGGGGTGGGTGGTGTTGTGGGCAGTGGGAGGGGCGAAGATCAAGTCCAGCATGTTTCCCTTTGTGTGAGTTGGTTCATTGATTAGTTGCAAATAGCCCAGATCCTTGAGTGCATCATGGAGTGCTGATGCTTGGGAGTCATGTAGGGTTGGTAGATTGAAGTCTCCTAGTATCCAGTTTGGGGTGCGCAGGTTTGGGGGGTTACAGGCCAGCTCAATTATCACAGCTAGGTCATCAGGGGATGATGACGGGGCTCTGTATACTAGGTTAATGGAACATTGGTCGTTCGCTATGACTACTATGTCGAGGTTGGTTGTGTTGGTGCTGTTGGAGAGGTGGAACTTGAGGTCGGTTTTTGTGAGTATGAGAACTCCACCATCCCTTTTGTTGGTTCTATGGCAACTGTGTATTGTAAAGTTGGGGGGTAGAAGGTGGTTGATGAGGACTATGTCATCATTCGATAGCCATGTCTCTCTGAGGAGAAGTATGTCTAGATTGTGGAGGGTTAGTAGGTCAGTGATGACGGGCCATTTATTGTGGGCTGAGCGCACATTTATGAGGGCGGCTTTTAAGTCTTGGGGAGGTAGTCTATCCTTTTTTACCCTTGTGGTGTGTTGGATTGCAATGTGTAGTAGGTTGGTTGCGAGTCCTCTACTGGCTTGTGGGTGAGGTCTCTTGACCATCTCCTCCCAGAACCATGCAGGATAGGTATGTGTTTGTGGGTATTAGTTATGGCTAAGGAGATACTGATCAGCTCCAGGAGAAGGTAGCTACAAATTATTGTTGCTGTGGTGTGAGCCATTCTGTGTTTGATCTAACTTACATTTATAGGGACGTGTGTGCAGGGGGATATTGGGATGGGCTACTGGTAACAGTGAGAGTGGTAAAATAACACAGTTGTAGCAGGCTACTGGCAACAGTAAAAATGGCAACGATATGGCAGGCTACTGGCAACAGTAAAAAGGCACAGATATGGCAGGCTACTGGCAACAGTAAAAGGCACAGATATGGCAGGCTACTGGCAACAGTAAAATAGCACAGCTATGGAAGGCTACTGGCAACAGTAAAATAGCACAGCAATGGAAGGCTATTGGCAACGGTAAGAATAGCACAGATACGGCAGGCTACTGGCAACAGTAAAAATGGCGCAGATATGGTAGGCTATTGGCAACAATAAAAAGGCACAGTTAAAGCATGCTATTGGCAACAGTAAAGAAGGCACAGATATATCGGCTACTGGCAACAGTAGAGAGTGGTCAGAGAAGCGGTAGTTATGTTAGGTTACTGACAACAGTAAATGTGGTAAACGTAGGATCAGTTACAGCGTGCTACTGGTAATGGCAGCGACAACGTAGTGGTATTATGTTCGGTCTGTTTGGCGGTTTTTACTTGCTTTGGTTAAAAAGCTGGATACGTTGACGGTGAGAGCGAGCTCGACCCAGGGGGGAGCTCAAGCTGCCGGGAGATTTGTAGAGTGTGGACAGGTCTACTGGAGGTTGTTCTGTCTTGATGTGGGGCCGCTGCCAAAGGGCCCTCTGGCGAGGCCCTCAGGCCGATGAGCCTGATGTCAATACCGGGGAAAATGGTAGAAACCATCATAAAGAACAAAATTACACAGCATGTAGATAGTCATGGCCTAATGGGAGACAGCCAACATGGCTTTAGACAAGGAAGATCTTGTCTTACTAATCTGATATATTTTTTGAAGGTGTGAATAAACAGGTAGACAAAGGTGAGTCAGTTGACATAGTGTATCTGAACTTTCAGAAAGGCTTTGACAAGGTCCCTCATCAGAGACTTTTGGCAAAACTAAAAAGTCATGGGCTAGGAGGCAGTGTACTATTGTGGATCAGGAACTGGTTAAAAGATAGAAAGCAGAAGGTAGGGCTAAATGGCCAATTTTCCCGATGGAAAAAGGTGAATAGTGGAGTACCCCAGGGATCTATCTGTACTGGGTCCGCTGCTTTTTGACATATTCATAAATGACCTGGAAAAGGGAATAACTAGTGAGGTTATCAAATTTGCAGACGACACAAAACTGTTTAAAGTTGTTAAAACACAAGAGGACTGTGGAAAACTGCAGGAGAATCTGGATAAATTGGAAGACTGGGCATCCAAATGGCAGATGAAATTTAATGTGGACAAGTGCAAAGTTATGCACCTAGGAAAGAACAACCCACACTATGGTCACACGATGCAAGATTCCACATTGGGAACCACCACCCAGGAAAAAGATTTAGGCGTCATCGTGGATAACATGTTAAAACCCTCCACCCAGTGTGCAGTGGCGGCCAAGGAAGCAAATAGAATGCTAGGTATCATAATGAAAGGAATGGAAAATAAAACAAAGGATATTATAATGCCTCTGTATTGTTCCATGGTACGACCACACCTTGAATACTGTGTGCAATTCTGGTCGCCGTATCTTAAAAAGGATATAGCGTTATTAGAAAAGGTACAGAGAAGAGCCACCAAAATGGTAAAGGATGGAAGGCTACTCCTATGAAGAGAGGCTAAAAAAGTTAGGGCTCTTTAACCTGGAAAAGAGAAGGCTGAGGGGAGATATGATAGAGGTCTATAAATTAATGAATGGAGTGGAACGGGTAAACGTAGATCGATTGTTTACGCTATCAGAATATAGAAAGACTAGGGGACATGTAATGAAGTTACAGGGTAAACTATTTAAGACAAGAGAAAATATTTTTTCACTCAACGTGTAATCAAACTCTGGAATTTGTTACCGGAGGATGTAGTAAGAGCTGTAAGTGTAGCTGGGTTTAAAAAAGGTTTGGACAAGTTCCTGGAGGAAAGGTCCATAAACCATTATTAAAAAGGGACCCAGGATATCAGTGCTTGACACAATACAAGCATTGTGGAACCTGTGTCTTTTGGGGATACTGCTAGGTACGTATGACCTAGATTGGCCACTGTTGGAAACAGAATACTGGGCTTGATGGACCTTGGTCTGACCCAGTATGGCATATCATATGTTCTTATGTTCAAAATGTGGACAAATCAGTGCTTGAGCTACAGAGTGGAAGTCAATGTGGGGGAGCAGTGGTCTCAGATGTTGTATCATTTTGGTTTTATGGAAATTGCACAAGTGGTCATGTGAATGTGTCTGGTCAAGTCAAGCTGTTGATCTAGGTAGATTTCAAGATATTTTATTTCTTTTTTTTATTTCAAATGTGGCATTGTTTACATGAAGTGAACAGGGAGGGTTGAATGCTTTGTTCCTAGTAATAATGAATGCTTCTGTTTTCTTCAAGTTGACTGTGATGTTAACTGAATTGAGCCATACAGCAATGTCATTGAAGCAGTTGGTGATCTTCGTATAGGTAGGGTCTGAGGTGTCAAAGGTTGTGAATAACATTATATTGTCGCGTAAATTCTGTAGTCAACGTCATGTGATTGTATGATTTTGCAGATAGGTTGAAGATATATATTGAAGAGTAATGCAGATGATGCAGATCCCTGGGGGACGCCCTGAGGGTGGGTGAATAGGTTGGCGAGGTTGTTATCGAAGTACATTTGTTGGGTGCGGTTGGACAGGTAGTCTTGGAACCATCATAGAGTAGTACCACATACCAAGGTTCTTTAGGCAGTTGATTAGAATATTGTGGTTTATAGAATGAAATGCCAAAGATATATCTAGGAAAACGAGGATGAATGTGTGTCTCATGTTGTCAATTCCTTGTATGATTGTGTCAAGTAGGGATGTTAATAGCGTTTCGACATCATGATGTGCTCTAAATCTGCATTGATGGGGGTCAAGTGGAGCGCTTGAGTCAATGAAGTCCTGGAGTTGCAGATGTACTGATTTTTTCAATGATTTTGGATAGGAATGGTAGGCTAGATCTTGGTCTGTAAGATGTGGGGCAGGATTTATTTAGAGTTTTGTTTCAAAATTGGCGTTTGGATGCTCTTTTTAAGTTGTTTGGTAGTTGACCTTGAGATAGAGAGAGGTTGGCTAATTTTTGTATATATGGTGTGAGTTCTGATTTTGTTGTTTTAATCCAGCTGACGGGACAAAAATCTGTGATTGAGGTAGTGGTATTCAACGATTTGATGCAGTGATCTATCTGATCCTTGCTTCTTGGTGAGAATGAGATCCAAGTTGGAGGGTTGGTTGGTTCTAGATCATAGGAGGTTGTATAAAAGGTTGTTACAGTAGTCCAGATAGGGTGTGATTAGTGCTTGAACTACCGTTCTGAAATCATGGGGGGCAAGGAGGGGTCTGAGGTGTTGTACAGTTCTTAACTTGAAAAATATGGTTCTGGCTGTTTGTTTTATATGTGCTGCCTTATTAAGGGATTTGTCTAAAATGATGCCAAGATATTTAACTTCTTGTTTATCTGGTATGGTGGCATTGAGTATGTGGATTGTTTGGTGGGCTGGGGGGGGGGTGAAACTTTGGTTTCTGGTGGTGAATAGTACTGCAGTTTTATTGAAGTTAATTTTGAGAGTGCTTATATTTAGCCATTTTTCTGCTTCCTGTATGCATGCTATTAGATTGTGATATGTAGGGTTATTTACATCTGACTGGGAGTATAGCAAGATGTCATCTGCGTAAAGGTGATATCCAATTTTGTATTTTTTGAAAATTGTGCAGATTGGTTGAATATAGAGGTTAAAAAGGAGGGCAAAAGGTGCAGATCCCTGTGGGATTCTTTGTTCTTGGGGGAAGGGTGTAGATGATTCGTGTACAACTTTTACATATTGGGTGCAGTCAGATAAGTAGGATTTGAACCATTGGAGGGCAATCCCTGCAATTCCTAATTGAGCTAGTCTTGATAAGAGGATATTATGGTCTACATTGTCAAAGGCAGATGTTATGTTTATAAATACAAGTATGAAGGCCTTGTTCGCATTGTCCATACCGCAGATGAGGGTGTCAATCAATATCAGCATTAATGTTTCAATGCCATGAAAAGAGTGGAATCCATACTGATGTTCTTCAAGTAGTGTATTTAGGTCAATGAAATCTTGGAGTTGTAATTGAACTGTTTTTTTCGATAATTTTTGATACAAATGGTATGGTTGGTCTCTATGAGTTTAGGGTCTTCTTTGTTTAGGGTCCTATTTTTAAGTATGGGACGAATGGTGGAACGTTTGAGTTCTGTTGGTATAGATCCATGGCGGAGGGATTAGTTGATAATGTTCGTTAGATATGGTGCTAATTCTGTTTTTGTTGCTTTTATCCAGGCAATGGGGCATGGGTCTCAGTGGGAGGTAGTGGTATTAATCCTTGTAATTGTTTCAAGGAGTTGTTTGTCCTTGATGAGGTGAAATGAATGCCATTTATTGAGGTTGGTTTGATCATCTTTAAGGGGGGGAAGATTGTAAGGATTTTGGTTTTCAGTTTGGCTGCAAAGTGGTTGGCTAATATTTGGGGTTTAATGTTACTTTCATTCCAATCATTTAGGAGGGGTTTGGTCATGGATTTGACAGTTTCGAAGAGTTCCCTTGGATGGTTAATGGCTTGCTTTAGGATATTTGTATGGTGATTCTTTCTTGCTGTTTTTAAGGCTTCTTTATATGTATTCAGGGTGGCCGTGTAACGGATTTTCAATTCAGTGGTTTTTTGTTCGAGTTTGCAGAGTTCTTTCTTTAGGGTGTGTAAGTCATGGGCATACCATTTTTCAGAGTGCCTATGATTAGTTTTTGCATGTGCATGAGTCAGTGTAGCTGCTTTGTTGATTATAGAGTTCCAGGAATGTATTGAATCATTGAGGTCATTTGGTAATGAAGCAAATTGAGGGATTATCTCATCAAGGAAGCTATCTTTATTGAAGCGCTTAAATAAGATAGTTTGACTTCCATGTGTGGGGATATGTGTGGATGGGGCTATTGGGAGGTTCAGGTGTAGGATGAAGTGGTCAGACTATGGGACTTTTGAAGCTAATGACAGGAGGGGAGTAGTTTGGGTGTTCTGTGAGGAATTTTGGAATGAAGACCAAGTCCAGAGTATTACCCTTAGTATGGGTAGGAGTGTTTTACTATTTGTTGAAAGCCCATCTCTTCCATGAGTTCCAGATAGGGGGAGTGATGTAAGGTTGAAGTCCCCTAGGATGATACAGGGTTTCTTTTTGTGTGGGCAGATTCCAGGATAGCTGTAAGGTTAAGGTGGTTATTGTTAGGAGGTCTGTAGAGGAGGCATACCGCTAGTCTATTGTTTTGAATTTGAGTATATCTATTTTATCACTGCTGGTACAGATAGTGGTATGGGGATTTAGCTTTGCTTTGGTTAGTATAAGGACCCTACCTCCTCTTTTGGAGTCTCTGGGACAATTAAATAGTTTATAGCCATTTGTGTTGAGCTGATTTAAAAGGATGGTGTCAGACTCTGTAATCCAAGTTTCAGTGATACAGAGAAGGTCTGGGTTTTCATCTATTAGGATATCTCGGATTACTGGGATTTTGTTTCTTATGGAACGTGCATTTATTAGTATAAAATTTAGAGGTATTATGTGATCTATATGTTTCAGGTCTTGGCTGTTGTGCGCGGGGTTGATGTAAATCTGCCTATGGTGCGGTTTGTTTCTGTGTGTGTGATGGGCTATAGCATATAAGTGTCTGTTGTTGTGTAAAGGCAGGTAATCTCTAGGGTGACATTGGATTATGAGGATGAGGCAGGGAGGGGATTGTTCCTGGTATGAAGATAGAGCGTTAGCTATTGTTGTGAGTAGCAAAAGGCTATGTAAGGCACAGAGTAGAGTAAATTTGATTTCCATCTTGAATGATGAGGTAGTCTGGTAAGTACATGAAAACCGAGGTTCCACTGTATTGTTTTGATATATCAGAGGGGGTCTGAGTCAAGGATTGGATGGGGTTATAATAGTGACTGGTGTAATTATTCTGTGTGACAGTGACTATGCAAATTGAATTTTAGTTGGGCAAGTTACTGTGTTGCAGTGGAGGTTTCTGATACCGTTTTGGAGAAATCTTTAGGATGGTTTTGATGTTCGCCGCCTCTGTCCTCCACCGAGGTCCTCAGGTGCGGGCGCGCCTGCAGCGCGCTTCTTATTTAAAGCCTTGGCAGCAGCACTTTATTGGTGACTCGTGGTGGGGAGCAGGAAGAGCTTACCTTCTGCTCCCTGCTGCAGCCGGAGAGGCTTAGATGGTGGCGCGCTTCTTATTTAAAGCCTTGGCAGCAGCACTTGATTAGTGGCTCGTGGTGGGGAGCAGGAAGAGCTTATCTACTGCTCCCTGCTGCAGCCGGAGACGTTCGGGGCCGGAGAGGCTTATATGGTGGCAAGCAAGCGACAGTGATTCTGATTGTGCCCAGGTGGTCCAGGCAGCCCTCATTCCCTCTTCTGCTCTCCCTGTTGGTGGCAACCCCAGTTCCACTGGGTCGAGACCCGGACCTCCTGGGGTCACTGACGTTAACAGCATGGCTGCTGAAAGGGTAGCGCTGTCTCCTTTCAATTTCCCTGGAGAAGTCAAGGAGATCCTGCTAGCCTCTCAGAAACCCACCATTAAAAGGGCATACGTATGCCTTCATATGGAGAAGATGCTTCGTCTGGTGTGCAGAGAGGAAGGAGAACCCCTTCTCTTGCCAGGTGCAGCTCGTGCTGCAGTATCTGCTTCATCTCTCTCCTGCAGGACTGAAGTCTAACTCCATAAGGGTGCACCTCAGCGCCATAGCAGCCAATCATCACCCTATCAAGGGAAGGCCCCTCTCAAGCCAACCCCTGGTCTCCAGGTTCCTTCAGGGCCTTCTGTTATCCAAGCCCCCTCTCCGCCCCTCTGTGGCGGAATGAGACCTCAATGTGGTGCTCTCCCAGCTCACCAAGTTGCCCTTCGAGCCACTTGCCACTTAAGATACATGTCTTGGAAAGTGGCTTTTCTGGTGGCCATTACATCCGTTCGTAGAGTGAGCGAACTGCAGACCCTGTTGGCAGACCTGCCTTATACAAAATTCTATAAGAACAGGGTCATGCTCAGAACACACCTTAAATTCCTCCCTAAGGTGGTATCCCCCTTTCTCCAGGAACAAGCAGGAAGTCAGTCCTCACTTATGGGCGACGTCGACACAGACGGAGCCTGCACAGAGAAATTCCCCAGCTTTCAAAGAAGGCCTTTGGGATTGCTGCCACGCATGCGTGGTCTTCTTCCCGCCCAAGAGAACCATCTTGCTCAGTCTCCCTTTTTCTGCGGAGCCCTTTGGACGCATGTCCTCATCCCTCGGAAAAAGTTTTTCTTCGGCCCTTTGGCCCTTTTTTCTGATTGCACCGATCCTCTCCCGTCCTCCCCGATGCCCCTGCTCCGGCTGTGGGCCAGGGGATCCCGTTTTTTCTCTTTGTTTAGTGTTTTCTCACTTCGGGCCCTTTTTGCGCCCTTTTTCCAACAGCTGGCCTCGAGGGTCTTCGACCTCACAGGGACTCTTTTTGCTCCCATGGCCACTGGCTTCAAAAAATGTGATAGATGCTCCAAGAACTTGTCGTTCACGGACACCCACGACTGTTGTCTGTGATGCCTGGGGGATGACCACAACCCATAGCTCTGCTTCTGAGGGTCGTCCCAGTGAGGACCCTCTCTCCTCCTCCATGCCAGACCTGGCAACCCCGGTGTCAGCATCCCAGGGACCCACTTCTGAATGGGAGTCCAATATGATGGCACTAGAGCACAGCATTTCTGCCTTCCTAGCTGTCCAGCAGGCGCTCTTGACCAGCATGGCTGGCTTGCGCCTCAAGACTGAGGGTCCCTCGACTGTGGTCCCGAAAACTGCCTTGGAACCCCCCGAGAGCCACGGGCCTCATGAGGGTCCTTGGCACCGGTCTTGCTCACCGACCCATTCCTCGGGGGCGAGGTCTTCCAGAGTCAGTGCCTCTGGCTCCAGACAGGCCTCGGCCACTGGATGTTGGGATCACCCCGAATCCGAATTCTCCTCAGACTTCTTGGACTGAGAATTTGACAGGAACAAATCCCCGGAAACCCGCGCCCATCGGGACCTTCCTTCTGACCCGTCCCCTCCCACCTCGCAAAGGCGGTTACCTCCCGAAGATACCTCCTTCTTGGTATTCATGCGGGATATGGCTCAAGCCCTTAATCTGCCTACGCAGACCAAGGAAGAGCCAAGGGCAAAGGAGCTCGATATTTTGCAATATGAGTCTCCTCCAAGGGAGTCTCTCACGGTTCCTGTGCCGTCCATCCTGACCCAGCTGTTCCTTCGCATGTGGGAGGCACCCGCCTCGGTCCCTATCATCAGTGAAAGGCTCGATGCCATGTACAGAGTCCAATGCAGTCCTGGGTTTCGAAAGGCCAAGCTTCCTCATACCTCCATGGTGGTGGAATCTGTGATACGGAAACAGAAGAGCCTGAAATCACATTCTTCTGTCCCACTCAGCAGAGAATCCCGTGCCCTTGATGCCCTCAGGCATAAGGCTTACCAGGGATCCATGCTAGCATGCCACATACAGGCATGCCAACAGTATATGGGTATGTTTCTTCGCAACCTCACTAAAGAGTTTGGCTGTTTCTCTGCGGGCCTCAAAGCTGACCACCTTTCAGACCCTTCTGAGATCGGTCATGGATTGCTTGAAATACCTTTCTCGCACCGCATATGACGGATTTGAGTCTTCTGCCCATGTGGCAGCGGCTGGCATCAGAGCCCGGCATCGGGCATGGCTCCAGTCTTCAGATCTGGAAAAGCGTGTCTAGGAGAAACTCTTGGACGTCCCCTGCTTGGGCGAACAACTGTTCGGTAAACCAATGGAGGACAAGGCAGCCGAAATTGAGATGGAGTTTGTAATCCGCACTCGTCTCTCCCGAAAAACCTTGTCCCTGCCTCAGAAGAAGCAGCACAACAAGAAGCCTTTCTTTCAGAGGAAGGGGCTTCTGTACTGGGGATACCCACCCTACATAACCCGTCCCAGCACCGACACCCAGCAGCCAAGGCAAGGGCGGAGCCCAGGGCCACCGGAAACCTAAGGAGCCCAAAGCCCAACCACTGGCGCCCCCCCCAGTCGGCTCTGGGGTTTTGACACCAAATGCATAGCCTCTTGTCATCCGGCGGCACTCCCGTTCATAGGAGGACGTCTGTCCCTGTTCAACCCCGAGTGGGAGGCCATCACATCCAATGCCTGGGTCCTCCAGATCGTCCGGGAAGATTACTGTCTCCATCTGGACAGACTTCCCCCTCCCTTCTCCACAGCGGAGTCCACTCGGCTCCCCTCACACCAGGCTTGCTTAAAGCAAGAATTGGACAACCTCTTTGGTCAGTGGGTGGTTGAAAGAGTCCCGCCACATCTCCGAGGTCGGGGGTTCTATTCCTATTACTTCCTTGTTCCGAAGAGGACAGGGAGTTTGCGCCCCATCCTCAATCTCCAGAACCTGAACAAATTTCTGGTGAGGGAGAAGTTCAGAAAGCTATCACATGGCGTCCTGCTGCCCTTTCTCCGGCAGGGAGATTGTCTATGCTCCTTGGATCTCAGAGACGCTTACACCCACATCCCTGTTCACCCCAAGCACAGGAAGTACCTGCGTTTCAGGATGCAGGGGGAGCACTATCAGTACAGCCTCCTCCCCTTTGGGCTTGTGTCTGCCCCGTGAGTCTTCACCAAATGCCTGTCGGCGGCTGCAGCCCACCTTCAGCTGCAGGGCATACCCGTCTACCCCTACCTAGAAGCTCGCCTCTCGGCATTGCGCATGGTCCTCCTTCTTGAGCGCCTCGGCTTCCTAATTAATTACTCCAAGTCCCACTTCGAACCGGTGCAAGCACTGGAGTTCATTGGTGCACTGCACGACACGACACGAAACAAGCAACCGCCTTCTTCCCTCGAGCATGCGTGGACTGCCTTTGCGCTCTTGACTGCTGGGGTCCAAAGCCGACCCAGGGTCTCGGCGCGAGTCATGTTGCACCTTCTGGGACACATGGTCTCGACTGTACACGTCATATCCGATGCTCGCATGTATATGCGAGCAGCCCAATGATGCCTCAGAGCACAATGATCCCAAGCCTCGGGCTGGCTTCGGGATCCCATCTTGGTCTCGCGCAGCCTATCCAGTTCCCTGGATTGGTGGCAGAATCCCCAAAGCGTACTTCTGGGCATGCCCTTCCAGGCTCTGCAACACGAGCTCATCCTGATGACAGATGCCTCACTGTTGGACTGGGGAGCCCACTGCGACAACCTCCGTACCCAGGGACAGTGGTCATCTGAGGAATCCCGGCAGCAGATCAACCTGCTCGAACTCCGAGCGGTCCGGGTGGCCTTAAGGGTTTTCGAGTACCACTTGCAAGGCGGGAGGGAGGAGTAGCCTAGTGGTTGGGGCACGGTACTTCAGGCCGGAAGGTCGGTGGTTCAAATCCCACTAGAGGACAGCAACCTTGGGCCGGAAGGACTGGGGTTTCTAGTCCCACAGATGCTCCTTGTGGTCTTGGGCAAGCCACTTAACCCTCCATTGCCCATGTTCCCTGTAAGTATTAGTGTATGTGTCTCATATCCCCGTGTGTTAAATGTATCCCCCAATTGTGTTGTGACCGCTTTGATTGAAGGATAAGGCGGTATACAAAACTGTCTAAATAAATAAGTCGGTGCTCGTGCAGACCGACAAGAAAGTCGCGATGTTCTACATAAATAAGGAAGGGGGTATGGGCTCCCGCCTCCTCTGTTGGGAGGCAGTCCTCCTCTGTTCCTTCGCAGTCTGCTGGGGCATGACCCTGAGAGCTGTCTACCCTCTGGGCCAAGACAGTGTCCTCACGGACAGGCTCAGCAGGCTTCTTCGCCCGCACAAGTGGCGCCTGAGTCTAGAGATGGCTCTCCACCTGTTTCGCCACTGGGGGACCCCGTCCAGGGACAAATGCCAGCCCGGCGAAAGCACAGCTTCCCCGCTTTTGCGGGCCGACACCGCACCCGAGCTGGACCTCCGGGCTTCTGTATGTGATCCCCCCACTCCCCTCATAGTGAGGACGCTCCACAAGATTCAGCAGGACCGAGCATTGGTGATTCTCATGGCCCCCTCGTGGCCTTGAGAGCCATGGTTTCCACTTCTACTGCAGCTCTCGTCGGAGCCTGAAGCAGGAGGAGGGTTGGGTGCTCCACCCAAACCTGGACTCGCTATCCCTAGCAGCCTGGTGGCTGAACGGGTCTCTTTAGCCTCACTGCACCTCCCGGAGGAGATCGAGGAAATCCTGCTCGCATCGAGGAGAAACTCAAGGCGGGCTATGCCCTCAAATGGCTGCGCTTCTCGGTCTGGTGCTCCGGGCTCCAGATCAATCCGTTCTCCTGTTCCACCCAGTGGGTTCTCCAGTACCTCCTCCACCTTTCGCAGGTGGGGCTGAAATCCAATTCGGTCAGGGTCCACCTGAGCACCATTTCAGCCAACCACTTTCCCGTCGAGAGTAAACCCCTCTCGGGCCAGCCACTGGTTTCCCGCTTCATGCGGGACCTTTTACTCTCCAAGCCCCCTGTTTGGCCTCCGCCGACGGAGTGGGACCTGAACATTGTGCTCATGCAGATGACGCAGCCACCCTTCGAGCCGATGGTGACATGCTCGTTTCAGCACCTCTCCTGGAAGTTGGTCTTCCTGGTGGCGCTGACCTCGGCTCGGTGAGTCAGCAAACTTCAAGCCCTCATGACCGAGGACCCCTACACTAGGTTCTTCGGGAACAGGGTGATACTTCGCACCCACGCCAAGTTCCTACCGAGGGTTGACTCGGATTTTCATTTCAACTAAGAGATCATCTTACCGACCTTCTTTCCAAAACCTCACACCGGCCTGGCGTCGGTGGTCCTGCATACCCTCTACTGCAAGAGGGCTCTTGTCTTCTACCTGCAGCGCACACAGGGTCATTGCAAGTCTGACCTGCTCTTCGTCACCTATGATCCCAGCTGTTTAGGGCTTGCAATCACCAAGCGCACACTCTCCATCTGGGTGGCAGACTGCATCGCCTTTGCCCAAGCGAAGGCTGGAGTCCCGCTGGAATGATGTCACCGCGCATGGCGTCCATGCCAAGGTGGCGTCGGTGGCTTCGCTGCGCTCAGTGTCTCTGATGGACATCTGCCGGGCTGAGACCTGGTCTTCAGCGAACACCTTCGCTTTGCACTACTGCCTGGAGAGGGAGTCCACTTTGGCCAGACTGTACTCCGTAATCTGTTCGGGGTATAAGCAACTCCTGCCCTCCGACCCTTCTTCTGCAGCTACCGGGAGCTTGGCCCTCCGAGGACCCAGGGACTCGGGCTCCCTTCAGATCGTGGCATCTGCTCATGGCTTCGCAGAGGTGCTTGCTTTCGGGCTTCGGTAGCCTGTAACTGGGGAGTCCCATAAGTGAGGACCGACTTCCTGCTTGTTCCTGGAGAAAGCGTAGTTACTCACCTGTAACAGGTGTTCTCCAGGGACAGCAGGAATCAGTCCTCACTACACTCCCACCTCCCCTTAAGAGTTGCCAATTTTTTTTTCTTCCCTTGCCATCTGCTTAGTGGGGCTCTAGCTATGTGACCTGACTGAGCAAGATGGCACCCTTGGGTGGGAAGAGGACCACACATGCATGGTAGCAATCCCAAAGGCTTTCTTTGAAAGCTGGGGAGTTGCTCTGTGTGGGCTCCGTCGGTGTCAACGTTGCCCATAAGTGATGACTGATTCCTGCTGTCCCTGGAGAGCGCATGTTACAGGTGGGTAACTATGCTTTCACCTCAACCAAGAAGTGGTTCTCCCCACCTTCTTTCCACGGCTTCATGCTGTTAGGGAGGAACTCATTCTGCATACATTGGACTGTAAGCGGGCCCTGTCCTTTTATTTGCAATGGACCCAGGCCTATCGCAAAGCTCCTCAGCTCTTTGTTTCGTATGACCCCAGCAGACTGGGGCTACCAATGACCATGCAAACTCTGTCCACTTGGGTGGTGGACTGCATTGCCCTTGCCTACAAGTGAGCTGGCCTTCCCCTTCAACACCGGATCACTGCACATCACGTCAGGGCAATTGCTGCATCGGTGACCAACCTACGTTCAATGTCGGTGATGGAAATCTATAAGGCCACCACATCGTCTTCAATTCATATGTTTGCAGCTCACTACTGGCTGGAAAGCAAGTCCTGCAGGGACAGTGCCTTCAGCCAGGTGGTACTCCTTAATATTGTCAGGGTGTAGGCAACTCCTGCCCTCCGACCCTTTGGTGTTTAGGCTACCGGAGTGATAGTGTCACTGGACGCAAGGGTCTTGCAGAGTCTCTCAGTAGGGACTCATCTTTGCAATTCACGGCTACCCATTCAGGCACTGGTAGTGCTTTCGTGGTTCAGTCCCCGGCAGCCTGGAACTAGGGAGTCCCATATGTGAGGACTGACTTCCTGCTTGTTCCTGGAAAAAATGTAGTTACTCACTGTAGCAGATGTTCTCCAGGAACAGCAAGAATCAGTCTTTCCAACCCTCCCTCCCTCTCCTGGCAGTTGCCTCCTTTACTGTATTTTATTTTTCTGCCTAAGCTATGTCATCTGACTGAGCAGGAAGGCACACTTGGGCGGAAAGGGGACCACGCGTGGTAGCATTCCCAAAGGCTTTCTTTGAAAGCTGGGGAAATGCTCCGCACGGGCTTCCTCGGCTCCGACGTCACCCATATGTGAGGACTGATTCCTGCTGTCCCTGGAGAACACCTGTTACATGTGAGTAACTACACTAAGCGGGATATTCAGCAGCACTAACACAATTAATTTCACTGAATATTCCTGAGAAACGCCGCTATACGCCACGATGCTAATTGCTCAGTATCGTTGTTGTCCGGTTAGCGATCAGGCTCTGTGGCAAACCCCAAATATTCAGTACTGCAGCCAGATATGACCTCGGCATTGAATATCCGCATTTAATGTTCAGCGCCAGGGGCTAGCCACTGTAATCGCACTAGTTGCCAGTGCTGAATAGTGGGTCCACTGTCTCAGGGCAAATTCCTCTTCCAAGAACCAAGGGCCCGGTGTGCTCTGTCCCGTTTTTTTTCTGTCGGAACCTCCATGGATCCTTCATGACGTAGCACTTCTCTACATATGGTGGCCGGAACTCTCTTACAGTCCAAGAGTTCCGGTTCTTCTGGGACTCCCTGGATTCTCAAATTATTACTGCGTAATCTATTTTCTAGATCTTCAGTTATTAAAAGCAGAGCTTCCTTGATTTCCTCCCATGCACCAAACTTATTTTGACCTCCTCCGCCGCTTTACTCAGCTCTTCAATGCGTCCTCGTGCTCAGCCGTTTCTCCCTTAATCTCCACCACTAGGTCATGAACTCTGTGCACGCCACGGCATCTTCTCCCTTGAGTTCAAGAATCCAGCTTTTCAGCTCTGCTGTAGTCACTAAGCCACTGTCACAACTCCAGGTGGTAGCTTTCCATCATCCGACTGCCATGCACGTCTCTGGTGGCCATTTTGCCTTCTCTGCACTGCTGCAGCCTTGCTCCTGCACAGGCAAACTCCTTTAACTCAGCCGTTATCCATCTGGTGGACGTACCACCGTCTTGCAGCCCGCTCCTTTCCTCCACTCTTCTTGCCACTTCTCATACCACCACTGGGGGTAATGTTTGCAATACTTGAGGGGTTCTCACCTGAGCTTTTGGATCACACCACCATCAAGTTAGGCAGCTGAATGGAAATGTCCAGGAAGAGATAATATATAAATGACTACTGAAATGAAATGAAGCACAAGGCTGAGGGAGGGGGTAAATCAGCAGCCAAAATGGGCAAGAGAATCGGTCTAGCACAAGAGGCTGAAGGCAGGAGCTAGGAGAGTCAGGCCAGCTGCTGAGGCAGAGAGTGGGAGTTTGGGGAGAATCAGGCTGGCACTGGGTAAAGTCTGATTCCTGATCACTAATGTCTCTTTTATACCCAGCAGATAACGAGGTGAAACAGGAAGAAGTAGAAGAGAAGAATAGAGACGAGCGTCCTTCACAATGGAAACTGTACCCAAGACACATCGGTGATTCCCAAGGGTCTGAGAGGGGAGAATCTGGGAGAAGCCCTCAGGAATCAGAGGAGGAGGAGAGAGACCCTACAGGAGACTCACCGGATGGAGTCACTGAGTATGAGAGAAGTGACAGGGAGCTCACAAATACCCCTGAGCTCCCGAGAGCAGAGAGACCCTTCCAAAATAATAACAGTGACCAAATGACTTCAAAACTCCACCAAAGAGAGGGGACAGGAAAGAAATCCTTTGTGTGTGACACCTGTGGAAAATACTTTAATAAGAAATCCGGTTTATTATTGCACCAAAGAACTCACCGAGGAGAGAAAACCTTTTTATGCTCAGAATGTGGAAAATCTTTCACACATAAGATGCACCTAGCACGTCACCTGAAAACACACACAGCAGACAGCAGTACCCCATCAGAGAGACCTTCTACATCTTTACAATGCACTGAAGGTGGAAGACGTTTTCTTTATCAGGATCCACTAACAGCACACAAGAAATCTCACACAGCAGCAGCAGAATCTGGGGACATCACTCCAGAAAGAGCTTTAACATCTTTTCCATGTGCTGAATGTGGGAAATGCTTCAATCAAATGGACTCTCTTAGAACTCACCAGAGAATGTGCCCAGGTAGGAGGCAATTTCAGTGTACTGAATGTGCGAAATGCTTTCCTTTGAAATCCGATCTAAGGACACATCATAGAAGCCACAAAGAAGAGAAAGTATGTGCAAAACTAACCCATTTGGAGAAATTACCCCATGAGAAACCATTTCAATGCACAGAATGTGGGAAATGTTTCCTCAAGAAAGCACAGCTAGTGCTGCATCATAGAACCCACACTGGGGAGAAACCTTTTAGTTGTACTGAATGTGGGAAATGTTTCCTCACGAAAGCCCATAAAGTGCTGCATCATAAAACCCACACTGGGGAGAGACCTTTTAGTTGTACTGAATGTGGGAAATGTTTCGTCACGAAAGCACATCTAGTGATGCATCATAGAACCCACACTGGGGAGAGACCGTTTAATTGTACTGAATGTGGGAAATGTTTCCTCAAGAAACAACATCTAGTTCTGCATCATAGAACCCACACAGGGGAGAGACCTTTTAGTTGTACTGAATGTGGGAAATGTTTCCTCAGAAACTCACAACTACTGCTGCATCATAGGACCCACACAGGGGAGAGACCTTTTAGCTGTACTGAATGTGGGAAATGCTTCTTCACAAACTCGGAACTGGTGAAGCATCATAAAACCCACTCGGGGGAAAAACCTTTTATTTGTACTGAATGTGGGAAATGTTTCCTCACAAACTCACAACTAGTGCAGCATCATAAAACTCACACAGGGGAGAAATCTTTCAGATGTACTGAATGTGGGAAATGTTTCGTTACAAACTCATATCTAGTGCTGCATCATAAAACTCACACAGGGGAGAAATCTTTCAGATGTACTGAATGTGGGAAATGTTTTCTCAGGAACTCACATTTAGCACTGCATCATAAAACCCACACAGGGGAAAAACCGTTTAGTTGTACTGAATGTGGTAAATCTTTCCTCACAAACTCACAACTAGTGCTGCATCATAAAACCCACACAGGGGAGAAACCTTTTAGTTGTACTGAATGTGTGAAATCTTTCCTCACAAACTCAGATCTAGTGAGGCATTGTAGAACCCACACAGGGGAGAAACCTTTCAGTTGTCCCGAATGTGGGAAATGTTTCACTCTTAAAGAGTCTCTCCGAAAACACCAAAGCATCCACATGGGTGAGAAACCATTTCAGTGCAATGAATGTGGGAAATGTTTCCTCAGAAAGTCACAACTAGTAATGCATCATAAAACCCACACAGGAGATAAACCTTTTCATTGTGCTGAATGTGGGAAATGTTTCCTCACTAACTCACAACTAGTGCTGCATCATAAAACTCACACAGGGGAGAAACCTTTTGGTTGTGCTGAATGTGGGAAATGTTTCCTCACAAACTCACATCTACTGAGACATCATAGAGTGCATTCTGGAGAGAAACCTTTTAGTTGTACTGAATGTGGGAAATGTTTCCTCACAAACTCACATCTAATGCTGCATCATAAAACTCACACAGGGGAGAAAACGTTTAGTTGTGCTGAATGTGGGAAATGTTTCCTCACTAACTCACAACTGGTGCTGCATCATAAAACTCATACAGGAGAGAAACCTTTTAGTTGTGTTGAATGTGGGAAATGTTACCTCACAAACTCACAACTAGTTCTGCATCATAAAACTCACACAGGAGAAAAACCTTTTAGTTGTTCAGAATGTGGGAAATGTTTCCTGAAGAACTCACAACTAGTGCTGCATCATAAAACTCACACAGGGGAGAAACCTTTTAGTTGTTCAGAATGTGGGAAATGTTTCCTCAAGAACTCACAACTACTGATGCATCATAGAACGCACACTGGGGAGAAACCTTTCAATTGTCCTGAATGTGGGAAATGTTTCCATCGTAAGGAGTCTCTAGGAAAACACCAGAGCATCCACACGGGTGAGAAACCATTTCAGTGCAATGAATGTGGGAAATGTTTCCTCAGAAACTCGCAACTAGTGATGCATCATAAAATTCACACAGGGGAGAAACCTTTTTGTTGTACCGAATGTGGGAATTGTTTCCTCACGAACTCAAATCTAGTGAGGCATCGTAGAACACACACGGGGGAGAAACCTTTTAGTTGTGCTGAATGTGGGAAATGTTTCACCACAAAATCACAACAAGTGTTGCATCATAAAATTCACACAGGGGAGAAACCTTTTAGTTGTGCTGAATGTGGGAAATGTTTCCTCACAAACTCGCAACTAGTGCTGCATCATAAATCTCACACAGGGGAGAAACCTTTTAGTTGTGCTGAATGTGGGAAATGTTTTTTCACAAGCTCTCAACTAGTACAGCACCATAGAATCCACTCGGGGAAGAAACCTTTTAGTTGTACTGAATGTGGGAAATGTTTCTTCACAAACTCGCTACTAGTGAGGCATCATAGAACACACACGGGGGAGAAACCTTTTAGATGTACCAAATGTGGGAAATGTTTCAGTTGTAAAGCTTCTCTAAGAACACACCAGAGCATCCACACGGGTGAAAAAGTGCAGCATAAACCTCACTAGCTGTGGTTGGTGAACTGCTGCCCTTTTTCTTAGGGGATGAAATTATAGTTCCCTCCTCAAGTCTTGCTGGGTACCTTTACATGGTTACCCCTTTGTACAAAGTCGATACTGAATCCCAGCATGGTGACACTACAATCGACGAATGGTTGGAACGAAAAAGAAAAATACATACTGGCTGCACATTGCCCAGGATAAAAAGGTGCTCACCCGTAGCTTACGCACTAGGGCTAACGATAGGAGTTGTGATAGTGCAAACACTGCAGTTGTAGATAACATCTCTGCCACGGATAAAGGTCATGGTGAGCATGTTCACGGACCCACTGTGGCAGGAGATAACCGTGAAAATTAATGAAAAAGTTGAGAGAATTAACTACGCTTAAGTGGACTATTGCAGATAAGGAGGAGACGATGTTATGCTACTTTTACGCTACAAACCCTATATTTAAATCAAGAGGGTATGTAAGGAGAATCTGCCAAAAACTGGAAGAAAGAGGAACATCGCCACAAGAAAAAACGGCAGAAAGCAACAGATGCAAATTCGAGATCTTTACCTTTGCGGCAAGAAGTATGTGAATGATAGCATCTTGAAGCAACTAAAGGCTTCCATGAAAAGGAAGGAGGCGACCTGGGTGAGAGTACCAGAAGAAAGGACTAGACAGAAACTGAAAGAGCAGTCGAGGGGGAGATGGAGCTTGGAGATCTGGAGCTGCAGGAGAGTGAGGTAACTACAGGACAGGTCAACCAATCAACTGAAGAGGAGGATGAAAGGGAGGAGAAAGACCCAGAGGTGGAGGAATTCAAGATCGAACTCATCAGGATGACCTTCGGCCTTGACAAATATGTTGAGGCAATTTTTTTGTGAGGAAAATTGAGCAAAACAGAAAACATCAATCATTATAATTGAAAAGTGCTTTAACCTCACGGAATAAGATACAAGCCATCAATCAGCTGGCAATTCCTGTACTTTCATACAGCTTTGGGGTTGTGGACTGGCCTCTTAAAAATCTTGAAAAACTGGATGTGCGAACGCGAAAACTCCTCCATGCCCATGAAGTGATTTACAAGAATCAGTATATGCCAAGATTGTACATACCTAGAACTGAAACATAGAAACGTAACAACAGAAAAAGGCCACATGGCTATCTAGTCTGTCTTTCCTTATCAACTACAATAATCAAGATCCTCTGTGTTTCTCCCATATATTTTGAATTCAGATACTGTCCTCGTATCCACTATCTCCACTGGGAGACTATTCTACGCATCCACCACTCTTTCCATAAAGAAATATTTCAACATATTACTCCTATCCCCTTTTACTCTCATACTGTGTCCCCTCATAGCACAGCTTGCCTTCAATTGAAAGAGATCCTCCTGTGCATTTATGCCACAGGTATTTAAAGGTCTCTATCATATCACCCCTATCCCCACTTTCCTCTAAAGTATACATATTAAGATCTTTAAGTCTGTCCTCATATGCTTCATAACGAAGACCAGTAACCATTTTATTCTCCAGGAACAAGCAGGAAATCAATCCTCACTTATGGGCAACATAGGCACAGACTGAGCCCACGCGGAGCAATTCCCAAGCTTTCAAAGAAAGCCTTTGGGATTGCTACGATGCATGCGTGGTCCTCTTCCTGCCCAAGGGTGCCATCTTGCTCAATCTCCCTTTTTCCGCGGAGCCCTTCGGATGCACGCCCTCGTCCCTCAGAAAAAGTATTTCATTTTTGGCCTACTGGCCTTCTGTTTTCCGGTTGCACCAGTCCTCAACCCGTCCTTCCCCTGCTTTACCTTTTTAGAGCTATTAGGGGATGGTTTTCTTCGCATTTTTTGCCCCAACTGCTGGCTGCATGGGTCTTCGACCTTGTGGGGGCCATTTTTGCCCCTATGGCTACCGGATTCAAAAAATGCGATAGATGCTCTAAGAATATGTCGCTTACGGACACCCATGACTGTTGCCTGCGGTGTCTCAGGGCCGATCATGATCCGGAGCTCTGTTTGCTTTGTAAGAAAATGTCCTCTAAGGCCCTGCTCAGTCGTAAGCAGAAGTCCGAAGGCCTTTTTCAGGAAGACCGCCTCAGAGTCCTCAGTGGCACCCTCGGTCGTCTCTCCTCCAGTGGGATCCCCCACTTCAGCCCCGCGCTCTTGGCGGCACTCTGACCAAGGGTCCTGTGAAGTGGAGCAGCGCAAGAAGAAGGCGGCCTCAAAGTCACTGTCGGGGGTGAGATCTTCCAGGGCCTCCGGAGGGCCATGAGGGGAGGGTCAGGACAGCTGTTATAGTTGGTGATTCAATCATTAGGAATGTAGATAGCTGGGTGGCTGGTGGACGTGAGGATCGCCTGGTAACATGCCTGCCTGGTGCGAAGGTAGCAGACCTCACGCACCGCCTAGATAGGATCATAGATAGTGCTGGGGAGGAGTCTGCTGTCTTGGTACATGTTGGTACCAATGACATAGGAAAATGTGGTAGGGAAGTTCTGGAGGCTAAATTTAAGCTTTTAGGTAGGAAGTTGAAATCCAGAACTTCCAGGATAGCATTCTCCGAAATGCTTCCTGTTTCACGTGCAGGACCCAAAAGACAGGCAGAGCTCCGGAGTCTCAATGCGTGGATGAGACAATGGTGCAAGGATGAGGGTTTTGGATTTGTTAGGAACTGGGGAACATTCTGGGGAAAGGGGGCGCTCTTCCGAAGGGATGGGCTTCACCTTAATCAGGATGGGACCAGACTGCTGGCATTAACCTTTAAAAAAAGAGATAGAGAAGCTTTTAAACTAGAAAATAGGGGAAAGCCGACAGTCACCCAGGAGCGCATGGTTCGGACAAAGGTATCCTTGAAGGATACTACCAAAAGCAGTGAGGTTCCAAAAGGGAGTATAGTAGCCCAAATGCCCTTGAGTAAGGAGCAGACAGAGCATAAAGATTCCAAATTACCCATGCCTACCAATAGCCAGATTAATATTAATAAAATACAGTCTCTAAAATGCTTGTATGCAATGCTAGAAGTCTAAACAATAAGATGGGAGAGTTAGAATATATAGCACTAAATGAGAGGTTAGATATGATTGCACTCTCAGAGACATGGTGGAAGGAGGATAACCAGTGGGACACTGTGATACCTGGATACAAACTATATCGTAATGATAGAGCTGATCAAATTGGTGGAGGGGTTGCGCTCTATGTTAGAGAGGGCATTAAGTCAGAAAGGATTAAAGTTTTGCAGGGAACAAAATTTGCTGTAGAATCTCTATGGATTGAAATTCCATTTATGAAGGGGAAGGTGATGGCAGTGGGAGTATACTATCGACCGCCTGGCCAGAATGAACAAATGGATGATGAAATGCTCAAAGAAATCAAGGAAGCTAACAAAAGTCACAACAGAGTAGTAATAATGGGTGATTTCAATTACCCCGGTATTGACTGGGTCAGTGTCACAGCAGGACAAGCTAAAGAGATAAAGTTTCTAGACGAAATAAATGACTGCTTCTTGGAGCAGCTGGTTCATGAACCGACCAGAGGGGAAGCCATACTGGACCTAGTCCTTAGTGGAACGCCAGATCTGGTGCAAGAAATAAGGGTGTTGGGACCACTTGGCAATAGTGATCATAGTATGATCATGTTTGATTTAATTAGTGGAGGACAGATAGTAAAGGAATCCACAGTACTACCTTTTAACTTTCAAAAGGGAGACTATGATAGAATGAGGAATATAGTTAGGAAAAAACTAAAAGGAGCGGTTCCAAAGGTTAAAGACTTACAGCAAGCTTGGGTGTTATTTTAAAATACTATCCTAGAAGCCCAGACCAACTGTATTCCACACATTAAGAAAAGTGGAAGAAAGTCCAAAAAACTGCCAGCATGGTTTAAAGGTGAGGTCAGAGAGGCTGTTGCTGCCAAAAAAGCAACCTTCAGGAAATGGAAAAAAGAGCCAAATGATGAAAACTGGAAACAACACAAGCACTGGCAAGTTAAATGCAAAGCATTGATAAGGCAGGCAAAGCGGGAATTTGAGAAGAAACTTGCTACGGAAGCAAAAACACGAAATAAAGACTTTTTCAAGTACATTCGTAGCAAAAGGCCTGTGAGAGAGTCAATTGGACCATTAGATGATAGAGGGGTAAAAGGGGCAGTAAGAGGAGACAAGGCTATAGCAGAGAGACTGAATGAATTCTTTGCTTCGGTCTTTACTGAGGAAGATGTAGGGATGTTACCCAAGACTGAAGTGGTATTTAAAGGTGATACTGCAGAGGAATTGCGAGAAATATCGCTACACCGGGAAGATATATTACAACTATTTGATAAACTGAATAGTAGCAAATCACCGGGACCGGATGGTATACATCCCAGAGTGTTGAAAGAACTGAAATATGAGATTGCAGACCTGCTATTGGTAATCTGTGAACTTTCATTAAAATCATCTGTAATACCTGAAGATTGGAGGGTCGCCACGAAACACCAATATTTAAAAATGGTTCCAGGGGTGACCCGGGAAATTACAGACCGGTGAGCCTGACGTCAGTACCAGGGAAAATGGTAGAAACCATCATAAAGAACAAACTTACACAGCATGTAGATAGTCATGGCCTAATGGGAGACAGCCAACATGGCTTTAGAGAAGGAAGATCTTGTCTTACTAATCTGATATGTTTTTTTGAAGGTGTGCATAAACAGGTAGACAAAGGTGAGTCGGTTGATATAGTGTATCTGGACTTTCAGAAAGCTTTTGACAAGGTCCCCCATCAGAGACTTTTGGCGAAGCTAAAAAGTCATGGGATAGGAGGCAGTGTACTATTGTGGATCGGGAACTGGTTAAAAGATAAAAATCAGAGGATAGGGCTAAATGGCCAATATTCCCAATGGAAAAAGGTGAATAGTGGAGTATCCCAGGGATCTGTACTGGGTCCGCTACTTTTTGACATATTCATAAATGACCTGGAAAAGGGAATAACTAGTGAGGTTATCAAATTTGCAGATGACACAAAACTGTTTAAAGTTGTTAAAACCCAAGAGGATTGTGGAAAACTGCAGGAGGATCTGGATAAATTGGAAGACTGGGCATCCAAATGGCAGATGAAATTTAATGTGGACAAGTGCAAAGTTATGCACCTAGGAAAGAACAACCCACACTATAGTTACACGATGCAAGGCTCCACATTAGAAACCACCACCCAGGAAAAAGATTTAGGAGTCATCGTGGATAACATGTTAAAACCCTCGGCCCAGTGTGCAGCAGCGGCCAAGAAAGCAAATAGAATGCTAGGTATCATAAGGAAAGGGATGGAGAATAAAACAAAGGATATTATAATGCCTCTGTATCGCTCCATGGTACGACCGCACCTTGAATATTGTGTGCAATTCTGGTCACCGTATCTTAAAAAGGACATAGCGTTATTAGAAAAAGTACAGAGAAGAGCCACCAAATTGGTGAAGGGGATGGAAGGCTACTCCTATGAAGAGAGGCTAAAAAGGTTAGGGCTCTTTAACCTGGAAAAGAGACGGCTGAGGGGAGATATGATAGAGGTCTATAAATTAATGAATGGAGTGGAACGGATTAACGTGGATAAATTGTTTACGCTATCAGAATATAGAAAGACTAGGGGACATGTAATGAAGCTACAGGGTAAACTATTTAAGACAAATAAGAGAAAATATTTCTTCACCCAACGTGTAATCAAACTCTGGAATCTGTTACCGGAGGATGTAGTAAGGGCTGTTAGTATAGCTGGGTTTAAAAAAGGTTTGGACAAGTTCCTGGAGGAAAGGTCCATAAACCACTATTAAAAAGGGACCCAGGATATCAATGCTTAACCCAGTACAAGCATTGTGGAACCTGTGTCTTTTGGGGATATTGCTAGGTACGTATGACCTAGATTGGCCACTGTTGGAAACAGGATACTGGGCTTGATGGACCTCGGTCTGACCCAGTATGGCATGTCTTATGTTCTTATGTTCCAAGCAGGCCTTGGCTGCTGGACAGGGTGTCCTGCCCGGTTCGGATTCCTCATCCGAGTTCTCGGACTGGGAGTCCAATGTGGACCCCTCTCCGGAAACCCGTACCCACTGGGACCTTCCGTCGGACCCCTCCCCGCCCGTGTTTCAGCGGCGCTCGCCACCAAAGGACACCTCTTTCCTGGTGTTTGTTTGAGATATGCCATGGGCTCTTAACCTGGCCACCCAGGCCAAGGAGGACCCTCAAGCTGAAGAGCTCGACATCCTTCATTATGGGTCCCCACCTAGGGAGTCTCTTACTGTTCCAGTCCCTCCCATCCTGTCCAGGCTGCTACTCTGCACATGGGAGGCACCTGCCTCGGTCCCCATCTTGAGTAAACGCCTTAACACTATGTACAAGGTACAGCATGGCCCTGGGTTCAGAAAGACCCAACTCCCGTACACTTCCATGGTGGTGGAATCAGCCATGAGAAAGCAAAAGAGCCCAAAGTTGCACTCTTCAGTCCCCCCGGGCCGGGAGTCGAGAGCCCTTTATGCCCTAGACTGCAAGGCCTACCAAGTATGTTATTGCGCAAACAGGCCAAGGAGCTCGAAGGTTTCTCTGTGGGCCTCGAGGGCGAACCCCTGAATAAGTTCATTACCCTGCTGAAGTCTGTCGTGGACTGCTCAAAATACCTTTCCCTTGCCGCCTACAATGGTTTTGAGTCCTCAGTTCGGGTAGCGGCCGTGGGCATCGGGGCCCGTCGCCAGGCATTGCTCCAGTCATCAGACTTGGAGCAGTAGGTGCAGGAGAAGCTCCTGGATATGCCCTGGCTCGCAAGGCCGCGGAGATAGAGACTGAATTCGTCACCAGAACCCGTCTCTTGCTCAAGACCTCCACCCTCCCCTGGAAGAAGCAACAGGCCAAAAAGCCTTTCTTCCTGAGGAAGGCCTTCCTTACTGTGGCTTCCCGCCATACCCGACCACCACAGCACAGAGAAAGTTCGGTCAGGATCACCGCAAGCTGAAAGGGCCTAAAGCCCAAACCCCGGCTCCGCCACAACTCGCACAGGGGTTTTGACGCTAGCTGCATAGCCTCTTGCCCTCCAGCGACTCAGCAGCCAGTGGGGGGGGCGCCTGTCCTCTTTTGCCCTTCAGTGGGTTTCCTTCACCTCGGACACCTGGGTCCTCCGGGTAATCCGGGACGGCTAGTGCCTCCCCGCGCACCTGGGTCATCTGGGGCGGCTCCTCGATTCCCCGCGCACCAGGTCTTCCTGCAGTGGGAATTAGTCTCCTTCCTCACCCAACGGGCGGTCGAGAAGGTCCCACCACACCTTTGAGGTCGGGGCTTCTATTCCTGGTACTTCCTCATCCCGAAGAAGACGGGGGTCTGTGGCTCATTCTCGACCTTCAAAGGTTAAACAAGTTCTTGGTGCGGGAGAAGTTCAAGATGCTATCATTTGGCGTCCTGCTGCCCTTACTCCGACAGGGCGACTGGCTATGCTTTTTGGATCTAAAAGACGCTTACGCCCACATTTTGATCCACCCCCAGCACAGGCAGTAACTGCACTTCAGGGTGCGGGGAGAGCACTTCCAGTACAGGGTGCTCCCCTTCGGCTCGTGTCTGCCCCATGGGTCTTCACGAAATGCCTCTCCATGGTCGCCGCCTGTCTCAGGCATCAGGGTGTACTGGTCTTCCCCTACCTCGACGACTGGCTCGTTACAGGATCCTCGGTCGAGGAAACTCTCCGGCTGGCTTCACACACAATCCTTCTACTCGAAGGCCTGGGTTCTTGGTCAACTATCCCAAGTCCCACCTTGGACTGGTGTAGGCTTTAGAGTTCATCGGGGCGCACCTCGATAGGCGACTGCATTTTTAAAAGCGGATCGCGCTGACCGCCTCTGAGCCCTGGCAATTCAGGTCCAAAGTACCCCCTGGGTCACAGCCTGAACTATGCTATGCCTCCTGGGCCACATGGCCTCTACTGTCCATGAGGTTCCCCACGCCTGCCTGCCTGCACGCACGCACGCACATGGGGACAGCTCAGTAGTGC
This sequence comes from Ichthyophis bannanicus, assembly GCA_033557465.1. Taxonomy (NCBI): domain Eukaryota; kingdom Metazoa; phylum Chordata; class Amphibia; order Gymnophiona; family Ichthyophiidae; genus Ichthyophis; species Ichthyophis bannanicus. Next base: position 103,403,517 of record CM066031.1, on the reverse strand, counting down.
CTCAGCGCCCAGTGGAGCCCATCCGTCGGTCAGCTCAGAGACCCTGTAAGGGTCTCCCACAGCCTTCGCCTGTATCTGGGCTGGTGGCAAAACCCCCGCAACTTCCTCTGGGATTGCCCTTCCAGGCCCTGCAGCATGATATAGTGCTGACAATGGATGCCTCCCTGATGGGGCGGGGCGCCCACTTTGGTGCGTTGTGCATGCAGGGGTGGTGGTCGCCTGAGGAGTCTCAGCAGCAGATAAACTTACTCGAGCTCTGGGCGATTCGGTGGGCCCTGAGGGCCTTCGAGGATCACCTCAAGGGGAGGTTGGTGCTCGTGCAGACCGACAACCGCGAGGCGATGTTCTACATCAACAAGGAAGGGGGTACCGGATCACACTCCTTTGCCTTCCATCGGGGGATATCCCTCAGGGCAACCTACCTCCTGGGCCAGGAGAATGTCCTAGTGGACAGGCTCAGCAGAAATCTTCCGCCCTCATGAATGGCGGCTGGATCCGGGGTGGCCAGCTGGCTGTATCTTCAGTGGGGGACTCCGGCGATGGACCTATTCGCCAGTCCTCAGAACGCACAGCTCCCCCACATCTGTGGCCGGTGCCGCACCCGAGCAGGGAAAGCACAGATGCGTTCCTTCTGAGCTGGTCCTCCAGCCTGCTCTATGCGTTTCCTCTCATTCCTCGGACCCTCCTCAAGGCGCATGGGGACGGGGCATCGGATGATTCTCATAGCCCCCGCTCCGGCTGTCGACGGAGCGTCCTGTCCCCCTGGGATGTGCCACAGGCCTGCTAACGCAGGAGGATAGATGGGTGCAGTACCTGAACCTGACCACCCTTATCCCTCGCAGCCTGGCGGCTGAATGGGTCTCCCTAGCTCCGCTGGGTCTCCTGGAGCATGTCGAGGAAGTCCTCGACTAGACAAGCCTATGCCTTCAAGTGGCTGCGCTTCTCGGTCTGGTGCTTCGGGTTCCAGAGCGACCCATTCTCTTGCCCCACTCGATGGGTCCTTCAGTACCTCCTCCATCTCTGAAAGGAAGGTCTGAATTTGAACTCCGTCAGGGTGCATTTGAGCGCAATCTTGGCAAATCACCTCCCCTTCAAGGGAAAGCAGCCTTTGGTCTCCCGCTTTATGTGGGGTCTCTGGCTATCCAAGCCGTCCATCTGGCCTCCCCGGTGGAGTGGGACCTGAACATGGTGCTCATGCAGCTTACACATCACCTTTTGAGCGATGGCGACGTGCTCGCTTCGGCATCTATCCTGAAAGGTGATCTTCCTGGTGGCGGTGACCTCGGCACACTGAGTCACTGAACTCCAGGCTCTCATGGCTAATGCTCCTTACACCAGATTCTATGGGAATAGGGTGGTCCTCCGTATCTATCCCAAATTCCTGCCTAAAGTTGTCTCTGATTTCCATCTCAACCAAGAGATAGTCTTACTGACTTTCTTCCCGAGGACCCCATGCCGACCAGACATTGGCGACTTTGCATACTCTCAACTGCAAGAGAGCTCCAGCCTTCTCTCTGCAGTGCACCCAGGTTCATCGCGAGTCTGACCGACTCTTCGTGACTTATGATCCAAATCTATTGGGGCAGACAGTCACCCAAGCTCACCCTCTCCGTTTGGGTAGCGGACTGCATCACCTTCACCCATGCGAAAGTAGCTGTCCCTTTGGATCGGCGAGTCACCGCACACTGGATCCGAGCCAAGGCGGCTTTGGTGGCCTTGCTGCATGCAGTGCCCCTGTGGGACATTTGCCAGCAGCGACCTGGTCTTCAGCGAACACCTTCGCTGCACACTACTGCCTGGAGAGGGAGTCCAGTCGGGGCAGCGCCTTCGGCCAGGCTGTACTCCGTAATCTGTCCGGGATATAAGCAACTCCTGCCCTCCGATCCTTCTTCATGGCTACCGAGGGCTGGGCTCTTTCGGGCATTGGCTTCTGCTCACAATCTCGTGAAGGCGTTTTTTGGTTACAGGTTCGATAGCTGGGGAGTCCCATAAGTGAGGACTGACTTCCTGCTTGTACCTGGAGAAAGCATAGTTGCTCACCTGTAGCAGGTATTTTCCAGTGACAGCAAGAATCAGTCCTTATTACCCTTCCACCTCCCCTGAAGAGTTGCTGGATTTTTATCCTTCCCTTGCCATCTGCTTGGTAGGGCTTGAGCTAAGGGACCTGACTGAGCAAGATGGCACCCTTGAGTGGGGAAGAGGACCACGCATGCATGGTAGCAATCCTAAAGGCTTTCTTGAAAGCTGGGGAATTACTCCGCGCGGGCTCCATCAGTGCCGATGTCGCCCATAAGTGAGGACTGATTGCTGCTGTCCCTGGAGAACACCTGTTACAGGTGAGTAACTACACTGTAGCCACCCTCTGCACTGATTCCAAACCTGTTTATATCCTTTTGAAGGTGCGGTTCTCCAGAATTGCACACAATATTCCAAGTGAGTTTGCACCAGAGACCTATATAGAGGCATTATCACCACCTTTATTCTGCTGGCCATTCCTCTCCCTATACACCACCCAAGCATTCTCTTCTGGGCTTTCACAGTAGCCTTTCTACCTATTTAGCTACTTTAAGATCGTTCAAAAGGCGAGGGTTAGGATTCATAGAGATTGACTACACATACAGAGCTATTATCATAGCACTCTTCGGATCCAAATATGCAAAAGTGCTGAAATATAGAGTAAAGGTCCAGAATCTGTCTCCATCATCAAACTTGGGCAAGCGTTTTGATGACTAGAAAAAATGACTGAAAATCTACAAGAATGCACAGGGAAGGAAATTGCAGAATTTGCAAAACAAGAGGAAAAAAAAAAAACTCTTCAAAGAATTAGATCAGTAAACAAGGAAAAACAAGTGGCAGATGCACGAATACAGTGGGAAATACAGAGTGTTATTCCAGGAACCCTTTGTCGATCAAGAATGGATACATGAATGGTTAAGGAGAGGTGAACTGAAACCGAAGGATGAGGGATTGATAATTGCAGCCCAGGACAGTGGGATACGGACTAGATGGTTTACAGTGAGCATTGAAAAAACAGGCAGGCAAACAGACATGCTGATTCTGTAAGACAGAGCTGGAAACAGCAAGTCACCTCACAGCTGGCTGTGAAGTTCTGATGATGGAAAATTTCTATACTGAAAGTACAACAAAGTAGCATGCCTCATCCATTAGAAACTCTGTAAACGCTACAATTTAACCACCTATATCAACTGTTGCTCTGAATAAGAATACCATCTTTGAACCTTATTCATCTGTACATAGTGTTGTAAATAGTTAGAAGTGGTTCCACTCATTACCACGATATGTAAATAGTTAGAGGTTATACCTCACCTACTTTGTTCTTTGTATAAAGTTCATGAATACTGTTTCCATGTAAAAGCGTTAGTTAGCCTATTATGATGTAAACCACCCCTTATCTCTGGAAAGGATGGTATAAAAATATGTTTTTAATTAATTAATTACAACTTCACTGTACCTGAAAAGCAACTGGGATCATGACCCTAAGAGAAATGAACAGGTTATGATCACCTGGGACATTCCCATGCCAACGAATAAGAAACTGGATGCCAGGAAAACCTGACATAGTGGTAAAGGAGAAGAACACCAGAAAGGCATTGATAATAGAGGTGTCTGTTCCGAATGATTATTCTGTGAATCAAGTGGATGGACAGAAGACCCTGAAGTACCAAGAAATGTAGTCAGAGACCAAGAAAATGTGGCCAAAAGACAGAGAGATATTTCCTATTGTACTGGGAGCCAAAGGCTTGATAAGAAGAACTTCCAAGCACATCCTTGACCAATTACCCATTCCAGTTACATCTTATGAACTCCAGAAAGAAGCTCTCTTTGGCATTATGCCAAATACTACACAAAACATTAGCAATACATTGAGATACTGAGATCATACTCCACATACCCTGGCTTAGAAGTGAGGTTCACAACTGTCATGGTATGGGCAAAACTAAATCGCCAATATCCAAAAGGCTATCACAGGTTGCAAACTTACATTCAGGCAGCAACACATTACCTTAAGATGAACTCTCCATATAGTGAATTCCTTCTTCAATAATAAATATTGAGACCAACCTACAGATTTTTATATCATTGATCTTAAAATTTGTGAATGACTTTCTAACCATGAAGGGGAAAAGGCTGCATCAACGATTATTTCAATCTTACATACGGCACCAATCATCCTTGGTCAGAAAACCCCCCTCATTTTTTTACTATTCGTTAATATATGTATATTTGACAAAAGTAGCCCTGTTCCCATCTGTTCAGTGATCTAATCTATGAGCAAAAATTATAAACACTTCAAAGTGCTTGTGGCAAATTATTGCAATGGCTTGACCGTCATAATTGTTAATGCTGAAATGCCATGTTAAGAACAGCACCCGGTCTTTCACCCAACTTTGATCCCGTTTTGCCAAATGGCTTCTTCAGGAGTATAGCTTCCCTTTTTACTCTTTGTGAATGCAAAGCTCTGGTCTTACATCAGTAAGGGTGAACACCACAAATGTAGTCACCTATATACTCCATGAAGAAGCCGTTTGGCGAAATGGGGCCAAGTCGGGTGAAAGAAGTCGCTCTTGAGAATCTTGTCTACTAGGTCCTTCATAGCCATTTCTGCCAAGACCAATGTGTCCATTGGATTTCTTGACTGCTTGTCATTTCTTTATTGATAGTTGTTCAATTTCTTCTCTATCAACGATGAACTTATTGATTTTGCCAGTTTGTTGGGATCTTTGTCTCCTTTACAGTAAGGTGCAGGCCCATTTTAAGACTATGTTTCCTTGATCTTGAGAAGCAAATATTTTCAGATCATCTTCACGTTCAGCATCAGCATAGTGAAGGTTATTGATGAATCTTCCACCAATCTTCACACCTCTGTTGACTTCATGCAGTCCTGCTTCTCTGATGATTTGTTCTGCATATAAATTAAACAGGTAGGGTGAGAGTATGTAGCCTTGTTGTACACCTTTGCCGATTTTACACCATTCTGTTTTCTCTCTTTTCTGTTCGAACTGTTTGCATCTTGATCAATGTAAAGGTTGTGCAAGAGAATGATCAGGTGTTCTGGTATACCCATGCTTGTTAATGTGGTCCAGAGTTTCTCATGGTTTACACAGTCAAAAAGCCTTGCTGTTGTCGGATAAAGCACAAATAGATATCCTTATGGTATTCTTTAGTCTTTTCAAGGATCCATCTCACATCCGCAATGATGCCTCTCATTCTTTGCCCTTTCCTGAACCTTGCTTGCACTTCAGGCAGTTCTCGTTCCAGGTATGGTTGTAGTCTCTGCTGGATAATCTTGAGTAGAATCTTGCTGGCAAATTGTGGGATCAGAGCAATTGTGTGATAATTTCCATAGTCCCGTTGGATCACCTTTCTTTAGAAATGGTATAAACACAGATCTTTTCCAGTCAGTTAGCCATGATATTAATCTTCCAAATTTTCCTGGCAGAGCCTGTATGGTAACAGCTGCATCCAATTGCTGTAATTAAATAGTGTAAAAATACTTTCTATTTTTTTTATAAATGATTGTTGTTCTACCATGCAATAGTGTCCATTTAATCCCAGTGAAAATAATAAATGGTGTCGAAAACTTTCCTTATGGATCCAACCGTCTTTCCATAAAAATGTATTTCCATAGATCAGTCGGGAGTCTAATCCCAATTTGATCCACACTATCATTGTGATATAATTTGTATCTGAGTATCCACAATGTCCAGTGGGGTTGTCCTCCTTCCACCAGGTCTCTGAGATGCCAATTATATCTTAACTTTCATTCAGTGGCTTATATATTCTAACTCTTATTTCTAGCATTTTCTATAAAGATGTTTCACTATTTGTTTTTGTTTACATGTACAACACTGCTTAGCAGTTGACAAGGACAATGTGGAATCTTTTAAGTCTCTCTGCTTTTTACTCAGAGAGATTGGGATTACTTTGTGCCTTTATTGCAATCTCTCTGTTGGGATGACCCAACTTCCCTGTTTGTCAATGATACCTTCCTCTGAACCATGTACTACTGAGACTCTCAGCTTGGCCCAGAAGCAGCTGTATCTCCGTTTAAGGTTACTGCCAGCAGCTTGGTTGCACCCTGTTTAAGATGGATCCCATCATGTTGAGGCACTCCAAGTCTTCTCTAACCCCTCATACGTCCCCCCCACAACCCTCACCTTTAACGATATCACACTCTCCTTAAAGAACCAGGTGAAATATCTTGGAATCATAATTGATCAAAACTTATCATTCTCTGAACAAATAACGACAAGCACCAACACAGTATATTCTAAGGAAAAAGTGGGGTACTGGAGAAAAGCTTCAGAAATATGGAGAGTTGCTGGAATTTTGCTAACAGCCTAGTGGAATATGTGTAAATAGCAGCCAAGGTCGTATTTTGCAGATGTTTGTTAAAGCTAGACAGAATGTTTTTTGCTTGCAGAAAGGTTGTCCTGATTAAGCATGAGCAATATGTCAGTGCCCTAGTGTTTAGCTTGATCTGTAAGCAAGAAGCATGACGCAGAGTGATAAGATAAAATTGTACAATGTGGCAGTTTTTTTCCTAATTAAAAACAGTGCCATGACCAAGCTATGGAGAGTATTGCAAGTAAACAATCCAGTTTGTGGAATTTGTAATTCCTTCCTGAGGCCTCAGTAGCATTTTGTTATTGTTAACTCTGTGTGTTTGTTTTCATTCCTTTCTCACTTGCACGGAGTTCAGGGAATTGGAGCCAAGAACTGAGGAAGGATCCCTTTGTTTGTTGCCCCTGGTTAGGATTAGAGCATACAGTTACCAAGTCAGTGCTCCAACCACTAGATGACTACTCCATGCTGAGAGTCCAGTTGAACTCCCATTGAAATCAATGGGCAAAAAAGGGACTTAGAAAAAAAAATTGAAAAAACAGGGAAGAATATCAGATAAAGACAGCAAGAGGGAAAGGGGACTAGGCCCAACTTACTGACTCTCCTCAAGGGGCCTGTGGGGACTTCCTTTTCCTCATTCAGCTCACCAGTGCTGGTAACCGGAAGGAAACAGCTGGGCAGAGGGCAGCTGTCTGCTCCAGAAGACATGGGCGTACCTGTGCTCCATGTCAGGTCTTTCAGGACTCAAGCCAAGGCTCTGCACCGCAGTGTGGATGAGGACAGTTAGCCCTGTCTTCACTGCTATACCAGTTCACATGCCTTGCAACCTGCTAGAGGCAGATATTTCTGTCTTCTCTCAGTGTAGTGCCAGAAGATATACCCAGTGTAGACATCACTGAAAGCTGCTCAAGTCTGCCTCCACCTGCTGGCTACGGGACATAACTCACTTATCTGGACTGATCTAGCAGGATGATAAGGAAAAAGAATTTGAGTTATCTTTTATATCCTTAAAAAGAGGTATACAATTATGGCAAGTCATGGGAAAACAGGAATAGAAAGTCAAGGTTTACATAAGTTCCAAGAAAATTAAAATAAAATTATAACTATTCTTAACCCATGTCCTAACGTCTCATCTTCCAATAGCTTTCACAATGACCACCCTAGTTTCACAGCAACGTCCCAAGCTTAACAGACGTAACAGACTTAGGGCCATATTTCACCTACTCAGATACTTATTTCCGCATATTAAAGCTGCTGAAAGGCAGGGAACTTGGGGAAAAGGAGAAGCACCGTGGATTGTGTTGTAAAAAGGAGATGGCACTATCATCCACACTGGTGTAGTCTACAGCTCTCCAACTCAAACGAAGAAATTAATAGAGACTTGATTATTGATATTGAAAATATAGCAATGAAGGGGTAAGTTATAATATTGGGTGACTTTAATATACCCGATGTGGATTGGAGTATTCCTTATGCAAATCTGGAAAGAAATAAAAACAAATTGTGGATGCCTTTCCAAGAAGCATTGCTCAGACAAATGGTGATGGAACTGACTATGGAAAATTTAATGCTGGATTTAGTACTGACCAATAGAGATAGCATGTCGAATGTCCGGGTTGGTGCTCATGGGAGCAGCAGTGATCATCACAGGGTGTGGTTTGAGATAAAAGCCAAGGCAAGAGTCCACGTCACAGCACGCTCAAAGTCAGACTTCAAAAACACTGACCAGTAAAATGGTCAGTGCCTGAAGGAGGAGTTGGCAGGGTGGGAGGAGGTAAGGGAAGTGGAATTGCAGTGGGGTAAAGGTGGCAATAAAAGGGGCAACCGATACATATACAAGGAAAGTAAATAAAAACAAGAGGAAAAGGAAATCTATTTGGTTCTCCAAAGCAAGTTGGCTGCACAAAATAAAAGCAAAAAACACAGCTTTCACAAAATTCTAGTTTGCAAAACAGAGGAAGATAGAAAAGAATGCAGGATAAAGCTAAAAGAGACAAAAAAAAGAAATAAGGATAGCAAAATCAAAGGCAGAAGAAAAGATGGCTAAAGATCTAAAGCGTGGTGACAAAAATATTTTTCAGGTACATTCGGGAGAAGATCAGAGGTGGAATTCCAAGATTCAAATTGCTGAGAAGGGATTCGTGGAAAGTGATATTGAAAAAGCGAAAATGCTAAACAAATACTTCTGTGCTGTTTTTATTAAAGAAAATCCTGGAGGAAGGACCATCTGTGATTGTTTGTTCAATGTAAACCGCCTTGATATCATGAAAGGCTGTATATAAGAAATGTTAAATAAATAAATATACAAATGGGAATGGGAGTAGATACTACACCATTCACAGACGCTGATGTTTTTGGGCAGCTTGCAAAAACTGAAAGTGGACTGTAGGGAAATTGGCCGAATTGTTCTGCTTGGTTTGCAGACTGGCATGAATACCTTACGGTGCCCTAGCCTATTCCTGACCACTTTAGTGTTATACCTGGATGAGGGCACATGATATAAAGACATGTGGGCTAGGAAAGGCAAGAACTGAGTACACTGGAACAGCATAGTAAAAGCAGGATGAAACTACACTCTGTGCGGGAATGTGCAGAGAATGGAGTCTTGCCCAAAAACACGACGGTTTGTGCAAGCAGGCCTATGAACAAGCTGGACGAGTCATGTACTTCAAAAGGCCTGGAAGATGACCAAACAGTGCCGGAGGCTGTAGAGAAGGGAAATGGCGGGGTTGTTGGTAAGCTATAAAGGAAAACACAAAAAAACTAAGAGATCTTGCTAATCTGGGTTGGTCACAGGGAATGAATGGAAATGCAAGTAAGAGAATACGTAGACATTAAGAAGCGAGAGGGGTATAAAAGTGGTGCAGCTAAATTGGTTTCAGGGGGCAGCCTCCCCCTCCTCACCCGACACGGAGGGTTGGGGAGGGCCACTGTCCGACTCGAACGGATTGGGAGGACACCAGCGTGCAAATTGATATCTTGTATTCCTCATTAACTGAATAAAGGGGAAAGCTTGCTTCATTTCTGAAACGTGTCTGAAGTGTTTTCCTCCAATTTTTTCCTAATAGTGTGGGGCTTTAGACTCCTTCGCAGCTGGACTGGGGTTCAAGTGAACCCTACAGGACAAAGCCATGGGGACTGGATGGGGATACATCCCTAGGACTATTTGACCAGGAGCTCGGAATGGAGGTTATTGAAGGGCTTTTAAAGGATTGTATGATTTTAATAGATCACTTGTGAGACAGCAGGAATTAGTGCCACAGTGGACTGGAGAAGGCTGATGTGGTATTCTTCTTCAGAAAAAACGTGGTAACGGAAAAAGGAAATGGATAAACTACAGGCCAAAAAGCTTTACCTCAGTGGCACGCGCCGAATATGGACTCCCCCCGGCCTTAGGCATCTCCTGAAAGAGAGAATATGTGGGACTTTCTCAAAAAAACCAATAGGTCTGCATGATCTGAGGGAATAGGGTTTTATTACACAAAGGGACAAATCAATGTCAAACAAAATTCGATTGGAGTTCTTTGAACTGGTGGTTACCCTTACCACCAGACTGCCCAGGAAAACCTAGATCTAGCGCAATTGCGGAATTGGGGACATGTGAATCGTAGCATGGATTTTCGAGCAAAGGCCTCTGATTATCTGTTTAAACATTAGGAGGCGTATCAATAAGGGGAGGAGTGGCCTAGTGGTTGGGGAAAGTTACCCCTAGGGCCACGCTGATGCGTTCAAATACCACTAGAGGACACGGCAACCTGGGGCCGGAAGGACTGGATTTTTGTTAGTCCCACAGGTGTTCCTTGTGGCCTTGGGCCATTGGCCTTCAGGTAAAGAAAAATAGATTGTGAGGGCCCTTTGGGAACAAGGGGTAAAATATATAGAAAAGTACCTGGAATGCACACTGGTATAGAAATAAAAAGTAGTCAAATAAATGAAATAAATAGGCTTGGGGCACAGATCCCAAGAATGGGTTGAACTGTATCAGAAAGATGTTGACTGACAGAAAGGTGGAATTGTGTAAACAGGAACTCACTCAGATGTAAAGGAAGGTGAGTAATGGCAATGCCTCAGGGAGTGGTCCTAAGGGACCAACCAGTGTGCTGTTCAATGTATTTGGTAAGTGATATTGCTGAAGGACTATGATAATGGAACAGTCTGTTTTTTGCAGATGACATGGTCGTGAGAGTGAAGTCCATTGAGTAGCCCCAAGTTTCATGGAGGCTGCAAGGACTTTGACACCAGGAGCCATTGAGCACCAGGATAGAGATTCCCATGAAAAGAGGACAAATGGACTAGAGAGGGAGGTAGGCACTCGGGCATCGAACTGTGCTAATAGGAATGGAGCTGATGTACCTGACTCAGTTGTTATTTTTTAGGAATAAGGTAGAATGAATAAATGGTTTGGACATGATTCCTGGAGTGGAAAGGTCTATACGGAAACCAGTTATTAAAAGGAACAAGGACCCATGGGAAATCCCCTGCGTGCCTCGGGACAAGCATTGTGTGGAAATCCTGGTGTGTCTTTTTGGGAACTTGCTACGGTTTACTTGTGACCTGGCATTGGGGCAGAAAAAATATTAGAACACAGGGAAAACTGGGCCTTGTTGGGAACCTTGGTCTGGCCCAGGTATGGCAATATCTTATGTTCTTATATTTTCACATTGCCACTAGATGATGGTCTGAAAGGTCTACTGTGCTATGCTTCGCCCACGAGAAACACTTGTGGCCTCCGAGTAGAAAGTTAGAATGGGTTGTTAACGAATAAAGACCCAGCAGGGCAACGGTGGGCACAGTTTCGTATCACAAGTAAACGGAGGGATCAATTGCTGCTCCTTGAATCCACGCCTAAAGGGAACAAACTTTGGCTGGCAGTGGACCACCTTTGTGTGAGCTATGGCAACCAGCACCAAAAGGAGTGAAGGGATTTACACAAGGAATTCATAATCTCCATAAGAGTCCAGAGGAAGCCAGCCCTGCTGGACCTCCACACAGGGCAACAGATCCTCATCTTCAATACCTCTTACACTGCTGGCCTCAGGAAAGAAGAAAGAAGGAGGCAATAGCAAACAAAACTGGCTTAATCACCAAGATGACAAAGAAGATAATCTCCTTGAGCTAAATGGAAGGCACAGGTCCAAAACAGTTTACCCTCTGTAAAGGACAAATATAGATCCCGGGCAAGATAGAGCCTGCATGCTCGGACATCCACTTTGCCAAACAAATCGTTGAACAAGAAAATAGTCTTGGAGAGTCAAAAGCCCTATCCGAGTAGAGCTAGCACAACGTCAGAGGCTCAAAGGGGACTTTGGCACCAGGGCCTTGAGCTAGACGGATCCCAGCAAGTTGTTTTAGTAATTTTGTATTGTAGAGTTTATCCATCAATGGACTAAGGGTGGGAGGGACGCAGATTCCAAAACTCCCTTGAAGGAAATTCGTATGTGAACATCAAAAGTTTCACTTAATCCAGGATCAAGAGCTTGAAGAACTTTACCACCAGACCCTCGTGAAAACAGGACAAGTTTTTGCTGCCCGCATCGAGATATCTTCACGAGATCGATAAGAGGGGATAACCCCATTTTTCCCAGGTAGACCTACCAGGAAGGACAGAGTTTAGCACCTTGGCAGACTTAGAAACAAAGCTGGTTATGGTCTTACATATAACTGGAGTTCTCTCGTGGACCAGGCAGGAGTGAGATCAGCCACACCAGGTGGTCGTCCACCGACGGCGCCGCTAAAACGGAAGTGCTCTTCTGAGAGCTTACAAGAGTCCTTCTGAGCATGAGCCAGGAAAGACCCACCCCACTAGCATCGCCCCTAGCTAGCCCAGGTGAGTCTCTAGCTGTGCCCGCGACGCTGTCCGTGGTCTAAGGGGCGTCGGGGAGGCCGACCTCAGGACTGGGGGAGGAGGGTGGGAATATGTAACTACGCTTTCTCACTAGGACAAGCAGGATTCGTCAGCCAAACCAAGGTGCCCTCCCAAGCTGTGCCGAGGTAGCGCGGAAGAGTAGCAGTGGAGAGGGAGGCCGCAGGCAAGGAGATAAGTCAAAGTACTTTTAAATAACTTTTATTCACACATAGTGCAGTTTAACTTGGCAGGCAGGTTACAAACACGGCCGACATGGCCGGACAATAAGGCCAACAGGCCGACCGACTAAAACAATGCCAACCATGGGTGGACTAATAAGGACAACAGGTACGAACAAGGAAGGGGGCCAACTTATGGCCCACCGCTCAATGTCCACAAGGCCTAGCAATCAGGGGCCCCCACATAAAGGCGTAACATCAATGTCAACATGGCCGAGCAATCAGGCCCACATGGAAGTACAGTATGAGTCAGTAGAGTGGAAAGTCACTGTGGCATTAGCAGTGGAAAAGACTGCTTGGTCCAACTGCGCAAGAGCGCATGGCAGGTGTTACAAAGTATAGGCAGTACTGCTTTTGAAAAAGGTATGGGCGGAAGACCCAAGTAGCAGCTCTGCAGAATTTCAATAAGGGGTATGGAGCGGTAGGTTCGCAATAGTGTCTCGGCCAGTGCCATGAGCTGGTGCGGCCCCATGTTTGGGGCAGTTAGCACGCCTGCCCAGAGGTGGCAGCGGCCTATGCAGGAAGAGAAATCCCATTGTGCCATGGTGCGCTTAGTGACAGGGCGGCTGGGTCTGTTTTGGTCGTAGGGAGAAGAAAAGATGAGAACATTCCGTAGAGGGACCTGTCCGAAGGATGTAGATTCGGAGGGAGTGGTGAAGTCGAGTGTGTGCAAGGCTCTCCTCCTCTTGGGAGAAATGGGGCTAAGGGATAGGAAATGTGGTGCAACTCTGATGGTTTGGTTGATGTGGAATTCCGAAGGGGACTTGTTTGGGATGGAACCGGGGGGGAGTGCGGAAGGTGGCTCTGTCTTTGCAGCAGTTGGGGATTTGGGTGGGTGAACCACCAGAGCCTGAAGTTTGCTGATTCTGCTTGAGCAGAGGTGATAGCCACTAAGAATAGAGTTTTCCATGTTAGGTGCTTCATGGGTGGCCGTGAGAAGTGGTTCGAAGGGCGCTTTGGTCCAGCTGTTGGAGGGACAAGGTTTAAGTCCCAAGCCGGTGCGGGAGGCCTGTATTGGAGGCGGCCAGATTGGTTCAGCCCTTTCATGAAGCTTATAACACAAGGGCAGCGAGGCGATGGTTCAATTGGCTCGTGCACTCGTGGAATGCAGCGATTGGCCGATAGATGCACCCTGACGGAGTTGGTTTTGAGTCCCTGTTGCAGAGAGTGAAGCGAGGTATTGTAGGACGCATGGAAAAGGGAAGCTGGCGGGGGTTGAGCCCTCTGGGGGCACACCAGAGGCTGAAGCTCTTCCACTTGAGGGTCGTAGGATTTCATGGGGGATGGTCTTCTGGCCGCCAGGAGGGAGTGTTGTAAATCATCGGGCACGCTCATCGCGGAGAGGTTCCTCTGTTCAATCTCAACGCTGTTCAGTGGCCAGGGGTCCCCAGTTGGGGGTGCAGCGTGGGTCCCTCGTCCTGGGTTAGGGCAAGGATTGGTTGGGAGGGAGGCGGAGGGGTGGCTCCTGCGAAAGAGGCGTAGTAGCGCTGGGGAACCACATCTGACGGGGCCAGTTAGGGGGCCACAACGAATTGGCCTGGGACCATCCTGGATGATCTTATGCAGTTGGCCTGGAGAATTCAGGGGTGTGGGTGGGATGGCGTATACAAGAGACCACTCCCCCCAGCACATGGGACGAAAGCAACCAAAGCTACGCTGTTGGTGTGTCGAGTAGCTTGGAGAAGAATAGGGGGCATGTCTTTGTTCCGGGTCGTAGCGAAGAGGTTAGATCTAAGGTTGACCAAAGCGGTTGAAGATGTGA
>CM066031.1:103086382-103388805 GCA_033557465.1 Ichthyophis bannanicus | reverse complement strand
GTGTTTTTTCTATGCTACATGGAATGCTGGTATTACAGATGAGCAGAGAGATACTCGAGTTGCCACTTTGACTAAGTCAGGGGTCGCAAACTCAAATTGCTTTGAGGCCCCATGATTACTTTGTAGAGTCCTCGGGGCCGCACAAGGCGTGGGCCTCATTTGCATAGGGGTCATCATTTGTCATAATATTTGCATAATGTTACCATACACTAACTTTTAGTAAACATGCCTCTTAATGAGGTTGTATGGATAAAGACTAAAAGATTTCTACATTACTATAAACCAGTGCCAACCGCCAAGCACATTGGAACTACTACAAACACTACCCATTTAGAACCCATAGCAAACCTGCCATATCCGAACAGCACTACCAGGACTCCAAAGCACCATACCCTACTATCAAAGGCACCACTGCACATATTAAATCAATACATTTCAGAGAATAACATACATGCCGTACTGGGGAAAGAGAACAAGTGGCAATGTCAAATATTACATAAACAGAAATCCTTCAGCTCAGTACACATGCAGAATACACCATCACCAAACAAGGAATCAAAATTTAGAAACAAGACAATTAAACTGGGACCCCCAAAGCCAAACTTGGAATGTACAACACTGTAGAAATAAAACTATAATTAATTTCCTCTTGTACTAAACAAAGCGCAGACGTTATTGATGCACATTTCCCAGAACTGACATATTCAGTTAATAAATTCAAAATAAAGATATTTTTCTACCTTTTGTGCATTTTTTTTCAGTTCCAGCCACTTGCTTCTGGTTTCTTCGTGCCTTCTGCTAACTCTCCATCGTCTGCTGTCCATTTGTCCTTCTCTCTCTAGCTTTTTTTTTCCATTCTCTACATCTGCTTTAACATATTAATCTTTCTCCTTTTGCTCTTCCTCATTCCTATTTCTCCATCCACTCAATTTTACCCTCCATCCTCAATCCCCACTTACCTGGCCAATTGTAATTGTCTTCCCCTCCCCACACAAAAATATTTTCCCCTCTCCATTTCAACTCTCCCAGCTCCATCCCATTCTAATCCTCCAACATCAGCTCCCTTCTAGTTCCAGTCCCACACAGCACCCCCTCCCTTCTAGTCACTGCATCAGCCCATTTTCAGTCCTAGCCCCTCCATCATCCCATTTCCAATCGTAGCTCCCCCCCATCAGCCATTCCAGTGCTAGCTCCCTCCCCACACAGCCCATTTCCATTCCAAGCCCGCCCTCCCCATCAGCCATTTGCAGGTCAAGCCCCCCCTTCCACTCAGCCCATTGCCAGTCCTAGCAGACCCCCCAGCCCATTATCAGTCCTAGCCCCCCCATAGCCGATTCCCAGTCCTAACCCCCCATAGCCCACTTCCAGTCTTACCCTCATAGCCCATTACCAGCTAACCCCCCATCACATCATTTTCAGTGTTACCCCCATCACCCCATTTTCAGTTACCCCCCTCATAGGCCATTACCACGTCCTAGCCCCCCCCCCCTTACCAGTCCTAACCCCCTCTCCCACCATCAGCCAAATTAGATTTAAAAAAATGTATATTTGCTGCTGCTGCAGTATTAAGCGTCCCGCGGGCCCCTCTGCCTGGTCCTCTCCTCCCTGCAGCATTCAGCTTCAAAAGCGGCGGCTTTCAGAGCCGCGAAGGAGAGAGAGAGTTTTCTCTCGAGCGCTGTTCTGAAGACTCTCGCGCTGCTCTTTCAGAACCGCGCGAGAGAACTCTCTCTCTTCGCGGCTCTGAAAGCCGCCGCTTTTGGAGCTGATACTGCAGGAGGAGAGGACCAGGCAGAGGGGCCCGCGGGACGCTTAATACTGCGGCGGCAAGTTTGGAATTTTTTTTTTTTTACTCGCCGGTGCTTCGCGGGCCGCACAAGATGCTCTCGCGGGCCGCGTGTTTGAGACCCCTGGACTAAGTCAAAGACAGATAACAAATGTAAGAAAGATAATTGTAACCCTTTGCAATTATGGATTCGTAATCCTAATGCATGGAAACAAGGATACAAGTTTGGTACGTATTGCAGGAGGAGCAGTAGATCCAGGAACCTTGTGTATATAAGGTTGAGATACCGAAGCCTACAAGTCATCTAAATTACCACTCCATAACACATTCTATGAAGCTATGCATGTAAATAAGTTTGAAATTCCCCATCCATCCCCAATGAATTATTTTTTAGAATTAGCTGGAGCAGTAGTAGCCAGTCTAAAGATCTCAGATTGTTATTTTTTGTGGAACGGACCCAAATGGGTGATCAGTGGCCATGGGAGGCCCAAGAATTGAATTATTCTTTGACTTACAATCAGATTGAATTACACAAGACTAGCTAGCGAATGGGTGTTTAGCACACTCAATTGTTGGACGTCTTTGCTATGCCAGAACTGGACCTCAGTTCACCCAACAGGTAGGACAGCTGGTCTGTCTTAACCAGAAGTTTTATAATGCCACTACCAAAAAGACGTCATGGTGGTCAGGAAGTAAAGGACCTGAACCTCCTAACCCATTGGCCAGATTTCCAGAACTTGCTAGTTTATGGACTAATCTTGCCAAAACTCATGCTGGGCAAGCCCCACCTGGCCTATATTGGATCTGTGGAAACCGAGCTATGCTCAACTCCCATCACATTGGGGAGGAGCCTGTGTCTTAGAGACCATCAGACCTTCTTTCTTTCTCCTACCCACAGAAACATGGAGAGCAATTAGGATACCCAGTGTACACTACCCACAGACACAAAAGAGGCAGTGAGACAAAAGAGAGCACCCCTTCAGATAGGCAATGGGAGGGTTGATGATTGGCCACCAGAAAGAATCATTGAGTATTATGGGCCTGCCACTTGGAATGAAGATGGTTCATGGGGATATCGAACACCAGTCTATATGATTAATCGCATTATTCGCTTACAAGCAGTAGTTGAAATAATAACTAATGAAACCAGCCATGCTCTCACACTTTTAGCTAGACAAAGTACTCAGATGCGCACTGCCATATACCAGAATCGTTTAGCACTTGATTATTTGCTAGCAGCTGAAGGAGGAGTATGTGGTAAGCTGAACCTAACCAATTGTTGTTTGAAAATAGATAATAATGGTCAAGTAGTTGAAGAATTGCTGAAGATATGCGTAAACATGCTTATGTGCCAGTACGGACTTGGCACCCATTAAGATTACCTAACTGGTTTGCTAACCTTTTCTCATTGGCTAGGGGGACTGAAGACTTTTATAATACTAGTATTATTGCTTGTTCTTATTGTAATTTCTATTACCTTGCATAATTCCTTGCTGTATGCGTTCCATACACAATGTTATTGAAAGTACAGTAGAGCGGAAGACCGCAACTAAAATAATGGCTTTACATCAACTTAGTCCTCCGGTGTATAGCCGACAACCTCTAACTATAGTACTGTATAAGTATTTTGAAGTGATTTAATTCTCACACCTTATTAACTAATAGGGTGAGATTAATCAAAGGGGGAATGTGGCAGGTGTAGGCCTGTGATTCACTGTGTCTGACATGAGCAGGCAGGCCTAACTAGCTTGACCTGTAAATGAAGCTTGTGAAGAGGCCCATAAGTTGCACATCCCCCAATATGCTGCTGTAGAATTAAGAACTCAGTGAAAGTATTGAATTAGCTTAGACAAGCAGAACTAATGGAAAAATACAGAAAGTAATGTTTAAAATTGCTGACAGAGAGTACTAGAGCCCTGCTTCCCTACACGTACACTAGCTGAGTTGGCCTTGGAAGTAACAAGATGGTGAACTGACCATTGTAATGGGGACTAGAAGGGGGGTAGCAGGTGCCAGGCCCACTCCGAGAATATAATTGGATAATCATATCAGTACCGGAACCAATAGAAGGGGTACGGGAGGTACGGGAGGTTACCGGGACCAATGAAATGTTTTTCTATACCTAGAAAGGAGCAAAAGTCTATAAAAGTTGTTGTATTGCCAGAGAACTTCGCTCAGCCATTTTGAAATTGTCTTGCTTGAGACTTGTGCACAAATAAATGATTTGGACCTTCTGAACAGACTCCTGGTATCATTGGTTTGTCTGTGCTCTGCTGCTATACTAGTACGCGGGTTGCCAATAATTACTATTAAAACATTCTCTCACTCACTCAAACAAGTCGTCTTTTTACACTTTTGACACTTTTACCTTGCCAAGGCTGTAGGAGCTCTAAAAAAGGTCTGCACTCATTAACAACCTCTAGTGATCTCCCCTGTCATTCACTTGTTATCTGGGGAATTCCAATATGCTCCTATTGGTGTTTCTGTGGTGTTGCCATGGATTAGCCATTGGGGCGTAAAATAAAAGAGTCGCCTCTACCTTGTCACTTTGCAATTGTCCATCATGGAATGTTTGGTATTTTCAGCTGTTGCCAGGGAAACGTCCATAGACTTTAATGTGCTCCATTACTTTCTATGGGAGTCATCATTTCCTATGTAAAAATAATAAATGTAAACTTTCCATTCCCCAAAATTACCACAGACATCAGATTTCACTAGATCCTCCCCTAAATGAACAATTCATGTAATCTTTCCTAATAAAATCCTTTCTTCCACTACCCTTTCTGTGGTAGGCGAAGGCCTATGATCCATAGTGTCTGACATAAGCATGTAGCAGCAAAGCGCAGACAAACCAATGATACCAGGAGTCTGTTCAGAAGGTCCAAATCATTTATTTGTGCACAAGTCTCGAACCAGTCAATTTCAAAATGGCTGAGCCAAGTTTTCAAGCATTACAACAACTTTTATAGACTTCTGTTCCATTCTAGGTATAGAAAAACATTTCATTGGTCCCGGTAACATCCCGTACCTCCTGTACCCCTTGCATTGGTCCCGGTACTGATAAGTTTATCCAATTATGTCCCTTCAGTGGGCATGACACCTGCATACCCCCCTTCTAGTCCCAATTACAATGGTCAGTTCATCAACGTGTTACTTCACTTCACACTCTCAAGGCCATAGAATCAATTTGTGCATGCAGAGGAGCAGGGCTCTGCAACTCATCTGTCAGCACTCCCAATTATTTCTTTGCAGATGTACTTTTTCTTATCAGTAACTTTTAAACATGTTTTTCTGTATTTTTCCATCTCTCGGTTCTGCTTACCTAAGCTAATTCAATACTTCTACTGAGTTCTACCTTACAATAGCAGCATATTGGGGGATGTGCAATCCTATATGCCTCTCCACAGGCCTCATTTACAGGTCAAGCTAGCCATGCTGGCCTGCTTATGTCAGACACCGTGGATCACAGGCCTGCACCTGCCACATTTCCCCCTTTGATTAATCTCACCCTATTACTTAATAAGGTGTTGTTAGCAGATGAGAGTTAAATCACCTTTAGAAGAATCACATCATGATTGAAGGATTTCGACTAGGACTAGCTTTGTATAAAGCCATTATTTTAGTTGCGGTCTTCCGCTCTACTGTACTATCAATAGTGTTATGAATGGAACGCATACACATGGGATTAAACATGGTAATAAAGACGATAACAGCAACAAGGATTAGTACTAAAACAATGAAAGTCTTTAAATCCTCCCCACCCATGAAAAGAGGTTAGCAAACCAGTTAGGAAATTTCAATGAGTGCCAAGTCTGTACTGGCACATAAGCATGTCTTTGCATATCTTTAGCAATTTCTTCAACTACTTGACCCTTATCATCTATTTTCAAACAGCAATTAGTTAAATTCAGTTTACCACACACTCCTCCTTCAGCTGCCAACAAATAATCAAGTGCTAAGCGGTTCTGATATATAGCAGTGCGCATCTGAGTACTTTGTCTAGCTAAGAGCGTAAGAGCATGACTAGTTTCATTAGTTATTATTTCAACTACTGCTTGTAAGCGAATAATACGATTAATCATATAGATTGGAGTACGATAACCATACATACCATCATCATTCCAAGTGGCAGGCCCATAATACTCAATGATTCTTTCTGGTGGCCAATCATCACCTTGCCACTTCTCCCACGTGCCTATCTGTAAGGCTTCTCTTTTCTGTCTTAATGCTCGTTTGTGTCGGTGGGTAGTGTATACAGGGTATCCTAATTGTTCTCCATGTTCAGTGTTTAAAAGAAAGAAAGAAGGTCTGATGGTTCCTAAGACACATGCTCCTCCCCAGTGTGGCGGGAGTTGTGCATACGCTCGGTTTCCACAGATCCAATATAGGCCAGGTGGGGCTTGCCAGGCTTGGACTTTGGCAAGGTTAGTCCATAAACCAGCAAGTTCAGGAAATCTGGCTAATGGGTTAGGAGGTTCAGGGTGTTTGATTCCTGACCACCATGCTGTCTTTTTGGTCGTGGCATTATAGTACTTCTGGCTAAGACAGACCAGCTGTCCTACCTTCTGGGTGAACTGGGGTCCAGTTCTGGCATAGCAAGACGTCCAACGATTGAGTGCGCTAACACCCATTCACTGGTAGTCTTATGTAATTCAGGTCTGATTGTAAGTCATAGAATAATTCAACTCTTGGGCTTCCCATGGCCATTGATCTCCCATTTGGGTCCCACCACAGAAATAGCAATCTGAGATCTTAAGACTAGATACTACTGCTCCAGCTAATTCTAGGAATAGATTCTGTGAAGGATGAGGGATCTCAAACTTATTTACATGCATGGCTTCATAAAAGGTATTATGAATATGATATTTGGATGACTTGTGGGCTTGGGTTTTTAATCTGATATACACAATGGTTCCTGGATCTATTGCCCCTCCAGCAATACGTAAACCAAACTTGTATCCTTGTTTCCAAGCATAGGGATTGTGTATACGTAAATGTAAGGGGTTGCAAGCATCTTTCTGACATTTATCATTTGTGGTTGGCTTGGTTAAAGTAGCCATTCGTTTATCTATTTTCTCATCAGTTACACCAGTATTCCAGGTAGCATAAAAAACACATTCCCAATACGGGCAATAGTAGTCTGCTGCTGGGGCAGTACTATAGCCTGGTTCCTTTTTACCTGTACACTTTCTCCATCCTGTGGCACCTTCTGGACACATGTACTTATGGTCATTTCGATACGCTTTCTCCCATGTACCACAGGTGGAATAACTATCTCTATTAATAGCATTACATGCATCAAAATTCAAAACAGCAGGTTTAGTAATGTCCTTAAGTGGTGGCGTAGCAGCTAATATAGGTCCATCTGCATCCTTCCATCTTATTTCCATCGTGTAATAGGATGGATTCTGATGCGGATTATAGCATGCTTTAATTTTGCCATGAGTGCAAACATTTAGTTCAGTGGTGTTATAGATACACCGAGTTACTGTTCCCTTGCAGGTATAGTAGAATGATAAAGCAAAGTCTGAGTTACTTTCAGTCCAGTTCGAGTAGAGGTAATGCAGGCAGTGCATGGAGGTAGAGCATAAGTCTGTTCAAAACCTCCAAAGAAGGCAACCAAAGCAAAGCAAAAGTAAAGATGCATGTTGATGTTGATTGGAGTTCTTCTGAATCCTCAGCTTGCTGATCTTGATCACGACGGTCTTTTATTCTTCGTCCCGTTTGCTAATGAAGCAATTTAACGGGTGCTGAGTGTTGATTGAAGATCCTCAAGTTGTCCAGCACACATTAACCAACTTATTAGCAATTTCAGTTGGCTTGTGAAGTCTGGCTTAGTCAATGTAGTCTCAAAGTAGTGTGTCAAATCACACACAAATTGGGTTCGTTGAAACAAAGCTGTTGCTGCATGGAAAACAGCAATCCTCTTCGAAAGACTTGGCTACTGCAAAGCACTTGTGATGAAGTGTCTAAGCTGCTGGTTGCCATCTCAGAGTAACTCGCAAGGGTGCATCAAGATGCTGTTTCTGCTGTCCACTGCTCTGGTTCAGGATCAGCGGCGGGCTTGACTCTGCTGTGGTGGATCCAGGCGTCGATCTCGGCTACCTTTCCTGCAGTTGGGGTAGACAGGATGACGGTGTACGGTCCCTTCCAATGGGGTTCCAACGGTGTCTTCTTCCAATCTTTGATCCACACCGAAGTACCAGGCTGATAGGGATGCAAGGGTTCCGTCAAGTTGATAGGCAACTGGTCTTGGCTCCAAGTATGGAGAGTCTGCAGAACAAAACTAAGAGCTAGGAGTTCTTGTCTGGTTACTTCTGAACCAATTTGGGCTAGACTTCCTTTGACTCCCTGCACTATTGGTGGGGGTTTACCATACAGAACTTCAAAAGGGGAAAATCCTGTTGACTTTACAGGAGCTGAGCGTATTCTGAGTAAAGCTATGGGGAGCACTTGGGGCCACTTCAAGTGTGTCTCCTGACAAAGCTTGGACATTTGGGCTTTCAAGGTACGATTCATTCGCTCAACTTTCCCTGAACTCTGGGGTCTGTATGCAGTGTGGAGTTTCCATTGTATCTGCAAGGCTTTTTGCTAACTGCTGAGTAACTTGGGAGACAAATGAGGGTCCATTGTCTGACCCTATTACTGCTGGAATTCCGAACCTAGGACAATCTCTCTCATTAAGACTTTGGTAACTTCTCGGGCTTTCTCAGTTCTGGTTGGGAAGGCTTCTACCCACCCAGAGAAAGTACAAACTAATACTAATAGGTAATGGTATCCATTGGCTCTTGGCATTTCGGTAAAATCAACTTGGAGGTTGTGCATGGGGGTAACACCTCCTGACTGAACTCGGGGTGCCGTTATAAGGCCTTGCTTGGCATTATTTTTGGCACAGGTTAGACATTGACGTGCTACTGAAGCTGATATGGTTGTCAATAGAGGGATGTAAAAATGTGGTCTGAGTGCTTTTTCCATAGCACTCTTCCCATAGTGGGTGGCTTCGTGGAAAGCTTTGACAAAAGATGGTCCTAATAGTTCAGGAATTACTATTCGTCCAGGAGGTTGACTGCCCTCTTCTGGTGGCAGCTCAATCCATCCATCTTTCAGTACTCCATCTTCTTTGTTACAATAGTAATCTAATTCTTTGGTGGTATATCGTGGTGTCCATAGATTCAAAGGTACTGGAAACAATGCTGCTTGCATTGGCATAGCTTGTGGGGCAATCTGTCCTGTCATAGCTGCTTGTCGTGCTGAGGCATCTGCAAATCTATTTCCTCGGGCAACTTCTCCTTTTCCTGCTTGATGTCCTCTACAATGCATGACAGCTACACGTGTTGGGGCCCAAACTGCATCAAGTAACATCAATATCTCGGGACCATACTTGACTGATTTTCCTCCTCCGGATGTGATGAGTCCTCTTTCTTTATAGAGAGCTCCATGGGCATGCAAGGTAGTGAAGGCATATTTGGAATCTGTATATACATTTAGCACAAGTTTTCTCCTAACAATAATGCTCTGGTGAGTGCTATCAATTCGGCTTTCTGGGCTGATGTGCCTGAGGCTAGAGCTGATGATTCAACTACTTCGTGTTGAGTGACGACTGCATATCCGGCACAGCGTCGTCCATCGAGGATGAGACTGCTCCCATCAACGTAATAGATCTGGTCAGGATTGTTTATGGGCACATCTGTCAAGTCGGGTCGACTGGAGAACACAGTTTCCATGACTTCGATACAGTCATGTTCTGGGAGTTCTTCACTGATGGGTATCAAGGTAGCTGGGTTCAAGGCATGGCTCACTTCAAGTTGTATCTGTGGGTTTTCACATAGCATGCTCTGGTACTTCAACATTCGGGAATTGGTGAGCCAATAATTTGCTTTCTGTTCCATGAGAGCAAGGACTGCATGTGGCACAGTGACTCGTATGTTCTGTCTTAGTGTGAGTTTGTCTGCTTCACTCACCAGTAGCGCTGTAGCTGCAACTGCTCTCAAGCAAGGTGGCCATCCTTTGGCCACAGGGTCCAATTGTTTCGATAGGTATGCTACAGGTCGCTCCCAATTTCCCAATTTCTGAGTCAACATGCCTAAGGCATTTCCCTGTGCTTCATGTACAAACAAGTGGAAAGGTTTGTGGACATCTGGTAGTCCAAGTGCTGGTGATGACATCAATTCTTCCTTTAACGTCTTGAAGGCTGTATCCTGCTCAAGTCCCCACTCCAGTGGCGACTTTTCTTCTCCTTTTGTGGCTTCATACAGTGGTTTGGCAATTTGGGCAAAGTTGGGTATCCAGATTCGGCAATATCCTGCCGCTCCCAGAAAGGCTCTGACTTGCTTTCTGGTTGTTGGAGTTGGAATTCTACATACTGCTTCTTTCCTTTCTCTGCCTAATCTTCTGCTTCCTTGGGTAATACGAAAACCCAAGTATTTCACTTCTTTTTGGCATAGCTGTGCTTTGGCTCTGGAAACTTTGTATCCAGCTTCATCTAGTAACTGCAAGAGGTCTTTGGTGGCTAGTATGCATTCACTTTCTGATATGGCAGCTATCAACAGATCATCCACGTATTGGAGAAGCACTCTCTTCCCCGGGGCTACTGGATAGCTTGAAAGGTCTTGATTCAGTGCAGCACTAAAGATGGTAGGCGAATTCTTGAATCCTTGGGGTAATCTTGTCCAGGTGAGTTGGCCCCCTCTTCCAGAGATGGGGTCATGCCATTCAAATGCAAACAATATTTGGCTTACTGGGGCTAATCTTATGCAAAAGAATGCATCTTTCAAATCCAGTACAGTGAAATGGGTAGCTTCAGCAGGTATCAGTCCTAGAAGAGTGTAAGGATTGGGTACAACTGGATGTATAGTTTCAACTGCATCATTTACTCTTCTTAAGTCTTGTACTGGGCGGTAGTCATCCGTCCCAGGTTTCTTTACTGGCAAAAGTGGAGTGTTCCATGGGGATTGACATACTTTTAGTAGGCCTTACTCGAGCAATCTTTGTAGGTGGCGATGAATGCCTTCGATTGCAGCTCTTGGGAGAGGGTACTGTTTGACGTGCACCGGTGTAGCACTAGGCTTGAGGGTTACAATCACTGGAGCTATATGCTTGGCTAGGCCTGGGGGACTGCCTTCTGCCCATACTCCAGGTGGTGCATCAATACTTTTCAAAGTTTGTTCAAAATAGGTGTCTTGGACAGAATCATCAATGTAGTATCTCCATTCTTCTTCTCGGGGAACTGTCAGCAGCATTATTCCTGCTGGTTTGGCTTGGGGATTTACTGTCATTTGCATTTCTCCTTGTTCAGAGAAGGATATTTGTGCTTGAAGCTTGGCTAACATATCTCGTCCCAGTAATGGCACTGGACATTCGGGCATGTAAAGGAATTGATGAGTTATTTGCTGTCCTCCTAGACTGCATATACGATTCTGAAGAAAAGATTTTGTAGCTTTGGCACCAGTTGCTCCTATAATGGTGACTGCTTTTGTAGAGAATGGGGCTATCTTTTTGTCTATTACTGAATGTTGTGCTCCAGTATCAACCATAAAGTCCATAATTTGGTCTCCTATTTGTATTCCGACCATAGGCTCCTGGAGACCTAAAGCAAACTGGGAGCCCGGTCTGTCCTAATCCACGTCATTTTCATCATGGGTCGTTGTGGCCAATGCTTGAATGGCTCCTCCTCCTCTTTCTCGCTGGAATTGTTCTCGATTGGCTCCTCCTCGATTTCGGGGATAGCCTCGTCTTTCTTCTCGCCACTGATGATCATTGTCGTCATCTTGCTGGGCGTCTACAAGTTGCGGGCACGTATCTCTCCAATGTCCTTCCTCTCTGCAGTAGGCGCATTGGTTCACGCCTAGCCTCTGGGTCCGGCCTCCGCCTTGACCCCGCCCTCTTCCTCTGCTCCTTCGACTAGGGACACCTCCCCTTTTCTGTTCAACTATGGCCGCAGCCAAAAAATCAGCTTTCTTCTTCATCTTTCTATCACATTCTCTCTGTCTTTCATTATCACGATTCACATACACTTTATGAGCGACTTCCAATAACTGTGTTGCATTCATGCCCGCAAACCCTTCCAATTTCTGTAATTTACGTCTAATGTCTGGTTGAGACTGGTTTACAAAAGCAGAATTCACCATACATAAACTTCCTGGTGCCTTGGGATCATAGGGAGTATACATTCTGTATGCTTCAGTTAATCTTTCATGAAAATCTGCTGGGCTCTCATCTATACCTTGGATAACTCCTGCAACTTTGGAAAGGTTCATAGCTTTTTGGCCCCCCCTTTTCAGGCCTTGTAAAAAGCCTTGGCGAAAACGGGCTAGGGCTGTGGTTCCTTCTTCTGTATTTGGATCCCAATGGGGGTCCTCATTCGGGAATTCTCTCTGGGCTGCTTCCCGATGGTCTATTATATTCTGCCCTGGTCCCGGAGCTACGGGGTTCTCTGCCATCCATTCAATAGCTGCTTTTCTAATTCGTGCTCGCTCTTCTGTCGTGAATAGGGTAGTCAGGAGCTGGCGACAATCTGGCCAAGTGGGTTGGTGAGTTTCCATAATAGTAGTTACTAATTCTGTCAGCTCCTGGGGC
Organism: Ichthyophis bannanicus; assembly: GCA_033557465.1. Classification (NCBI taxonomy): domain Eukaryota; kingdom Metazoa; phylum Chordata; class Amphibia; order Gymnophiona; family Ichthyophiidae; genus Ichthyophis; species Ichthyophis bannanicus. The sequence continues at coordinate 103,376,447 of CM066031.1, read as the reverse complement.
TTACTAGTATAGGAGGCATAATGCGACCTCCAATTTAATAGATCAGTTGTAGAGAAAGGGATATACACATAAGTTAGGGGTCCCGCTACCACCTCATCATTATCATTCTTTACGGGCACTCCCGGGACTTGCCGTAAGGGAAACATTTTGGCCGCTGTAGGTGTCTTTTGGGATCTAAGGGTTATTGTTGTAATTGTCTTTGAAGGGGTCACTTTCTTTTTCCCAACAGGTTTCACTTTGGGTATATCTTTTACTGGCGTGCTAGTGCTAGCAATCGCTTGTACACTGTCCTCCTCATCTGGGGCATTCTCTTTTTCTCCTTCTTCTACCTCCGCTTCTAACTCACTTTTTATAACCTCCTCTTCTTCTCTTTCAGCTAATAATTCTTCCTCTTCCTCCCCTCCGGGAGGTGGGTCAGGGGTTGGGTCCCGCTCCCGCTCCGGCCGTCTCTGGGGTTCTGGGGCAGGACGCCGGGCTACTCTTATTGGACCTGGGGTTCGGGGCTGCCTGAGAATTATTTCTGGGGAATCAGGATCTACCAGGATGGGCTTCTTTCTGGCTTTCTTATCCTGCTCTTTCATTTTGGGCTGTTCCGTTCTCTGTCTAGAATCTGTTTTCGCTAACATTATTCTGCACTGTTCCTCATAACAGCGCTGCGCCCAGGGGGGCGGATCTTCACAAATACTTAACCAGGAATCTATATAGGGGTACTGATCGGGGTGCGCTATCCGCACTCTACGGTGTATTGACTGAATAATCTCTACATTGAACGTTCCCTCTCGGGGCCAGATGGGGTCTAGATCGGGCCACTCCCTAGTACACAAAATCTGCAAACGGGCTGCTGTCATTTTAATACCATAATCTCCTGAATGTCCCTCTTTAAAATGTGCGATCATACATTCTAATGGAGTGTTTCTAGTAGACCCCGCCCCTCCCATTTCGATGTGTGCGCGCAACAACAGACAGAAGGGAAAAGGAGGGCGGACCGTGGGTAAGGGGTCCTCACGGCCCTGGAAACGTATAAGGAATACAAATAACAAGACAAGACGACAATCGCTTCCCCCTTTTCGCGACCTGAACGCGGTCGCCCGGTCAGGAAATGCGCTACTCAGGGGTCCGCCTTCACTTGGTCCGTGCTGCCAGACCTCTCATTCACACTTCGTTCACACAATCATGCTAGCAACGTATCCCAGAATGCATTTGTTTCTATCTATTCTGACTAGTCTTTTCCCAATTACAATAAGGATGGGGGTTTCACCCGGCGAATTCCCATGCGGGGTTACTCGGCCCTTCCTTGAGAGGTGATCAAGCTCTCTTACCAATTCCCAATATCTCGAGATTACAAATTCCAAATTCCAAGTTCCAATGGCAGTACTGCTCTTTCTATCTCTGTCTAGACACCAAATCAAAACTATACTCACCGGATCCGGTCCTCAAACTTCCCAAGCAGGCGCATGAGTTGGACCTCGGACTCCCCTCACTCGGGTTCGAGGCGTTGGCTCCAACCGGGCCCGGCACCCGCCGAGGTCCAACCAGCTCCCTCCGATACAAGGGACCGGTGGCGCCAGGGAGCAGCCCTCGTCGGAAGGGCGCGATCCCGGCAGGACCAAGCCTATAGAGGCGGAAAGTCGTGGTATATTGCCCTATATACACTTTGATTCCACAACTTCCCGGCCAACGCACCAAGAATATGTAGCAGCAAAGCGCAGACAAACCAATGATACCAGGAGTCTGTTCAGAAGGTCCAAATCATTTATTTGTGCACAAGTCTCGAACCAGTCAATTTCAAAATGGCTGAGCCAAGTTTTCAAGCATTACAACAACTTTTATAGACTTCTGTTCCATTCTAGGTATAGAAAAACATTTCATTGGTCCCGGTAACATCCCGTACCTCCTGTACCCCTTGCATTGGTCCCGGTACTGATAAGTTTATCCAATTATGTCCCTTCAGTGGGCATGACACCTGCATACCCCCCTTCTAGTCCCAATTACAATGGTCAGTTCATCAACTTGTTACTTTCACACTCTCAAGGCCATAGAACCAATTTGTGCATGCAGAGGAGCAGGGCTCTGCAACTCATCTGTCAGCACTCCCAATTATTTCTTTGCAGATGTACTTTTTCTTATCAGTAACTTTTAAACATGTTTTTCTGTATTTTTCCATCTCTCGGTTCTGCTTACCTAAGCTAATTCAATACTTCTACTGAGTTCTACCTTACAATAGCAGCATATTGGGGGATGTGCAATCCTATATGCCTCTCCACAGGCCTCATTTACAGGTCAAGCTAGCCATGCTGGCCTGCTTATGTCAGACACCGTGGATCACAGGCCTGCACCTGCCACAAGCAGACAGGCTTAACAAGCTTGATCTGTAAATGAAGCCTGTGGAGAGGCCCATAGGAATTGCACATCCCCCAATATGCTGCTATTGTAGAATTAGAACTTTGCAAAGCAAAAACCAGCTTAGATAAGCAGAATTGAACCTTGGAAAAATACAGAAAAATAAGTTTAAATGCCACTGATAAGAAATACAGCTGCTAGGCATTTAATTAAATGTGCTGAAAGAAAAGTTACAGTGCCCTGCTCTCTCACATGGACTAACTAGCCGAATGGCCTTGGAGGCAAAAAGTATCAAAGTTGGTGAACTGACCATTGTAATTGGGACTAGAAGGGGGGTGGAGCAGGTGCTAAGCCCAGTCAAAAGACATTATTGGATAGCCATATCAGTACCGGGACCAATAGAAGGGGTACGGGAGGTTACCGGGACCAATGAAATGTTTTTCTATGCCTAGAATGGAGTAAAAGTCTATAAAAGTTGTTGTTTTATAAGAAACCATTGCTCAGCCATTTTGAATTTGATCTTGCTTGAGACTTGTGCACAAATAAATGATTTGGACCTTCTGAACTGACTCCTGGTATTATTGGTTTGTCTGCGCTCTGCTGCTACATATTCTTGGTGCGTTGGCCGGGAAGTTGTGGTATTAGAGGGTATATAGGGCAATATACCACGATATTCCGCCTCTACAGGTTTGGTCCTGCCGGGATTGCGCCCTACCGACGGGGCTCGCTCCCTGGCACCACCGGTCCCTTGCATCGGAGGGAGCTGGTCGGACCTCTGCCGGTGCCGGGCCCGGCTGGAACCAACACCTCGAACCCGAGTGAGGGGAGTCCGAGGTCCAACTCATGCGCTTGCTTGGGAACTTTGAGGACCGGATCCGGTGAGTAGAGTTTTGATTTGGTATGTCTAGACAGATAAGAAAGAGCAGTACTGCCACTTGAATCTTGCATCTTGAATTTTGAACTTGGAACTTGGTAAGAGAGCTTGATCACCTCTCAAAGACGGACCGATTAACCCTGCATGAGTATTCGCGGGGCGAAACTCCCGTCTTCTTGTATTTTGGAATTTGAATAAGACTAGTCAGAATAGAGAGGATTGAATTTTGGGTTTGGGATACGTTGCTAGCATGATTGTGTGAATAAAGTTTGAATGAGAGGTCTGGCAGCACGGACCAAGCGAAGGCGGACCCCTGAGTAACGCAGTTCCTGACCGGGCGACCGCGTTCAGGTCGTAAAAAGGGGGAAGCGACTGTCATCTTGTCTTGTTATTTGTTTCCCTTATATGTTTCTAGGGCCGTGAGGACCCCTTACCCACGGTCCGCCCTCCTTTTCCCTTCTGTTTGTTGTTGCGCGCACACATCGAAATGGGAGGGGCAGGGTCTACTAGGAACACTCCATTAGAATGTATGATCGCACATTTTAAGGAAGGATATTCAGGAGATTATGGAATTAAAATGACTGCACCCCGATTACAAATTTTGTGTACTAGGGAGTGGCCCGATTTAGACCCTACATGGCCCCGAGAGGGAACTTTTACTATAGGAATTATTCAGTCAGTTCACCAGAAAGTGCGGGTATCGCACCCCGATCAGTACCACTATATAGATTCCTGGTTAAGTATTTGTGAAGACCCGCCTCCTTGGGCGAAGCACTGCTATGAGGAGCAGTGCAGAATAATGTTAGCACGAACAGATCAAATGCAGAAAGTAATCCCAACTAAAAAGACAGGGAAAGGTGAGAAATCCGCAGAAGTAATAACCAGACAGCCCAGATGGAAACCTGTCCTGGCAGATCCTGAATCCCCAGAGGTAATAACTAGGCAGCCCCAAGCCCAGCGTCCAGTAAGGGTGCCACCGCGTCCCGCCCCAGAGCCCCGGAGACAGCGGAAGAGAGAGCCGACCCCAGAACCACCACCCGAAGAGCAGGAAGATAAGATCCCATCAGATGATGAGGATGATTCCACTGAGACTGAGGAGAGAGTTGAGTCAGGAACAGAAGAGAAAGAGGAAGAGGAAGCTTCCCTGAGTGATGCTGACAGTGTAAAAACGACTGTCAGTATGAGCTCAGTTAAAAGTAAAGTGTCCCAAACGAAGCGTACTGTCAAGAAGCAAACCCCTGATAGGAAAGTTTCAAAAATCTCCCTCAGATCCAAAAAGACTTCTACTGCAAAAATGATGCCTTTACGGCAAGTCCCGGGAGTGCCCGTGAGAAATGAGGATAATGAGGTGGTGGCGGGACCTCTAAGTTATGTGTATGTACACTTCTCTACCACTGATTTGTTAAACTGGAGGACACATTACGCCTCCTATACTAATAAGCCCCAGGAACTCACCGAATTAGTGAATACTATTATGGAAACCCACCAACCGACATGGGCAGATTGCCGTCAGCTCTTGTCCACCTTATTTACTACAGAGGAGCGGACACAAATTAGAAAGGCAGCCCTTGATTGGCTGGCAGATAACCCTGCAGCTCCAGGAGAAAGGGGGGAGGCAAGAATAGATAATCGAGAAGCAGCCCAAAGAGAATTCCCAAACAAAGACCCCCGGTGGGATCCGAATACAGAGAGAGGATCCGGGTCCCTAGCCCGGTTTTGCCAAGGCCTTATGCAAGGTCTGAGAAGGGGGGACCAGAAAGCTATGAACCTTTCTAAAGTTACTGAAGTTATCCAAGGCATAGAGGAAAGTCCAGCAGTATTTTATGAAAGATTAACAGAGGCATATAGAATGTATACTCCCTATGATCCCGATGCACCAGGAAGTTTATGCATGGTGAATTCTGCTTTTGTAAATCAGTCTCAGCCAGACATTAGACGCAAATTACAGAAATTAGAAGGGTTTGCGGGCATGAATGCAACTCAGTTACTGGAAGTCACTCATAAAGTGTATGTGAATCGTGATAATGAAAGGCAGAAAGAATGTGATTGAAAGATGAAGAAGAAAGCTGATTTTTTGGCTGCGGCCATAGTTGAACAGAAAAGGGGAGGTTTCCCTAGTCGAAGGAGAAGAGGAAGAGGGCGGGGCCGAGGAGAAGGCCGCCCCCAGCTAGGCGTGAACCAATGCGCCTACTGCAAAGAGGAAGGACATTGGAGAGATACATGCCCGCAACTCGAAGACGCCCACCAGGATGACGAAAGTAATACTCAATGGAGAGAAAGAGGAAGAGGCCGTCCCCAGAATCGTGGAGGGGCCAATCGAGAACAGTTTCAGCGAGAAAGAGGAGAGGCCATACAAGCACTGGCCGCAACAGCCAACGACGAAGATGACGTGGACTAGGACAGACCGGGCTACGAATTCGCTTTAGGTCTCCAGGAGCCTATGGTCAGAATACAAATAGGAGACCAGGTTATGAACTTTATGGTTGATACTGGAGCAGAACATTCAGTAGTAGACAAAAAGATAGCCCCATTTTCCACAAGAGCAGTCACCATTGTAGGGGCAACTGGTGCCAAAGCTACAAAACCTTTTCTTCAGAATCGCATATGCAGTCTGGGAGGACAGCAAATAACCCATCAATTCCTCTATATGCCTGAATGTCCCGTACCATTACTGGGACGAGATATGTTAGCCAAATTACAAGCCCAAATATCTTTCTCGGAAAAAGGAGAAATGCAAATGACAGTAAATCCCCAGACTAAACCTGCAGGAATAATGCTGCTTACTGTTCCCCGAGAAGAAGAATGGAGATATTACAGTGATGAATCTGCCCAAGACACCTATTTTGAACAAACTCTGAAAAGCATCAATGCCCCGCCTGGAGTATGGGCAGAAGGCAATCCTCCAGGCCTAGCCAAGCATATCGCTCCAATAATTGTGAACCTCAAACCCAGTGCTACGCCAATACATGTCAAACAGTACCCCCTTCCAAGAGCAGCAATCGAAGGCATTCATCGCCACTTGTTAAGATTACTTGAGCATGGCCTATTGAAAGTATGTCAGTCACCATGGAACACCCCACTCCTGCCAGTGAAAAAGCCTGGAACAGATGACTACCGTCCAGTGCAGGACCTAAGAAGAGTGAATGAAGCAGTTGAGACCATACATCCAGTTGTGCCCAATCCTTATACACTTTTAGGATTGATTCCTGCTGAAGCTACCCACTTTACTGTTTTGGACTTAAAAGATGCGTTCTTTTGCATAAGATTAGCCCCCACTAGCCAATTGCTGTTCGCCTTTGAATGGGAGGACCCTATCTCTGGAAGATGGGGCCAACTTACTTGGACACGATTACCCCAAGGATTCAAGAATTCACCTACCATCTTCAGTGCTGCACTAAATCAAGATCTTTCAAGCTATCCAGTGGCCCCGGGGAAGAGAGTGCTTCTCCAATATGTGGACGATCTGCTGATAGCTGCTGTATCAGAAAGTGAATGTATACAAGCCACCAAAGACCTCTTGCAGCTACTGGATGAGGCTGGATACAAAGTTTCCAGAGCAAAAGCACAATTATGCCAAAAAGAAGTGAAATACTTGGGCTTCCGTCTAGCTCAAGGAAGCCGAAAATTAGGCAGAGAAAGAAAAGAAGCAGTATGCAGAATCCCAGCCCCAAATACCAGAAAGCAAGTCAGAGCCTTTTTGGGAGCAGCAGGATATTGTCGAATTTGGATTCCCAACTTTGCTCAAATTGCCAAACCATTGTATGAAGCAACCAAAGGAGAAGAGAAATCACCACTAGAGTGGGGACCTGAGCAGGATACAGCCTTCAAGACATTAAAGGAAGAATTGATGTCATCACCAGCACTTGGACTACCAGATGTTCACAAGCCTTTCCATTTATTCGTGCACGAGACACAAGGGAACGCTTTAGGCATGTTGACTCAGAAATTAGGAAATTGGGAGCGACCTGTAGCATACCTATCGAAACAATTGGACACTGTGGCTAAAGGATGGCCACCTTGCTTGAGAGCAGTTGCAGCTACAGCCTTGCTAGTAAGTGAAGCAGACAAGCTCACATTGGGACAAAATCTACGAGTCACTGTGCCACATGCAGTACTTGCCCTCATGGAACAGAAAGCAAATCATTGGCTCGCTAATTCTCGAATGTTGAAATATCAGAGTATGCTATGTGAAAACCCACAAATACAATTGGAAGTGAGCCATGCCTTGAACCCAGCCACCTTGCTACCTGTCAGTGAAGAATTACCAGAGCATGACTGTATAGAAGTCATGGAGACTGTCTTTTCAAGTCGACCTGACCTAACAGATGTGCCCATAGAGAATCCTGATCAAACCTATTTCGTGGATGGAAGCAGTCTCATCCTCAATGGACGACGTTGTGCTGGGTATGCAGTAGTCACCCAGTATGAAGTAGTCGAATCATCAGCACTAGCATCAGGCACATCAGCCCAAAAAGCAGAACTAATTGCACTTACCCGAGCATTAGTGTTAGGAGTGAAACTGGTGTTAAATGTATACACAGACTCTAAATATGCCTTCACCACTTTGCATGCCCATGGAGCTCTCTACAAAGAACGAGGGCTCATCACGTCAGGAGGAAAATCAATCAAATATGGCCCGGAGATATTGATGCTACTGGATGCAGTATGGGCCCCAACTCGTATAGCTGTCATGCACTGCAGAGGACATCAAGCAGGTAAAGGAGATGTTGCCAAAGGAAATAGGCTCGCTGATGCCTCAGCACGACATGCAGCCATGACAGGACAAATTTCATTGCAGGCAGCGCCAATGCAAGCAGCATTGTTTCCAGTACCCCTCAATCTATGGACACCACGATATACCACCAAAGAATTGGATTCCTACTGTAACAAGGAAGAAGGAGTGCTGAAGGATGGGTGGATTGAGCTGCCACCAGCAGAGGGCAGTCAACCCCCAGGACGAATAGTAATTCCTGAATTGTTGGGACCAGCTTTTATCAAAGCTTTCCATGAAGCCACACATTATGGAAAAAGTGCTATGGAGAAAGCACTCAGACCTCATTTCTGCATTACCATGTTGGCAGCCCTGTCAGCTTCAGTAGCACGCCAGTGTCTAATTTGTGCCAAGAACAATGCCAAACAGGACCCACACCACCACCCCGAGTTCAGTCAGGAGGTGTAACCCCCATGCACCACCTGCAAATTGACTTTACTGAAATGCCAAAAGCAAATGGATACCACTACTTGTTAGTGTTAGTTTGTACCTTCTCTGGGTGGGTAGAAGCTTTCCCCACCAGGACTGAAAAAGCCAGAGAAGTCACCAAAGTATTGTTGAGAGAAATCATTCCTAGATTTGGAATCCCAGCAGTAATAGGGTCAGACAACGGGCCCTCATTTGTTTCTCAGATAACACAGCAGTTAGCAAAAGCCCTGCAGATACAATGGAAGCTTCACACTGCATATAGACCTCAGAGTTCAGGGAAAGTCGAGCGAATGAATCGTACCTTGAAAGCCCAAATGTTCAAGCTTTGCCAGGAGACTCGCCTGAAGTGGCCCCAAGTACTCCCGATAGCTTTACTTAGAATACGCTCAGCTCCTGTGAAGTCAACAGGATTTTCCCCTTTTGAGGTTCTGTATGGTAAACCCCCACCAATAGTGCAGGGAATCAAAGGAAGTTTAGCCCAGATTGGTTCAGAAATAACCAGGCAAGAACTTCTAGCTCTTAGTTTTGTTCTACAGACTCTCCATGCGTGGATCCAAGACCAGTTGCCTATCAACTTGACGGAACCCCTGCATCCCTACCAGCCTGGTACCTCGGTGTGGATCAAAGACTTGAAGAAAACACCGCTGGAACCTCATTGGAAGGGACCATACACCGTCATCCTGTCTACCCCAACTGCAGTAAAGGTAGCAGAAATCGATTCCTGGATCCACCACAGCAGAGTCAAGCCAGCAGCCGTTCCAGATCCCGAGCAGTGGACAGCAGTACAGCATCCAGATGTACCCTTGCGACTCACCCTGAGGCGGCAACCAGCGACTTAAGACCCTTCCTGGGTCACCCCAACAACTACAGTGCCTTGCAGTAGCCAAGTCTTTTGAAGAGGATTGCTGTTTTTTCCATGACAGCAAGATTTGTTTGTTTCATGCATTACATGTGTATGAATTAAGTACACCAACTGACTTTACCTTGATTGACAATATTTGGAGCCCTACGGACATTTGAGGATCTTCAATCAACAGCGACACCCGTTGAATTGCTTCATTAGCAAACGGGTTGGCATTGTGCCAAGAAGAAGAGGACGTCGAGGTCAAGATTTTCAAGTTGAGGATTCAGAAGGACTCCAATCAACATGCATCTTTGTCTTTACTTTGCCCTGGTTGCCTTGAACTGACTTATGCCTTGCCTCCATGCACTGCTTGCATTATTTCCACTCGGACTGGAATGAAAGTAACTCAGACTTTGATTTACCATTCTTACTATACCTGTACTGGTAAAGTAACTCGGTGTATTTATAACACCACTGAACTGAATGTTTGTACTAAAGGTAAATCCAAAGTATGCTTTAACCCACATCAGAATCCATCCTATTATACTTTGGAAATACGATGGAATGATGCAGATGGACCTTTGCTCAATGCCACACCCCCACTCAAAGATCCTGACAAGGATGCTGTTTTGTATTTCGATGCTTGTGATGCCATCAATAGAGATAGTCGTTCTAAGTGTGGTAATTGGGAAAAAACATACTCACAAAATGACAAATATATGTGTCCAGAAGGGACCACTGGATGGGGAGAGTGTACTGGTAAAAGAGTCTTAGCCAATGTATATAGTACAGCCCCAGTAGCGGATTACTATTGCCCAAAATGGGCATGTGTCTTCTATGCCACTTGGAAAACAGGTATGATAGAAAATACCAGAGACAATCGGATGGCTGCCTTAATGAAGCCATACGTGAAAAATATACAAAAAAATTGTAAGAAAGGTGCCTGTAACCCATTAGAGTTGTTCATACGCTATCCTAGCGCGTGGAAACAAGGATATAAATTTGGCTTACGAATTGCAGGATCTGGATCAGATCCAGGAACCATAGTATATATAAGATTGAATACCCAAGCCCATCGATCATCCAGGTACCACATCCACAACACTTTCTATGAAACCATGCATGTAAATAAGTTTGACATTCCCCATCCCTCCCAGAACTTATTCCTAGAATTAGCTGGAGCAGTAGTGTCTAGTCTCCACATCTCAGATTGTTATTTTTGTGGTGGAACCCAAATGGGGTGACCAGTGGCCGTGGGAGGCCCAAGAATTGAATTATTCCATGACTTACAATCACACTGAATTACACAAGACTACCAGCGAATGGGTACTAGCACACCCAATAGTTGGACGTCTTTGCTATGCCAGAACTGGACCTCAATTCAATTTACATGTGGGACAGCTGGTCTGTCTCAGCCAAAAGTTCTATAATGATACCACTAAAAAGACGTCTTGGTGGTCAGGAGTTAAAGAACCTGAACCCCCTAATCCATTAGCAAAATTCCCTGAGCTTGCCGATTTATGGACTAACCTTGCCAGGCCCCATGCCTGGCAAGCCCCACCTGGCCTGTATTGGATATGTGGAAACTGAGCATATGCCAGACTCCCTATACATTGGGGAGGAGCCTGTGTCTTAGGAACCATCAGACCTTCTTTCTTTCTCTTACCCACAGAACATGGAGAACAATTAGGATACCCAGTGTACACTCAAAGACAGAAAAGAGCGCTCAGACAGAAGAGAGCACCTCTACAGATAGGCAAGTGGCAGAAATGAGAGGGTGATGATTGGCCACCAGAAAGAATCATTGCTTACTATGGGCCTGCCACTTGGAATGATGATGGTATGTGGGGTTATCGGACCCCGGTATATATGATTAATCGTATCATCCGATTACAAGCAGTAGTTGAATTAATTACCAACGAGACTAGCCAAGCACTCACACTTTTAGCTAGACAAAGTACACAAATGCGCACCGCCATATATCAGAATCGCTTAGCACTAGATTATCTATTAGCAGCTGAAGGAGGAGTATGTGGTAAACTGAATTTAACCAATTGTTGTTTGAAGATAGATGATAAAGGTCAAGTAGTTGAGGAGATTGCTGAAAATATGTGAAAACAAGCTTACGTGCCAGTACAGACTTGGCATGGGTTTAAGTTCCCTAACTGGTTTGCCTCTATTTTCTCGCGGCTAGGAGGACTTAAGACTTTCCTGATACTAGTACTAATAATTGTTGCTGTGTTTTTACTATTACGATGTATAATCCCATGTTGTATGCGTTCAATCAACAGTGTTATTGAAAATACAGTAGAGCGGAAGACCGCAACTAAGATCATGGCCCTATGGCATCCTAGTCCTCCTGCATATAGTCGGAATCCTCCGACCATGGTATAATCCAATTGAGTGATTTAACTCTCACACCTTATTAAGTAATAGGGTGAGATTAATCAAAGGGGGGAATGTGGTAGGGGAAGGCCTATGATCCATAGTGTCTGACATAAGCAGACAGGCTTAACAAGCTTGATCTGTAAATGAAGCCTGTGGAGAGGCCCATAGGAATTGCACATCCCCCAATATGCTGCTATTGTAGAATTAGAACTTTGCAAAGCAAAAACCAGCTTAGATAAGCAGAATTGAACCTTGGAAAAATACAGAAAAATAAGTTTAAATGCCACTGATAAGAAATACAGCTGCTAGGCATTTAATTAAATGTGCTGAAAGAAAAGTTACCGTGCCCTGCTCTCTCACATGGACTAACTAGCCGAATGGCCTTGGAGGCAAAAAGTATCAAAGTTGGTGAACTGACCATTGTAATTGGGACTAGAAGGGGGGTGAGCAGGTGCTAAGCCCAGTCAAAAGACATTATTGGATAGCCATATCAGTACCGGGACCAATAGAAGGGGTACGGGAGGTTACCGGGACCAATGAAATGTTTTTCTATACCTAGAATGGAGTAAAAGTCTATAAAAGTTGTTGTTTTACAAGAAACCATTGCTCAGCCATTTTGAATTTGATCTTGCTTGAGACTTGTGCACAAATAAATGATTTGGACCTTCTGAACTGACTACTGGTATTATTGGTTTGTCTGCGCTCTGCTGCTACATTTCTATTGCCTTTTCCTATTTTGTACTTTTTCTCTGGGCATCATCAGCCTGCCTTGTATATTATTGTCTTTCTTGATGCCAGCTACATGCCCTTAAACAAACCAGTGCCCATTTTCCCGCTTTTACAGCATCGAGCAGGTTTAAATCTTAGGATGCCATCCCTTTACATTTTTGGGAAGAGAACCTCATGTCTGCTTCTCCTACATCATACTCTGACCCCTACTCACACTCAAACATGCAGCGCCTCTCGGCTCCAGACTGACCCCCTGCAATTTCTGGGTGCGTGGGCCCTTTAAATTTAGAACTAATAACTGAGCACAAGCCTGCCCAAGCCCCTTGCCTGTTTCCTGTTTTTAATCAGCAGCTTGTTGCTCCTATTTTTAACCTTTCATACAAAATGTTTTGTGGTCCCTTTAAATATGAAACTGCTTCACTACTGCAGCCCTGCTCTTCACAAATGGTGTGATTGGGAACAGCTGATTTCCTGGCATCTCAGCTCTGTTCCCTAACCTCACTCAGACTACAGCTCCCAGAGTGCAGTGTGGCACTCCCACACAGTAATCCCGTCTAGGAAGGACTACAGCTTCCAAAGGGTACTGTGACACTCCACACAGTAATCTCTCCTATGAAGGACTACAACACCCAGAGTGCACTGTGACATTCCCACCCATCCCTCCTTAGAAGGACTACAGCTCCCATAGTGCAGTTTGGCACTACCACACAGTAATCCCTTCTAGGAGGGACTCCAGAGTGCAGTGTGATACTTCCACACAGTAATCCCTCCTTGCCCTGCTTTTGTCAGCCTGAATGTCCCAGGAAGTGGATCTGTGAGATGATGCAACATTAGTACAGCTCCTTTACAGGCTTTGCAGGCTGGGGGAGGGCACTCAGTCTCCAGGCTCCCTCCCCACACTTCCTCCCACTGAAGCCAGCTAAATTCAAACAGGAGCATTCAAAGAGGGAGTCAAAGTGGAAGGTTGTGCTTCAGAGAAGGGCAGGAGAATGGCTGCAGCGTTTTCTGTTCAGCAGGTACGAGTCTGGCAGGAGATGGGCAGCAGGGGAGGCAATACCAGGCAATGCCAAGATCTAGCCCCTGAGACACACATGCTGCATGGGGCAAGCAGGAGAAGGAATGAGTCTGGCACTGCTCAGTCCTCTGCTCTTTATTCCCTGGGCCCTAAGGCTCTTCTTCTTAATTCCCCTCCCCCCACACAGCAGCTGCTCTCCAGTTTTATCACACTCTCAGTTTCTGTTTCCTGTGATCTCTTCAGATTCTCCTTCCTCTCTCCCTCTCCCCTTCCTATGTAGACTTACAGGACAATGTTGTTGTTGTTAAGTGCCGTCGAGTTGGAGTCGACTCATGGCCGACCTTCTGGATAGCTATCCTAAATTGTGTTTGGTCTTCAGTCAGGCGGCTCATTGTTGACAGACTGTTACATTGCTGGCCTTCCTCTTTTACGTTGACCTTCTATTTTGCCAAGCATGATGTCTTTCTCTAATGATCTCTCTCTTCGCATGATGTGTCCAAAGTATGAAAGTCGAAGTCTTGTCATCTGAGCTTCTAAAGAAAGCTTAGGTTTGATCTCCTCTAGTACCGACTGGTTTGTTCTTCTGGCAGCCCATGGTATACACAGTATTCGCTGCCAGCACCATAATTCAAAGGCATCAATTTTCTTTCTGTCTATTTTTTTCACAGTTCAGCTTTCACATCCATATGATGTTATTGAAAATACCAAGGCTTGAACAAGTTGAATCTTTGTATGGAGAGAGACATCTCTGCTCTTGAGAATCTTATCTAGGTCTTTCATAGCAATTCTGCCAAGAGCAATGGGTCATCTGATTTCTTGACTGCTTGTTGCTTCTTTATTGATAGTTGATCCAAGTAGGTTAAAGTTGTTCACAATTTCAATTTCTTCTCCTTCAACGATGAACCTGTTGATTATGCCAGTTGTCATGACCTTTGTCGTCTTTACATTAAGGTGCAGGCCCATTTTAAGACTATGTTGTTTGATTGTGAGAAGCAAATGTTTCAGATCATCTTCACTTTCAGCCAGTAATGTGGTATCATCAGCATAGCAAAGGTTGTTGATGAGTCTTCCACCAATCTTCACACTTCTGTTGTCTTCATACAATCCTGCTTCTCTGATGATTTGTTTTGCATATAAATTAAACAGGTAGGGGAAAAGTATGCAGCCTTGTCTTACACCTTTGCTTATTTTAAACCATTCTGTTTCTCCTTGTTCAGTTCGAACTGTTGCTTCTTGATCAATGTACAGTTTGTGCAAGAGAACGATCAGGTGTTCTGGTATACCCATGCTTCTTAATGTGGCCCAGAGTTTCTCATGGTTTACACAGTCAAAAGCCTTGCTATAGTCGATAAAGCACAAATAGATATCCTTTTGGTATTCTTTAGTCTTTTCAAGGATCCATCTCACATCCGCAATGATGACTCTCGTTCCTCGCCCTTTCCTGAACCCTGCTTGCACTTCAGGTAGTTCTTGTTCCAGGTATGGTTGTAGTCTCTTTTGAATAATCATCAGAGAATCTTGCTGGCATGTGGGATCAGAGCGATTGTGCGATAATTTCCACAGTCAGTTGGATCACCTTTCTTTAGTACTGGTATAAACACAGATCTTTTCCAGTCAGTTGGCCATGATGTTGTCTTCCATATTTCTTGGCAGAGCCTTGTAAGTATGGTAACAGCTGCATCAGATTGCTATAATACTTCTATGGGAATGCTATCAATGCCTGGTGCTTTGTTCTTTGATAAGGCTTTCAGTGCTGCTTCAACTTCTTCTTTCATCACCAATGGTTCCCGATCATAAGGTACAGGTTGAAACGGCTGTTGGTCCACTTGATCTTTATCATATAAAAACTCTGTATAGTCCTTCCACCTTTTCTTGATCTTCTCAGCGTCATTCAACATAGAACCTTGAGCATCTTGTAATATTCCAATTCGAGGCTGGAACTTTTTCTTTAACTCTCGTAGCTTTAGGAAAGCCGATCTTGTTCTTCCTCTAATAGTTTCTGTTTCTATTTCCTTGCATGTGTCATTGTAGTACTTTTCCTTGTCCTGTCTTGCTGCAAGTTGGAAATCTCTGTTGAGTTCTGTGATTGTCTTTCTTTCTCCTCTGGCTTTAGCTTCTCTGCGTTTCTAGGCAATTTTCAGAGTTTCTTCCGTCATCCATTTTGGCCGTTTTTTGCTTTTTCACCTTTTGTAGAGACTTCTCGCTTTCTTCCAACACAACCTTCTTGATGTCATTCCATAACTCTTCTGGAGCTCTGTCATTTGTATCTAAAGCAGCAAATCAATTTTGCAGGCAGTCTTTAAATTCCAGTGGTATATTCTCAAGATCATATTTTACTGCTTTCATGGGTGGTTTGCTCTTTTTCAACTTTAGCTTGAGTTTGCATACTAGTAGTTGATGATCTGTACCACAGTCAGCTCCAGGTTTTGTCGTTGTTGATGTTACAGAGCTTTTGCATTGTTGACTTCCACAGATGTAGTCAATTTGATTTTTATACAATCCATTGGGTGAAGTCCATGTGTACAGTCGCCGCTTGTGTTGCTGGAAGAAGGTGTTTAAGATGAATAGATCGTTGGTCTTGCAGAATTCTATCACTCTTTCTCCAGCTTCATTTTTGTTGCCAAGTCCATATTTTCCAATTACTTTGCCTTCTTCTTTGATGCCAACCTTTGCGTTCCAGTCACCCATGACTATCAGGATATCCTGTTTGCATGTTTTGTCAATTTCAGCTTGTACTTGTTCATAGAGCTTTTCAATTTCATTCTCTTCTGCAGCTGTTGTTGGGACATATTCTTGAATCATAGTTGTGTTGATAGGCGGGGCAGGACAATAGAGAGAGCCATTACTGAAGTCACATGCTATTAGCTATGTATGCATTTTCATAGTGCAAAACGTCAGTGCCAAATGCAGCAAGGGGTGTGTATGCAAATGAGACATGCTGTAAACGTGGGCGTAAAGTTGAGGGGAGCCAGCGCATATACAAACAGGCTGCCGTTCAATGGCGCTCCTGAATTTACACCTGGGCATGTGATCCTCTCTGTATTGGGCACAGACCTTATTACAAGGGGTTGCTCAGAAAGTAATGTCCCACATGTTTTTTCTCAGTCCAGAATGAAGATAGAGGTGTGAAATTGAAAGGGTAGTAACTTGGAACTTCAAAGGACACATGTGTGTAATTTTACAGTCGTCCAACAAATAGCGAGGCAGTAGTGATCCTTCAAATGTCGTCAGTGAGTGACACACGGTACAAATGAGCTGTAATTGAATTCTTGGTGGACAAGGAAGAAAGTCCTGCCTCAGCCACCAGTCCAGATCGGCGCATCACGAGTCGGGAATTGTCCGTACAGCATTCCATCAGTAGAGGTAGTGCAATGGAAATTATTGACTCTTTGGGATATTCAGAGGTGTGTGCAAGATGGGTTCCGCGAAGTCTCACAACCAAACACAAACGCCAAAGGAAAGACATCTGCTCTGATTTGTTGGAGCATTTTGAAGTTGAGGGGGAGGCCTTTATCCCAAAGAATCAATAATTGCCATTGCACTACCTCTACTGATGGAAAGCTGTACGGACAATTCCCGACTCGTGATGCGCCAATCTGCACGAATAATGCCATCAACACGCTGCAACCTTTCTGGACTGGTGGCTGAGGCAGGACGCCCAGACTGCAGCCGATCTTCCAGTTCCGTTTTACCACTTCCTGAAGCCTTTACTCTCTTCACCAATCGTCCAACGGTGCTTCTATCTACCACAGAACTTCCATATACAGCACACAACCCTTTATGAATGTTTCTCACACTTTCTTTCTCCTCCACCGAGAATTCAAATACAGCTCATTGTTTGAAGAATCACTACCGCCTCGCTATTTGTCGGACGACTGTAAAATTACACACATGTCCTTTGAAGTTCCAAGTTACTACCCTTTCAATTTCACACCACTTTCTTCATTCTGGACTGAGAAAAAACATGTGGAGCATTACTTTCTGAGCAACCCTCGTAGCATTTCATTTCAATATGCACAGATCATTTGTGTATCATTTAAATACGCTTGGCGTTGATGTGGGTGCACACATTTTTGTGCTGTTTATATGCACATCAATCTTTTCTCTGTCTTCGGTGCAGGCGGTACTTATGTGTGTATATGTTACATTATCTGCGCATAAAGGACGCACTAGTGTTTCTCCATCGGCCTATTTGTTTTATTTGCATCACTGGAAAATACAGTCATACTCGTATATTAAAATTAACTGTTAACACATGTGGGTACACATTGGGAGAAGGATGCTATCAGTGGTGTGCCCCAGGGATCTTTCCTTGGTCCAATTTGTTTTAAAAACTTTATTAGTGAAATTATGGAAGGGCTGTCTGGTAAGGTTTGCCTCTTTGCGGATGATACCAAAATCAGTTAAAGAGTGGACATCCAGGAAGGAATAGATAATGTGAGGAGGGATCTAGCAAAGCTAGAAGAATGGTCAAGAATTTGGCAGCTGAGGTTTAATTTATTTAACAGGTTTTGTATACCGCTTTATCATTTCAATCAAAGTGGTTTACATTGAAACTTAAAAATGTACATTAAACAGGGACATTGATAACTTGGATTTTTCTGAGGCAATGGAGGGTTAAGTCACTTGCCCAAGGCATGCTAGTGGGAATCAAACCCTCATCTTTGGGTTCCCAAGTCAGTGTTCTTAACCATTAGGCTACTCTTCTACTCATGCTTAAAGCTGCAGGGTCCTGCATTTGGGCTGCAAAAATCCAAGGGCGTGATACAGTGTAGGGGGTGAAGTACTTCTGATGATGAATGAAGAGCGGGACCTGGCTATGATTGTTTCTGATGATCTTAAAGTGGCTAAAGAAGTAGAAAAGGCAACAGCAAAAGCCAGAAGGATGCTTGGGTGCGCAACGTTTTATTTATGTTTTATTTGTAGTATTTAGCTCAGTGCTCTAGAAAGAGTAGTTACTCACCTGTAACAGGTGTTCTCCAGGAGCAGCAGGAATCAGTCCTCACATATGGGTGACATCAACGTCGATGGAGCCCTTGCGGAGCATTTCCCCAGCTTTCTATGAAAGCCTTTGGGAATGCAGGCACGCCTGCGCGGTCCCCTTCCCGCCTAAAGGTGCCATCTTTGCCGGTCAAATGACATAGCTAATGACAGCACTTAAAAACTCAAAATGAACTATGTACAACTGCAACTCCCAGGGGAGGAGGGAGGGTTGTGAGGACTGATTCCTGCTGCTCCTGGAGAACACCTGTTAAAGGTGAGTAACTACTCTTTCTTCAGGACCAAGCAGGAAGTCAGTCCTCACATATGGGTGACTCCCTAGCTCTGGGCTACCAGGAACCCAGGCTGAACAAGAGAACTCCCTCTAGTCCCAGCAACAAAGAAAGGCTTTCCACTGACAGAACCTCCACCGATAGCCCAACAGAGGGCAGGAGTTGCCTAAACCTCAAAGAGATGCCGGAGTACTGCCTGGCCAAAAACACTGTCCCTCCAGGACTCCCTTTCCAGACAGTAGTGGGCCGCAAACATCTGGCTTGAAGACCAAGTTGCAGCCCTGCAGATGTCTGCCAACGGTACAGAGCGGAGATGAGCTACTGAGGCAGCCTTGCCCTGACATGATGGGCCGTGACCCGACCCTGCAAAGGAAGGTCAGCCGCCCTGTAAGCCCAGGTGATACAGTCAGCTACCCAAATGGACAGGGTACGCTTGGACACAGCCAACCCCAAATTATTAGGGTCAAAGGATATGAAGAACTGAGTAGCCCTTCTATACCCTTGCGTACGGTCAAGGTAGAAGGACAAGGCCCTCCTACAGTCCAGGGTATGCAGGACTGCTTCAGCCTGGCTGGCATGAGGCCTAGGGAAGAATGTCAGAAGAACCACTTCCTGGTTGAGGTGGAAAGAGGAGACAACCTTAGGAAGGAATTTAGGGTGAGTCCTAAGGACTACCCTGTTCAGATAGAAGCGAGTATAAGGCCTATCACAGACCAGGGCCTGAAGCTCACTCACTCGCCTGGCCGAAGTAAGGGCCACTAGGAATAAAGTCTTCCAAGAAAGGAAGCGTAGAGGACATGTAGCCATCGGCTCAAAAGGTGGGCGAGTCAGCTGCTGGAAGACCACATTCAGCTCCCACTCAGGGGCTGGAGGACGGATAGGGGGTTTGAGCAAGAGTAAACCCCTGAGGAACCGGGACACCAAGGGGTGAACCGACAGAGAGTGTCCTTCCACTAGGGAGTGGTGAGCTGCTAGAGCTGAGAGGTGGACCCGAATAGAATTTGACTTCAGTCCCTGATTGGACAAATGCAGCAGGTACTGAAGCACCACTGGAACAGTACAGGAGAAAGGATCTCCTGTACGTAGGTGACACCACAGAGAGAACCTTTTCCACCTCAGGGCATAGGTTTTTCTAGTGGATGGCTTTCTGGAGGCGAAGACGACCTCCTCAACTTCTGGAGGGAGGCTCCATGGAGCCAAGACTACCCTTGCAGCCTCCATGCCGTCAGATTCAGAGATCTGAGGTTGGGGTGCAGTAGAGACCCTTGATCCTGAGAGAGAAGGTCGGGCTGCAATCCCAGAGGCAGTGGAGTGTCCACCTCCAGTTAAAGCAGAAGAGGGAACCAAGGTTGCCTTGGCCACCGGGGAGCTACCAGCAGGACCGAGGCCTTGTCCTGCTGAATCTTGAATAAGGTTCGGGCCACCAGAGGCGTGGGAGGAAACGCATATAGGAGGCCCTGGGACCAGGAAATCAGAAAAGCATCTGGTGCTAGACGTAGAGGATGCGGTTGCCTGGAGCAGAACCTTGGCAGCTGTTTGTTCAGAGGACTGGCAAACAGATCTATGGACGGAAGGCCCCATCTCAGAAAGATTGTCTGAACCACCAAGGGATGGAGTTGCCATTTGTGGGGCTGCAGAATCCTGCTCAACCTGTCTGCCAGGCAATTTTCTTGGCCAGGGAGGTAAGCAGCTTTGAGAAACATTTGATGTTTGAGAGCAAACAGGCAAAGATTCTGTGCCTCCTGACAAAGGAGCCTGGACCCAATGCCCCCTTGCTTGTTCACATAAAACACGGCTACTTGGTTGTCTGTTTGTATTAAGACAGATTGACCAGTCAGGGTCTGCGAGAAAGTTTTGAGGGCTAAGCGAATAGCTCGAAGCTCCAGGAGGTTGATTTTTTGTGATGCTTCCCAAGAAGTCCAGAGGCCTTGGGTGCACTTGCCCAGACAATGTGCTCCCCAGCCCTGAAGGGAGGCATTGGTGGTCAACACCACAGTGAAGGGAGGAATTTGAAAATGCACCCCCTGGAGATGTGGGGGGTGCAGCCACCAGCGAAGGGAGGTCTGAAATGGTCTGGACACCCGCACTCTGTCTCGGAGGCTCCCTGTGGCTTGAGACCACTGAGACCTGAGGCACCACTGTGTAGGCCTCATGTGTAGCCGGGAATTGGGAGTCACATGTACTGTGGAAGCCATGTGGCCCAGAAGTCGCAGCCAGAGTCCAGCTGAGAGCAGGGGCCTGCTGAGAAACTGGTCTGCCAAGTTGATCAGTCTTTGGGCTCTGTCCACGGGCAAGAAGGCCTTGGCTTGTAGAGAGTCTAGCCTTGCCCCTGTGAACTCCAAGTTCTGGGAGGGGAGCAAAGTGGACTTTGCGAAGTTTATGACAAATCCCAAGTGTTGAAGAAGAGAGAGAGTTCGGAGGGTGGCTTGCCTGGCCTCCTGGCACGTTTGACCCCTGATGAGCCAGTCGTCCAGATAGGGGAAGACAAAGATACCCTGATTCCTCAGGTAGGCCGCCACCACAGCTAGGCATTTTGTAAACACTCTGGGGGCGGTGGTGAGGCCGAAAGGCAGCACCCTGTACTGATAATGGTTTCCTCCCACAATGAACCTGAGGTATCTTCTGTGGTCTGGATGAACGAGGATGTGAGTATACGCATCCTTTAGATCTAAGGAGCATAGCCAATCTCCCTGCTGGAGGTAGGGCAGAAGTGTTCCAAGAGTAAGCATCTTGAACTTCTCTTTTTCCAGGAACCTGCTGAGATTTCTGAGGTCGAGAATAGGCCTGAGCCCACTGGTTCTTTTTGGTACAAGAAAGTACCTGGAGTAGAACCCCTGACCCTGGAGGTGGGGAGGTACAGGCTCCACCGCCTTGTCTCGCAAGAGACCTTGAAGCTCCTGAAGGAAAACATCTGTGTGGAGGGGAGGTCTTGGAGGCTCCCCTGGGAAGTAAGGCGGAGGCACCTGTTGGAAATGAAGCAGGTAGCCCTTGTGGACTATGCTGAGAACCCAACTGTCTCCAGTGATGGGTGGCCATCTGTGGGCAAACAGGGTAACTTGACCTCCTGTGCAGGGTTGGGAGAGCAGGGACGGAGAGGCTATGCCTAAGGAGTCAAAACCCCCCACCCTGCTGAGTGGGAGCAGGGGCCGGAGGCTTGGGGGCTCTCTGCCTACGGGGCCCATTACCCTGCCCCTTGGCCTGCTGACCCTGAGGGGCAGCTGGGGAGGCCTGATAATACGGGTATTGTTTGTAGGCAGTGCCCTTCCTCGGGTAAAAGGGTTTTTTACCCGAGCCCTTCTTCTTCTGAGAAGGGGCAGAAGTCTTTCTAGACAACCTTGTCCTCGTGAGGTGCTCGGTCTCGAGCTGAGCGGCCTTCTCGGCCATGGGTTTGCCAAAAAGGTTTTCACCTCGGCAAGGGACATCGACTAACTTGTCCTGAACCCAAGGCTCGAGGTCCGATGACTGCAGCCACGTCTGGCATCGAGCTGCGATGCCGGCTGCCGCAACACGAGCCGAAGCATCAAAGTCATCATAGGCAGCATGGGACATAAACTTAGAGCATTCCCGAATCCCCGAGGACAAGGACTTGAATCTCTGCAAGGGTTCCCCGGAGAGACCAGCAGAGAACCCGGCAAGCTCCTTTGCCAGGTATCGCAGATACATGCCCATGTACAGCTGGTAAGAATGGACACGGCAAGCAAGCATCGAGCCCTGGAAGCACTTTCTTCCAAAACCATCCAGGTTCCGGGCCTCCCTGCCGGGGGGCACCGCAGAGTGCATCTTCTGACTTTTGAGTCGATGCATGGCCGATTCCACAACCATGGAGTGGTGTGGAAGCTGCGCCTTTTGAAAGCCGGGCTCTTCCGGAGTCGATAAATGGAATCGACTTGCTTGCTCAGAACCGGCACCGAGGCCGGTGCCTCCCACATCCTGAAGAGGAGCCGTTCCAGCATCGGAGGAACTGGCACAGTAAAAGCCTCCTTCGGAGGAGAGTCATACTGGAGGGCCTTGAGCTCCTCAGCTCGAGGCTCCTCCTCGGGGTCTGCAGGGATAGCCAACGCGGTGGCCATATCCCGAATGAACTCCGAGAACCGGGTGTCCTCCGGGGGCAGTCTACTCCGGGGCTCGGACTGCGGTGAGTCCGACGGGACGCACCGAGTCCGGAAGGTATCGGGGGACTCCTCATCCTCCGTCTCCCAGGCAGACTCGTCCGAGGAGGAATCGGGCTCTGACCGCGCGGGGCCCGGCAACACCCGCTCCGATGCCAAGGGCACCGGCGGCGTCGCCCTCAGTCCCAAGCGGGAGGTCGAGGGTGACCGCGACCGTGGTCGACTTCGAGCCATCATGGTCTCGAGTATCGGCTTGGTCTCCGGGGTCGACTTCAACGTCGATGTCCCGGTGGTCGGGGCAGATGCGCCAGTCAAACTGGCCATCAGCACCCGCTGCTGATCCATGAAGGCAGACAATCTGCACTCCAAGGCTGTCAGCCTGAGACTCAGCTCAAGAGACTCAGCAGCCCCCGACTCGGGCCCCGGTGGCGCTGGGCCCGATGTCGGCTCTCTGGGAGGAGAGTCTACGAGGACTATGGGACTTACGTGTCCAGCAGACTCCGGCTCCACGTGAGGTACTTTTGGCGGCTTCTCCTGTTCCACGGGCCCGGGACGGCGGTCGGGGGTCCGAGACCTAGCCCTCGAGGAGCCAGGGACCTCCTCTGACGCTGCCCTCACGAGCCGCTTCTTCCTCTTCCATTCCCGGTCGGGGGCCCCCTGTCCGAGGAGCCCCGACGGTGCTCGGGATCAGATTCCCGAGATGTCGAGACCTCAGACGAGGTCCGGGCCCGGCCGGAGGCCGAGTTGGAGAAAAGCCTTTCCTTTTGGTTCTGACGACTTCGAAGCGCCTTGGAAGACATCTTCCCACATGGCCTGCAGACCTTAGGATCGTAGTCGGGACCGAGGCACCGAAGGCAGCAGTCGTGTGTGTCGGTGAGAGACATCAGTTTCTTGTACCGATCACACTTCTTGAAACCACTGGAGGCCACTGGGGAAAAAAGAACCCCCGCGAGATCAAATGACCGGCCTTCCAGGGAAAAGAAAAAAAGGGTGCGAACGCCAGCCACAAAGGGCAAAAACCAAAAAAAGAAGAACGGGCTCAATACCGGTGTACCGAACCCGGCAGGAAGGGGAACCGGCTTCGAACCGGAGAAAAAACAGCGAAGAATTGCAAAAGAAAAACTGAATATTTTCCGGGAGAACTAGGACACACGTCCAACGGGCTTCACGGAAAAAGAGAGACTGGCAAAGATGGCACCTTTAGGTGGGAAGGGGACCGTGCATGCATGCCTGCATTCCCAAAGGCTTTCATAGAAAGCTGGGGAAATGCTCCGCAAGGGCTCCAGTGTGGTTCCCTCAAGGGCAATGCCAATGGCCTCTCGATGCTTAGCAGGAGAGCTACCCTTTGAGGACCGGCTTTTATGTTTAGTTACCTGAGATCCATGGGAGGAAGAGGAGGCCCTTGAAGATGTCAATGCAATGGATCTGGCATCCGAAGAAAGGAGGGTACCAAGCTTTGCAGCCCGGTTCTGTCTTCCTCTTTTAGTCATCCCCATACAGGAGAGACATTCAGATGGAGAATGTTCAGGCCCTAAACATTTAAGACACCAATCATGGGTGTCAGTGACAGAAATAGTACCGCCACACTTAGTACATTTTTAAAACCACTAGTTGGTTTTTCCATGTTTTAGGAATATGGGGCCTAGTGCTCAAAATGGCGCCTAGCACCAAAAAAGAAAAGTTTTTGAAGAGAAACAGCTCAAAGTATAAGTTTTTTTTTTTTTGGAAAAGAAAAGAACCGGCGGTACCAGTAAGCATCGTGTGGCAGGCAAACGCGACCACAAGAAAACAATTTTAAAGACGGAATTTTCTGCGGTGACAGGGTATGGATCCTGTCGGCTCCGCGGAAAACGAAGAACTGAAGAGGGACAGTTGGAAAGGCGGGAAGGCAGCGTGTATGTGCTGAGGGATGCTCCCAAAAGCGTTCCTATTGGATGCTGGGGAGCATTCCCACGCAGGCTCCGTCGGTACCGACGATACCCAAATGTGAAGACTACATTCCTGCTTGTTCCTGGAGATAGATATTTACAGTATCTCTAAAGATAATCTCTTCATCCACTGTTGGCACATGGTGCCATTTCTGTAACCCGTGACTGAACATATAAAAACAGCTCATGATAATTCCTGTTCCATTTGGGGGGTGGGGGGGAGAGAGAGACCACTGAGGAATGGCTTGGCAGGGAAAAGGAAAGATTCTGGTGGAGGAAAGACTATAGAGGAGAAGCTGGAGGAGGGGAAAGGAGATTGATGGGGACAGGTTGGGGGTTTCTAATACTTTGGATATAAAAAAGGGTGCCTGTACTCAAAAAGTATGGGAACATTTAATCCATAAGGACAATACTGCACAGTAGTATCCTAGGTATGAACCTTGGCAGATCTTGCAGTCTCAGAGGAAGGTGGGAAAGCTGCCAGGAATGGACTTACCCAGCCCTTCAATAGCCATCCAGATTGTGTAGAAGGAAATGGTCTCAGGCTGTGGAAGCCAAAATTCAAATGAAGTCCCATTGCCAGCAGTTCCTCACTGAAGCTCTCCTCCAGCTGCCAGGGGATGTGACCCAACTTCCCTGAGGGATCTTTGACCTGCTCTGAAGTTGCAGCCAACTCAAACTGATGGCTCATGTTCCCTGATGCTTCTAATGGATTTCCTCAGCTGCTCACCCCTGGACTCAATGATGCTTCATCAACTAGAGGTACTCTTGGCTCTCCTTGCCTTGGTGTGTCTCCTTCAGCCAAGATTCCAGCAGCTGTCACTCCATACTGCAGAAATTGATTAATCAGATCAGAGTAAGGAGCCCCAAAGTTTTGGATGGAAAATCTTGGGTTCTACTTGAATTGAGAAATAGGATGAAAGAAACTAACTGTAGCGAGGAGCAGACACCAACAGGGTATCAGCCAACTTGTTCCTCCACTCTGAGGTCATCTGTCCAACTGTCAGGAGAATCAAGCCAGAAGGGCCATTAAAGGAGGTTTTTAATAGATCCTTGGAGACAGAAGAAGTTCCACAGGACTGGAGAAGGGATGATGTGGTACCTCTTCACAAAAGTGGAAGTAGGGAAGAAATGACAAACTACAGGCCAGTAAGCCTTACCTCGGTGGTGGGAAAAGTAATGGAGGCAGTCCTGAAAGAGTGAATAGTGGACTTCCTTGAAAACAACAGGCTGCATGATCTGAGGCAACATGGTTTTACCAAAGGATGATTTTGCTAAATAAATCTGATTGAATTCTTTGACTAGGTCATAGAGAACTAGATCCAGGGCATGTGATGGATGTAACCTACCTAGATTTCAGTAAAGCCTTTGATACTGTTCCTCATCAGAGGCTTATTAATAAACTCAACAGCTTGGGGATGGGTCCCAAGGTGGTGAACTGGATCAGAAATTAGTTGACTGACAGACAGAAGGAGACAGTAAACGGAATTCACTCAGATGAAAGGAAGGTGATCAGCGGTGTCCCCCCAGAGTTCGGTCCTAGGACTGCTACTGTCCAGGTATTTGTGAGTGATATTGCTGAAGGACTGAATGGAAAAGTCTGTCTTTGTGCAGATGACAGGAAAATTTGCAACACAGTGGACTCCCCTGTGGGGGAGTGGATAATGTGAGGAAAGATCTACAAAAGCTGAAAGAATGATCTAATGCTTGGCAGTTAAGATTTAATGTCTAAAGTCCATCTTTTGTCGAAATCATCAATGTTACCCACCTGGTGACGACCTCACACCTATATTTGATTGTCCCACCCCCTTTATGTTACACCGCTTTGACCCGGTGAAAAGTGGGATATAAATACAGTTAAATAAATAAATAAATAAAATAAATAAAAGAAGTGCAGTGTCATGCACTTGGGAAGCAAAAATCCAAGGGAATTGTATGCGATAGGGGGCGAGAGGTTGGTGTGCTCGGACCAGGAGAAGGACCTCAGAGTGATTGTTTCTGAGGATCTCAAGGTGGTAAAATAGTGTGACTGGGTGGTGGCAAAAGCCAGAAGAATGCTGGGTTGCATACAGAGAGGGATTACAGACAAAAAGGAAGAGATACTAATGCCACTGTACAAGTCACTGGTGAGGCCTCACTTGGAATATTATGTTCAGTTCTGGAGACCGAATCTCGCAAAGGATATAAAAAGGCTGGAAATGGTTCAGGGGAAGGCAACAAAAATAATTTGGAGCCTGCATCAGAAGGCTTATGAGAAGACCTAAATATGTACACTCTGGAGGAGAGGAGGGACAGGGGAGATATGATTCAGACCTTTAAATACTTAAAGAGCATTAATGCACAAACAAACCTCTTCCAAGGATGGGGAAGCTGTAAAACTACAGGGCATAACATGAAGCTGCAAGGGGGTAAACTGACAGGCAATGTCAGGAAATACATTTTCACTGAATGGCTGGTGGATGCTTGGAATGCCCTTCTGGTGGAAGTGGTGGGGGCAAATACAGTGACAGAATTCAAAGTGGCATGGGACAGACACAATGGATCCCTTTATAGCAATAGGATAAAATCAAAATAAATATAACTGTCTCTTATATCTGAACAAATAGGGGTGACCTACATGGAGCGGTGGGTACATCCCTAAACAAAGTCATGGGGAGTGGTGACCTGCACGGAACGGCAGGTGCATCTACCCTTGCCACCTTGCTGGGCAGACTAGATGGACCATATTGGTCTTTATCTGCCGCCATATACTATGTTACTATGAGATCTAGTGCATTCTGAACATCTCCCAGTGTCCCTGAATGTGTTTCTGGTTTGTGTTTTCAGATGCGGGTGACGTTTGAGGACATTGCTGTCTCTTTCTCCCAGGAGGAGTGGGAATATTTGGATGAAGGGCAGAAGGAGCTCTACAGGGAGGTGATGAAGGAGAATTATCAGAACCTCATGTTTCTAGGTAAGGACTGAAATATTGGTATTTTTTGCAACACAGAAGCTAATGTTTTATGCTAACCATTTTGTCAAAGTTCCCAAAAGAGGACTCTTCCAGAAAAAGTCACACAACCATTGACTGAAATATTTATGCCTTTTACCCAACAGAAAGCATAGTTACTCACCTGTAACAGGTGATCTCCGGGAACAGCAGGAATTTAGTCTTCACATATGGGTATCGTCGGTACTGACGGAGCCTGCGCGGGAATGCTCCCCAGCGTCCCATTAGAAAGCTTTTGGGAGCATCCCACAGTGCCTGTGTGCTGCCTTCCCGCCTTTCCCAACTGCCTCTCTCCAGTTGAGTTTAAAGCTGAGACAAAGAGAGAGAGAGGGAAAGAGATAGATAGAGAGATACAACTCCTAGGGGAGGTGGGTGGGTTGTGAAGGCTAAATTCCTGCTGTTCCCGGAGATCACCTGTTACAGGTGAGTAACTATGCTATCTCCAGGAACAAGCAGGAATGTAGTCTTCACATATGGGGACTCCCTAGCTTTAGATGCCAGGGAGAGACACCAGACGTTGTGTGTCCCTGTGAAAGGGCTCCACTTCCCCCCATGGATCTCTGGCATCCAACCAGGGATGGCGGGTAGGAGTTGATTAGGTATGGAACAGGTGTTGGAGAACAGCCTGACCAAACAAGGCATCCCGGCGGACGTCCTTGTCCAAGCAGTAACGGGCTGTGAAGGTATGAACCGAGGCCCAAGTGGCTGCTCGACAGATGTCTTCAATAGACAGAGAGTGCAGATGAGCCATTGAAGCTGCCATGGCTCTCACATTGTGAGCTGTGACATGGCCCTCCAGAGGAAGGTTCTTACTCTGATAGGTGAAGGAAATACACTGTGCAATCCAGCTGGACAGTGTTCTCTTGGAGACTGGAAGTCCCAAATGAGAAGGATCAAAAGCACCAAAGAGTTGAGAGGACTTTCTATGTTGCTGTGTTCTTTGCAAGTAAAAGGCTAAAGCTCTTTTACAGTCCAAAGTATAAAGATTCCTTTCTGCATTTGATGCATGAGGCCTTGGAAAAAACACAGGCAGGTAGACCGCCTGGTTAAGATGAAAAGGCGAGACCACCTTTGGCATAAAGTGTGGATGAGTCCTAAGGACTACCTTGTCATGATGGAACCTTGTATTAGGTGGATCAGCCACTAGTGCCTGCAACTCACTGATGCGACGTGCTGATGTGATTGCAATGAGAAAGATAACTTTCCAAGAAAGGAATTTCAAGGCGGTAGTAGCTAAGGGTTCGAAAGGTGGCTTCATGAGCTGGCCAAGAACCAAATTTAAGTCCCATGCCACCGGTGGTGGCTTAATGGGAGGCTTAGTTAGTAGAAGGCCTCTCATAAATCTTGCTATAAGAGGATAAGAGGAAATAGGTTGTCCATTTAAAGCACTTAAATGGACTCTTACTGAGTTAGTTTTGAGTCCTGCATTGGATAAATGAAGGAGATACTCCAGTAATGATTCAAGTGGTATCGCAAGGGGGTTAAGACTCTTCTGCGAGCACCATATGGTAAACCGTTTCCACTTAAAAGCATAAGAGCGTCTTGTGGAAGGTTTCCTAGAAGCATACAGGATATCCTTTATCTGCTGGGGAAGGTCAAGATCCTGAAGATCTAGGCCTTCAGCAACCAAGCCCTGAGATGCAGTGATTGGGGATTGGGATGCCATAACATTCCCTCCTCCTGAGATAGGAGATCTGGAGCAGACCCTAACTCCAGAGAGGGAGCTTGAGAGAGATGTAGAAGCAGAGGGTACCACACTAGCCGTGGCCAATGTGGAGCTATGAGGATCATACGACCTCTGTCTCTCTGAAGCTTGAACAGGGTTTTGGGGATCAGGGGAATGGGTGGAAAGGCATAAAGGAAGTCTTGACCCCAATGAAGGAGGAAAGCATCCTTGGCCTGAGAGCCCTGAGCCGGAATTCTGGAACAGAACCGGGAAAGTTTGGCATTCAACGGACTTGCAAAGAGATCTATGTCCAGGGTT
This sequence comes from Ichthyophis bannanicus, assembly GCA_033557465.1. Classification (NCBI taxonomy): domain Eukaryota; kingdom Metazoa; phylum Chordata; class Amphibia; order Gymnophiona; family Ichthyophiidae; genus Ichthyophis; species Ichthyophis bannanicus. Next base: position 103,346,774 of record CM066031.1, on the reverse strand, counting down.
CCCCAAATTTGAAAAAGTTTGGCCACCTGGTCTGCATGTAGAGACCATTCGTGTGGAAGCAGAACTCGACTGAGTCTGTCTGCCCAAGAGTTTTGGATACCTGGAAGATACACAGCCAAAGATGAATCTGATGCTCTCTGGCGAGGGCCCATAGTCGCAAAGCTTTGTTGCAAAGCGACAGAGAGCCTGTTCCTCCCTGCTTATTTACGTAGAACATGGCTACTTGATTGTCCGTATGAATGAGTCCTGTCTTGTAGCTGAGCAGGGTGTGGAACACTTGCAGAGCAAGGAAGATTGCTCTGAGCTCCAGAAGATTGATGTGTAGATGAGTCTCCTGTGGAGTCCAGGTGCCTTGGGTGGAGAGGTTTTGCAGATGAGCTCCCCAGCCCATTGGTGAAGCATCTGTTGTGAGAGTTGCCTGGGGTAAAGGCTGTTGAAATGGGGGACCCCAGCAACAGATTTTGAGTGGACTGCTACCAACGGAGGGACAAAAGAGAGGCTAACTGCACCATGCGAAGGCAACGAGCCTGGGGAAGATAGGCCGTTGCCTTCCTGGTATCCAACAAAGCTCCTATGAACTCTAGAGATTGAGTGGGAGTTAGGTTGGATTTTGGGATGTTTATAACCAGACCCAAATACTGCAGGATACGCATTGTGCAGGATAGAGAAGTCCTGGCCTCTGGCTCTGATGGGGCTCAAATGAGCCAGTCGTCTAAGTAAGGGAAGATGAATATCCCTAGAGTGCGAAGAAATGCTGCTACTACTGCCATGCAATTCATGAACACCCTGGGTGTTGAGGCCAGGCCAAAAGGAAGCACTCTGTATTGGTAGTGCTTTCCCTGAAAAAGAAACCGAAGGAACTTTCTGTGAGTTGGATGGATGAGAACATGAGTGTACACATCTTTGAGATCTAGAGAACAAAGCCAGTCCTGGCTCTGAAGGTATGGCAGCAGAGTTCCTAGAGAAATCATTTTGAATTTCTCCTTGAACAGAAATTTGTTCAATTCTCTGAGATCCAAAATGGGTCTGTGTCCTCCTGTTTTCTTTGGTATAAGGAAATAGGGGGAGTAAAACCCTGTACCCTGTTGAAGAATGAGTACCTCTTCTATTGCCCCTTGGGCAAGAAGCATGGTGACCTCTTGATCTAACAGGTTGACAACAGAGGTCTGAGAATTGAACTGTCTTACCATTGTAGGTGGGGGCAAGCGGAGGAAGTGAAGCTTGTACCCTTCTCTTATAATGGAAAGAGTCCAATGTTCTGCTGTTATTTGTCCCCATCTGGGGGCAAAGTGGCATAACCTTCCTGGAATGGTGGAAGGTTCTGGTCCACTGAGAGCCAGGAAGGCTAGGTTCCCTAGATGGAAGTCAAAGGCCTTGAGGAGGCTGAGACTGCTGAGACGGTTCAGGCTTAGCAGTGTTTGCTTTTCTCTGTTTGGGTGGTTGCTGAGTTTTCCGGAAAGGCTGATCTGCAGAACGTCCCTGCTGATAAGAGGGATAAAACCTCTTCTTTTTGGCGAAGAATGTTTTTTTGAAAGATTTCTTTCTTGCAGGGTCAGCTGTGGCTTTGGATAACCTATCCAAAGTGGAGTTATCAGCATCCAACTCATTGGCCTTTTCTTGCCAATTTTTGCCAAACAGATTCTCACCTGTACAAGGGATATTGCCCAGTTTGTCCTGGACCCAGAGCTCCAAATCGGATGCCTGGAGCCAGGCAATTCTACGCGTACCTATGGCAATAACAGAGGTTCTGCTTATGCATTCAAAACAGTCAAAGGCTGCACGATTGACAAATTTAGACACATCCTGGGCATGTTTAACCATTGTGAGGAAATCCTGCCTCTTATCCTCAGGAAGGAGCGGGCTCAACACTTCTAAATCCCCTGTGACTTCCTTAAGGAACATTCCCATATATAAAATATAGGAACTGATCCTAGCAGAGAGCATGGAAGCCTGGAAGGTACGAAGTCCAAAGGCATCCAAAGTCCTACACTCACGCCCTGGAGGGTAAAGGCGTGCCTCTTTGCACTCCTGATCCTTCTCATTGCTGACTCCACTACAATAGAGTGGTGAGGCAATTGAGTCTTCTGTAAACCAGGACAAGGGGGAACCCTGTACTTGGTATCCAGTCGACGGGAGTGAGGAGAGGTGGTTAGGGGGGTTTCCCACATTCTCAACATGAGATCATGTAAGATCTCATGGATAGGCAAGGTAGCTGCCTCTTTAGGAACTTTGGGATATTGCAAAATCTCCAATTCCTTTGCCCTGGGCTCTGTTTCAGGAGCCACAGTAATGGACAGACCTCGAGCCACCTCCCTGATGAAATCCTGGAAGGAGATATCTTCTGGAGGAGACATCCTCCACTTGGGAGAGGAAGGCTCTTCAGGGAGAAGTATCCCGGTACCGACCGAACTGTCAGAATCCTCAGAGTCCTCCGAGGATTCGAAGTACCTTCTGTCCGGATGCTCTTGTAGAGCACGATACCCGTACCGACCGAAGTCGGTACCGGGGGGAATCGGTACTGGTGTATTGGTACCGGAGGGCATGGCTTGACTGGGTGCCAGCAATGCGGACACCGATGTCGATGCCGATGCTATCGGTACCGGTACCGATGTCGGTGCCAGTGCCGGTACTGGTTGAGCCGTCTGACGCGGTTCCGAAGGCGTTGATGCCGCAAGGAGAGCCGCCAGACTGCGTTCAATAGCCAGGAACCTCTGGTCTATCGACACTGCTGATGCCTGGGTATCAGTATCGGAGAAGACCGCTGGTACCCCACAGCATGGCACCAGTAGTTCTGCCGAGGTCGAGGCCTCGAGAACATCCTGAAGCCCCGATAATGCTTTGGAAGCCGAAGCCTCCCGCCGGGGCAATTTTGCCGGTGCAGAACCCTCAAGGGCAATGCCAGAGGCATCTCGATGCTTGGAAGGAGATCTACCCTTTGAGGACCGGCTGGACTTATGTTTAGTTACCTGAGATCCATGGGAGGAAGACGAAGCCCTGGAAGATGTCGATGCCACGGAGGCTGCATCAGAGGGAAAGAGGGTGCTAAGTTTAGCAGCCCGGTTTTGTCGACCACTTTTGGACATAATGGCACAAGCCATACACTCTGAGATGGAGTGCTCAGGACCTAAACATTTCAGACACCACTCATGGGTGTCGGTGATGGATATGGTACCGCCACACTTGCTGCACTTCTTAAAACCCGAGGCGGTTTTTTCCATGATGGAAAAAATTTGGGGCCTAAGGCCCAAAATGGCGTGTACACCTGAAAGTGAAAAATTTGGAAAACAAGAAACAAATATATATGGGGTTTTTTTTAAAAGAAAGAAAGAAGAACCGGCAGTACCGGTGTAGCGTCGAGAAAGGCAGACGCAACCACAAAAAAGAAGAAGAAGAAGGTATAATTTTCTGCGGTGACAGGAACAATGACCTGCTGGCTCCGTGGAAACGAAGAACTGGAAAGAGGCAGTTGGGAAAGGCGGGAAGGCAGCACGCAGGCACTGTGGGATGCTCCCAAAAGCTTTCTAATTGGACGCTGGGGAGCGTTCCTGCGTAGGCTCCGTCGATACCGACGATACCCATATGTGATGACTACACTCCTGCTTGTTCCTGGAGATACAATAAACGCTTGGGTCACAGCATTTAGAAATTCCAGGCCTGATATTCAGCACCAGCGACGAGCGCTGTTCCAGCATTGAATATCCTGGTTACCTACATTCCTGTGAAACTTACTAGGGCAGAATTGATGTTTTTTATCTTGGTTGAAGTCTGTTGCTAGCCGGATTGCAGGGGCCTTTGTGATATACGGTCTCCAAAACTGAACAGAATAATCCAAGTGAGGCCTCACCGACAACTTATACAGGGGCATTAATACCTCCTCTTCCTGCTGGTTATTCCTCTCTGTATGCAGACCAACATCCTTCTGGCTCTGACCACCATCTTGCCACACTGCTTCACCACCTTGAGATCCTCAGACAATAATCACCCTGAGTTCCTCTCTTTGTTCGTACACACCAGCCTCACATTCCCTATCTCTTTCTGCTGCTTTGGGTTTCTGCATCCCAAGTGCATCACTGCACTTCTTTGCATTGAATCTCAATTGCCAAACATTTGACCATTCTTCTAGTTTTTGTAGATCGCTTCTCATGTCTGCTCCCTCCTAAGTGTCCACTGTGTTGCAAATCTTCATCATATCTGCAAAAAGGTGAACCTTCCCTTTTAACCCTTCAACAATATCATGTCCAAAAATACTGAACAGTAGTGGTCCCAGGACAGATCCCTGAGGCACTCCACTATGCACCCTCCTTTCTTCGGAGCAAGTTCCTTTCACCACTACCCTCTGTAGTCTGTCAGCCAACCAGTTCTTGATCCAGTTCACCACCTTGGGATCCATCCCCAGGCTGCTCAGTTCACTCACGAGCCTCCTTTGAGGAACAGTATCAAAGAATTTGCTGAAATCCAAGCAGACCATATCCCTCGCATGCCCTTGATCTAGTTCTCGGGTCATCCAGTCAAAGAAATCTGACTATTTTGGCATGATCTTCTCTTGATAAAGCCATGTTGCTCCAGAACTCACAACCCGTTGGCTTCCAAAGAAACCCCACTCTCCTTTCCTTCAGCAGTATCTCTATTACTTTTCCCACCACTGAGCTCAGGTTTACCAGCCTGTAGTTTGCCATCTCTTCTCTGTTGCCACATTTATGAAGAGGGACTTTCTCTAATACCACGGTCCCTCTCTAGTCTCCAGCAATCTATTAAACACATTTTTTAAAGGTCCTGCCAACACCTTCCCGAGCTTCTGGAGTATCTGGGATGTATCTGATCCAGTCCCATGGCTCTGTCCACTTTCAGTTTTGTAAGCTGTTCATAAACATCTTCTTCTGTGAATGGTGTTAGATCTATTTTATGTCCCTTCTTGCCTATGTCAGTCATGTGTGACCCTCCTTCAGGATTTTCTATTGTGAACACGGAGCAGAAGTATTTGTTTAGCAATTCTGCCTTTCCTTTATCACTTCTCACAAATCTAGCCTCAGCATCTTTGAGTCTTGCAATTCCACTTCTTGCTTTCATCCTTTCTCCAATATACCTGAAAAAATTCTTGACGCTTCTCTTCACATCTGTAGCCAGTTTTCTTTCTCTGTGTGCGTTTGCCATCCTGATTTCTCTTTTTGCCTCTTATTCTTTTCTGTGTTCCTCTGAAAATTGTGAGCATTGTCATTTTTGCCTCTGTTTTTGTTGCCAGTTCTCTGGAGACCCATATTGGTTTCCTTTTCTCATTGTTTTCATGAACTTTCCTTACATATAAATCTGTTGCCCTTGTTATGGCGTCTCCATTTAGCTCCCTGCCTTTCCACTTCCCTTATCTCTTCCTATTCTGCCCACTCCTCCAGGTACTTTCCCATTTTACTGATGGCAGCACTTTTTAAATTTAGGACTTTTGAGTTTGCTGTGATTGGACTCATCTTTGGCTTTTACCTCAAACCACACCATGTGGAATCACTGCTGCTCATGTTTCGCATTCACCAATATATTAGTCACACTGTCTCCGTTAGTGAGCACCAGATCCAACATTGACCCTCCCCTGGTGGGTTCCTTCACCAGTTGCCTGAGCAAAGTCTCTTGTAAGACATCCAGGATCTTCCTACTTCTTTCCATGTTTGCAGATGGGATACTGCAGTCCACATCTGAGAGATTAAAGTCCCCCCAGTATCACCACCTTACCCTTTTTTTACTATCTTTGCAATATCACTGATCAAGTCTCTGTCTATTTCCTCCGTTTGAGCTGGAGGTCTATAGACTAATAGACTACACCAGTGTGGATAGTAGTACCATCTCCTCTTTCCAAACCAATTCACAGTGCTTCTTCTTTTCCCCAAGTCCCCTGCGTTTCAGCTGCTTTAATACTGTTTCTGACACAAAAGGCCATTCCTCCTCCTTTCCTACCCTCTCTATCCCTCCTAAATAGCTTATATCCAGGTATGGTAATATGCCATTCATGAGACTCATTAAACCATGTTTCCATGATAGCCACAATGTCCAAGTCCATTTCCACCACCAGGTCTTCCAGGTCAGAAATTTATGACCTAGACCAGAGCTACTCAAATCCGGTCCTGGAGGTCCACAACCCCGCAGGTTTTCAGTATATGCCTAATGAATATGCATGAGATATATATGCATTAGAGATAGTTTGTCAACCTGACTGGTTTGTGGCCCTCCAGGGCTGGATTTGGAGACCCCTGCCTTACACCTCTGTCATTTAAGATTGTGAGTGGGCAAGGTGCAGATGTCCAAGACATCAAAAAGGCTAGATAGGGGCTTCCGGTGACGTCACCTACTTGAATGGCGGCGTAGCGGGGGAGCTCCGCCACCAACCCGCAATAAAAGATGCAATTTTAGCCCCTACGGGTAACGGAGAGGCGGTCCGAGGTGCGGTGGAGTGAGAGGGGAGTACCGGCGAGCCGCGGCGGCGGAGCAAGCAAGTGCAGAGGCGCGGCGAGACAGGCGGGAGCTGAACGGGTGCTGCAGCCTGAGCACCAGAGGGCTTCTTGGCCGGTGGCTGCGCCGAGTAGGCTCAGCTGGGAGAGTGTCCGCAGGGCCGAACGAGGCTTGCTGGAGAGCAGAGGCAGTGAGCTCCTCGGCGGCAGGAAACCGCGCCGCCGCACTTCACAGACCACGTGGCTGCAGACGAGGGAGATCAGCGGAAAGCTGCGCCCGGAGGCAGAGGGGGCCGGGAAGGCCTAGCACGTGGCTGGGAGAAGTTTGAGGCAGAAACCCGTGCCACAATATCGCCTACAAAGGAGCGGAGTGCAGGAGCAGCCAGCAGTGGTGAGTCTCATAAACCCCGACTGCACTAAGAGAGGGAGCAGAGGCAGAGTACTGCCAGATACAAGACCTGTCCCCAGCAGAGGCTATAGTGAAGTGAGTGGACGCTGTACTTGATCCACAGGCCGGGGAGACCGGGGAGAGAGGGGCTGACCAGCCCACAATGGAAAAAAATAGCAAAAAAGAGACTCTGGTAAAAAAAAAGCTGGCTGAGTTCCGATCCCCATATGCAACTACCAAAGGAGGGAAGGAGGCGGAAAAGCTGGGAAACCTGTGACAGAGACCCCACAGAGCCCAGGGGGGAGCGAAGGAGGAGAGGAGGGCCTGTCGGCTGCGGAACAGATTAAACAATGGCTCCGCGAGTTAAAGGAGGAATTGAAGATGGAGATGTGTGGGGTTAAAAATGAAATCAAAGAAGTAATGCAGACTATGCGCCAAGACCTGCTGGAGCTGGGAGGACGAATGGAAGAGGTGGAGACCAAGTTGGAGAGTCAAGAGGAGACCCTGACGCAGGTCCAGAGCAGCTGGGAAGAGCTTCAGAGGGCGCAGGAGATCCTGAAAGCTAAAACTGAGGACCTGGAGGACCGATCACGCAGATGCAACCTCCGGGTGAGAGGGGTACCGGAGGAACTGCAATATAAGAACTGTGAGGAAGTAGTCCAGCGGATCTTCCGAGACCTACTAGTAGCAGTTGGCCCAGGGAGACCTGCAGAGGAGGCCCGTCCCGAAATAGAAAGGGCGCACAGGGGACTGGGGCCCATCCGAGATAATAGGCCGAGAGACATTGTGGTCTGCCTGCGTTCCTTTAAGAGTAAGGAACTCCTGCTGGGAGCTAGCCGCAAACTGAAAAGCTTCCGCTGGGAGGGACATACGGTGGAGCTGTACCAAGACCTGTCCCAGGGCACGCTACAAAGACGGAGGGAGATTAGAGAAGTCACAGCCTATCTCAGACGCGCTGACCTGCGCTACAAGTGGCTCTTCCCCTTTGGACTCTTTATTACGGTGAAAGGACGATCGAGGACGGTGAGATCCAGTGAGGAGGCATGGAGAGCGCTGAGAGAGCTCGGAGCCGAGCAACTACCGGAGCAGGCTGGAGGCTCCTCCACTCCGCCGAGAACGGAATCCAGGACCGGAGGAGCGGCACAGCTGAAATGGCAGAGGGCAAGTGGACGGAGATTGGCAAGGACCACCAAGGACGCGCACCAGAGTCGGGCCATAGAACAAGAGACTGGCTGAGATGAAGCACCTTTATAAAGGACTGGTATTTTTGAATAAGATGAGTTGTGGGTGGGGGGGGAAGGAGAGATGGGTAGTACGCCAAGGGGAGAGGGAGGGGGGACGAGGCGGGGATTAGGCTGAGAGGGAGAAGGTCCACGGAGGGTGGAGAGAGGAGGGGGTTTAGAGGGGAGAGGGATAGTGGTGAGGGGGGTTGGGCTGGTGAGCTGGGGGGGCTGGGGGGCGGTTGAGGTGGGTAGGTGGGGAGGGGGAGAAGGTCACCGAAATGGAAGTTGCATCTCCGCAGAGGAGAGTTATGAGGGGGGGAGAGGGAGGAGGGGAGGGAGCAGTGGGAGGGGGAGAGGGGGGTGGGGGGAGGAGAGGGGGGGTAGGGGGGGGAGGAGGGGGTCAGGGTGGGAGGTAGGGGCGGAGGGACTTAGGGGGGCGAGGCGGGGAACTGGAGGATGGAAGGGAGTTAAAAATTCTTACTTTAAATGTGAAAGGATTAAATTCGCCCATGAAAAGACAGAAATTATATAAGGAGTTAACAAGACACAAAGCGGATATAGTGTTGCTGCAGGAGACACATCTACTGAGACAGCATGAGGCATTGGTGCAACCCCGGGGGTACAAGCATCGTGTGTTCGCCTCTAATCTTATAGAGAAGAAGAAAGGCGGGGTGGGGGGTCTTCCTCAGGGAGGCAGCCCCCATGGAAGTTCAGGTGATATCCCGGGATAGGGGGGGGGCGGTATCTCTTGCTGAGGGTAAAGATCGGTGAGGAGTGGTTTTGCGTGGTAAATGTGTATGCCCCTACGGGTCCGCAAACTGAGTTCTGGAATGCATTGAGTGAGCAAGTGGCGGCAATGGGGGACGGGGTCCTAATTTGTGGTGGGGATTTCAATGTGGCCTGGGAGATAGGGAGAGACACGACTGGGCGAAGGGAGGGGAGAGGCACGGATAGGAAACATTACCATAGCTTTGTGAGGGAGAATGGCCTGATAGATGTATGGAGGACCCTAAACCCGGGGCGGAGGCAATTCTCCTTTTACTCCGCAGCGCATGGCACTTACTCCCGGTTGGATGCCATATGGGTGGAGAAGGAGATAACAGGGAGGCTCCTGGGGGGCGAGATGGAACCCATTACTTGGTCCGACCATGCCCCGGTGGTGGTACGGGTGCAGGTGGAAGGGGAAGATAGGGGCCGTCAGTTCTGGAAGTTGAATGAGGGGCTCCTTGAGGACGAGAGGGTGGTGCGGGAGATTGAAAGTCTAATCCCGGAGTACTTTGATCAAAATGGCGGTGGGGAGGTTATGGATGGAACAGTCTGGGATGCCTTCAAGGCTGTAGTTAGGGGAGTTCTAATTAAGTGGGGAGCCCGTCTAAAACGGGAGCGGGCGGAGAGGGAGGACCAGCTCCGCCGGCAATTGCGGGAGTTGGAGGAAAGAGACGGACAGGACAGAACTGGACAGGTACGGGGAGAGGTGCTGGCACTGCGGGCCCAAGTGAATGCTCTTGAAGCGGAGAAGATACAATTCCGCCTGCAGCTGTTAAAACAGAGGTTCTTTGAAGGGGGGAACAAAGCTGGGAAATTCCTCGCGAGACAACTGAAGAAGCGGAGGGAGTGGAATAGGATTACACAGATCAGGAGTACAGGGGGGGTGGTGCGAGAGGCTCCGCGAATAAGGGAGGAATTTGTGTCCTTCTATAGCAACTTGTATGCAGCCCGGGCCGCAAGGTCGGGGGAGGACATTCGGGAATATGTGAGGGAAGCAGGGCTTCCGACTCTGACGGGAGACGATCAAGAGGGGTTAGATAGGGAAATACAAGCTGAAGAAGTCAACCAGGCCATCAAGGGATTGAAAAATGGTAAGGCCCCAGGGCTCGATGGACTGACGGCAAAGTTTTACAAACGCTTTGGAAGCCTCCTGTTGAACCCGTTGACTAGGGTATTTAATGGGCCGGGGCGGGGGGAGTCCCTGCCTGAAACAATGGGTTGGGCAGGCATTACGCTTATCCACAAAGAGGGGAAAGACCCGCAGGAGTGTGCGTCCTACCGCCCTATCTCGTTACTGAATCTAGATGCGAAATTGCTGGCGAAAGTACTAGCGACGCGACTCAATGGAGTGTTAGGTAAACTGGTGCATGAGGACCAGGCTGGATTTGTACCGGGCCGGCAAGTGGCGGATCATATCCGCAAAGTGTTAAATGTGATGTGGTCGACGCAGCGGCGCGGGACAGGGGCCTTGTTGGTATCACTGGATGCAGAGAAGGCCTTTGATCAGGTGTCTTGGGATTTCCTGTATTCAGTGTTGGAGGCCCAGGGGTTTGGACCTGGGTTCATGCAGTGGATAAGGGCTCTTTATGCTAGGCCGAGGGCATGTGTTCGAGTGAATGGGGGGTACTCTGGGTTCTTCCCCCTAGAAAGAGGGACGCGGCAGGGATGTCCACTGTCCCCCCTACTTTTTGTGCTCTCCTTAGAGCCGTTGGCAGCAAAGTTGCGAAGCAGCTCCGATATCACGGGGGTTAGGGTGGGACGCCAGGAGTGTAGAGCGTCCCTCTTTGCAGATGATATACTTCTGACACTCACGAATCCTAGCGAATCTCTGAGGGCAGTGATGAGAGAGATCCAAGACTACGGCGAGAGGGCGGGCTTCCGGATTAACTGGGGGAAATTGGAGATTTTGAGTATAGGGGGGGAGAGGGAGGAACAGCGTGACTGGCAACAGAATTTCCCATTTAAATGGGCAAAGACATCGATCGGCTACCTAGGGGTACACCTCGGCAGAACCTTGGAGGAGTTGTATGATCTAAACTACAAAAAATTGGTGGGGCAGGTGGAGGAGAGGTTACAGGGCTGGAGCAGGGGGTATTACTCGTGGTTTGGGCGAATAGCGACGGTTAAGATGATGCTTCTCCCCCAGTTCCTGTTTCTGTTTCAAGCTTTGCCGGTCCCGATCCCGCCGAAAGTGTTGAGGAAGATCCAGCAACAGGTCGAGCGATTTATCTGGGGGTTGAGGCGCCCACGGGTGGCGGCACGGACGCTGCAAGTATCGGTACGGGAAGGAGGGATGGGGGTTCCCAATTTCCGACTATATTATGCGGCAGCACAATTGAGAGCAGTATACGCGTGGCTGCGGGAACCCCAGACGCAGTGGGTACAGCTGGAGCTGGCCGAATACAGGCCGGGTGAACTTGAACGGATAGTATGGGAGGGGAGAGGAGAGAAGGGGAGGAACCCCATTGTGGGGCATACCCTGCAAGTGTGGCAGCAGTACAGGAAGCGGTTGGTGGGCGACAAACGATGGTCGGTTACCATGTCATTACAAGCTTGCTGTGCGGAGAGCGGGGGACCGGGAGCCATAGGGCGGCGTTAGGATTGTCCCAGGTGTCCCAGATTGTGGTAGGAAGACACTGTCGAGGCTTTGAGGGGGTCCGGGACCTCTATCGTCTGGGGGAGGTGGATAGGTTCGCGTATCGGCAGCTTTGCTCGGTAGTGAGCACAAAGGGAAGGGAGCAAGGGGGATGGGGGGGAGGTGAATGGTTTGAAGGAGCCTGCCTGGGATCCCTGGGACGACAGGGGATGCTTTCCCGGATTTATAGAGGGTTGATAGCACGGGGGGAAGGTAAGTTGAAATACATGGAAGCGTGGGAAAAGGATTTAGGGGTAACGTGGGGGGTGGAGGAGTGGGAGGCTGTGGCATTAGGCATAGCACGATTCTCCATTGCCACGTCACTGCGAGAGAGAGAATGGGTTTAAGGTGTTGAGTCGCTGGTATCTCACACCAGAGCGGTTGTGCAAAGCGGGGGTGTTGCAAACGGATGACTGCTGGCGAAAGTGTGGGGAGCGTGGCTCCTGGCTGCATATGTGGTGGACGTGCCCGGTAGTGGGAGAGTACTGGCACCGCATAGGGGAAAACATTAATAAAATGATGGGGGCGAGCCTTGAGCTTGGACCTGAGATGTGTCTCCTGCATAGACCAGATGGGAAATGGGAGGGGGATTGGAAAATTATTTGGTATTGTGTCACAGCGGCTAGGTGCGAAATTGCATGGTATTGGAATAGACCAGTTCTACCCTCCATAGCGAGTTATGCACGCAGGGTGTCGCATCTCTATGCCATGTATAAACTGACCGGGGAGAGGGGAGGGAGAGGGGAGCAAATGGAGAAGCGGTGGACAGGGGTTTGGAGATGGCTGAGTGAAGAGGGGTGGAAGTAGGGAGGAGGTGGGGGGATTGTATATAGGGGGAGAAATGACTTGTGTACGTTGATTATTGAGAAAGCCACATGGGCGGTACGCTGTTGGGCTTCCCCATTTGGTTGTTCCATCGCCCGCGCCCGGGCTTTGGGGTCGGGGCGGCGGGGGGCGCCTGGGTGGCGGGGGTGCTAGGGACGGGATCTATGTAATAGGTATTGTGTGTCAGTTGAAGGGTTTTCTCTTGTGTTGTTAGCGGAACCCTTGATGCCTTGGAGCTGTTGTTCACATGCAAATGTAACTGTTATAAATGCTAATAAAAATTTAAATTTAAAAAAAAAAAAAAAAGGCTAGATAGAATTTGTCACATTCCTCCTTGCTTCTCAACAGCACCAAAATATTGTCTATATATCTAAAGCCGTCATGCTTACACCAGTTGACTGGTCAGAGATTTGCTGCTATATCAGTGTGTGATAATCTCAGAGCAGGGTTTATAGGATCAGAAAATCCAGAAATATGTCTACCGTCACTCGCACGTGATTAATGTCTTCTTTTTATGTCCAGCATGTGATGAGATCAAACAGGAAAAGGAAAGAGAGGAGAATGGAGAAGAATGCCTTATGAACCAGGAACAGACCCCAGGAGAATCGGGAAATGTCTGTGAGAAGGTTTCTCAGGAGATTGAGAAGGGAGAAGCTAGAAGTCAACAGGAAGCAGAGAAGAAGCAAAGAGATTCTACGGGAGACTTGCTGGATGGAGTCACTGAATGTGAGAGAAGTGGCAGTGAGATCTTCAACGCCCCTGAGCTCCAGGGACACCTGAGAGCAGAGACACACCTGCAAAATAATAACAGGGAGCAAATGACTTCTGACCTCCACCAGAGACAGACGAAAGGAAAGAAACTGCTATGCAACACCAGTGGGAAAAACCTTCATAAGAAATCCAATTTCATATCTCTCCAAAGACCCCACCTGGACAAGAAACCATTTCCATGCTCTGAATGTGAGAAATCATTTTTTAAAAAAGCAAAGTTATTGGATCATCTTAGAACCCACACCGGGGAGAAACCATTTAAATGTGCAGAATGTGAGAAACGCTTTTCCTGTAAAGATTACCTTAGAACACACCAGAACAGCCACAAAGGTGTGAGACTATTTCAATGCACGGAATGTGGAAAATATTATAGCACAAAGAGAGTACTAAAAAAGCACCAGACAATTCACAAAAAAGAGAATCCCTTTCCATGTAGTGAATACAAGACAAGCTTACCTCACGGGACCGGGCTAATATTTCACCAAAGAACTCACACAGAAAGGAGGTCTATCCCCCAAGAGAGACCCTTTTCATGCTCTGAATGTGGAAAAGCTTTCACCCTCAAGAATAGCCTTAGAAAACATGAGAGAGCTCACACAGAAGAAAGACCATTTCCATGCAGTGAATGTGAGAAATCCTTCAAACGCAGTGTTCACCTTATAAGACATCAGAGAACTCACACGGGCGAAAAACCCTTTCCATGTACTAAATGTGGGGAAAGGTTTAGTCGCAAGGATCTCTTAGTGTTACACCAGCAAAATCGTGGAGAAGCACTACTTGCATGTACTGAATGTGATAAAAGATTCCATCCTGAATTACAGCTAAAATGCCACCTCTGGATCCATACTGGAGAAAGACCATTCCAATGTACTGAGTGTGATAAAAGTTTCCAGTCAAAATCAACGCTATTATACCACTTCAGGATCCATACGGGAGAAAGACCATTCCAATGTACTGAGTGTGATAAAGGTTTCCTGTCAAACTCAACGCTATTATACCACTTCAGGATCCATACGGGAGAAAAGCCATTCCAATGTACTGAGTGTGATGTAGCATTTCATGAAAAATCAAAGCTGGATTACCATCTCAGGGGCCACACAGGAGAAAAACCATTCAGATGCACTGAGTGTGGGAAGGGCTTTAGGGATAGATCAACTTTAGCAGTGCATCATCTGGTTCACACTGAAGAAAGGCCATTTCCATGCAGCAAGTGCAGTAAAAGCTTCAAATGTAAAAAGAGCCTAAAATCACACCAGAGAATTCACACTGGAGGTCTATAGATCTGAGCTGCAGTTTGCTTCTGAGAGGGTGATGATGAATTACTCTCCCAAAGTCATGCTGCGTACCTTCATATGGTGACCCGGTTGCATGTGATTTGTGCCAATCTTCAACAGTACAACTGCTTCATTTGCAATTTGGTAAGAAGCAAACCAGGAAATTTCATAATGGTTGTATCTCACCAAGGATAACAAGTTGCCGATTTGTAGCTAAAGCACTAGGACTAACAATAGTGGTGGCTATCTTGCAAATCCTTCAGCTGATGATGACATCCATTGCTGCAGACATAGACCATAGAGAACCTGTCAAATGACCCATCACAGGAGGAGAGAAACTAGTGAAATTAATCAAAAAAAATCAAGAGGACTAACGACAGAGAAGTGGACTCTTGGGGACAAAAAGGAGATAATATCCTGCTCTTATTCTCTTGCACACCCTTCAGGTAACTTAAGGATATAGAAAGAAAGCTCCCCACAAACTGGGAGAAGAAAAATGTCAAAGAAGAGCTGCAAAAAGCAACTGAGGGACATTTAAGATCTGGATGTAACTTGGTCTTTCTTCATTAAAGGAAAGGGGATCGCACTGAGCTCAGGCCTTTCCCCAGAAGTTAAAGGGGACTTACACTCAGGTACTGTAGGAATCTCCCTGTCCCCTGAGAGCTTAGAATCTAAGCTTGTACCTGAGATAATCACAGTTTAAATGTCTTCCCCAAGGTCACAATGAGCGACAGAGGGATTGGAACCCTGCTCTCTTTCTCATTCAGCCCATTGCACTAATTATATGTGATTGCCTGCAAATTTACAGGGGCTGTTAGAAAAATTACTCCCTTAAGGAGCATAATCACTGCTCACTAGAAAGAGAGCACTGTTAAAAGAAGGGCAGCTAGTGGGTGACTTACCAGATGGTGAGGGGGAGCTGTCCCTGCTGCAAAATGAAATAACTGGCTGATTGAAAGCTATAAAATGACTTTGCTGGTTCCAGACGGAGCTTTACAGGCAGATAGAGGAAGTTAAGGCCAACTGCCACCAGAGGAGGAGTGTCCTAGTGGTTGTGGCAAGGTACCTCAGGCCAGAAGGTTGGGGGTTGAAATCCCACTAGAAGACAGGCAGGAAGGACTGGGGTTTCTAGTCCCACAGGTGCTCCTTATGGTCTTGGGCAAGCCACTTAACCCTCCATTGCCCATGCTCCCTGTAAGTATTATTGTATGTGTCTCATATCCCCCAATTGTGTTGCGACCACTTTGATTGAAGGATAAGATGGTATACAAAACTATCTAAATAAATAAATAAATCTCATGGAGACTGGGAACTGACTGGATAGAAGGAAGAATAAGATGCACTCATTATGTTACACAAGACAGAGGAACTAATCATTAAAGAACAGTGTGTGCTGTGGGATAAGCTTGAAGACATGGAGAGCTGCACCAAGGGGAACAACCTCTGCATTAGATGCCTAATGATCAAATCACCAATTATAACTGCTGTCCTAATCCTTCCTTCGTGGGCACATGGCCCTGGAGAAACCTCAGTCCAAGAGGGTTTGACATCTCCTGGTGGATAGCTCCTAGCTACAGGATCACTTCCTGCCTCTCCAAGGTGATGCTCTCCTTTCACGTGACCTCCATGGAAAAAGAGAGGCTGCCAAACTGGAGGTGGGACTTCAGAACTATGTCCCTGTAGGTCTCGCCTATATGCCTCTCTGTCTTCATTATGTTTTCCAAGTCTGTTACTCTAGCCTCCAGAGAACAGATTCTTTTTCTGAAAGCAAAGAGCTCCTTGCACCTAGTGCACACTTAAGACCCCTCACCAACTGGAAGAAAATTGTACATGTGACACTCGGTACAAAAGGCTGCTCTCACTGCTGGACTGCTGTCTGCATCTCAATTTTAAGGATTTGTTTAGATATTTAAGTTGTTTAGTTATTTCAAGTTGAACAGATAAATGTAGTTTACTGCTTCAAAAGTAGAAAGACTATGGGACATGCAATGAAGCTACAATGTAAACCATTTAAGACTAATAAGAAAAAATATTTTTTCCACTCAGTGTGTAAATCAAACTCTGAACTTCATTACTGGAGGATGTAGTAAAAGCTGTTAGTGTAGCTGGGTTTAAAAAAGGTTTGGACAAGTTCCTGGAGGAAAGGTCAATAAACTATTATTAAAGGGGGCCTGGGAATTCTTCTGCTTGCCCCGGGATAAGCTTGTGTAATCTATGTACCTTTTTGGAAATCTGACAGGTACTTGTGACCTAGATTGGCTGCTTCTCGAAACAGGATACTGGGCTTGATGGATCCTTTTTTGGACCAGGTATGGCATCTCTTTTATGTTCTTAAGTTGCTAGGGGAATAGGGGTAGTTTAGATCAGCCCTATAAACCCTCACCATCCCACACATAGACTACTGCAATGTCATATAACAAGGACTCCCCCAGTCCACACTTCACCCCATACAAACAGTCCTTCACACTGCTGCCCGCACAATCCAGGGGGCCACCAGAACAGACCACATTACACCAATCCTGAAACACCTCCACTGGCTCCCACTACAAGTCAGAATCTTATAACAAGACCATATTCCTCACATTTAAAACCATCAACAGCTTATCATCCATACACCTGTAAAAGCAACTCCACCCCCCCTCACTTCAAACCGATCTACGAGAAATTCCACTGCTAACACCCTCACTATACCACATGAAATACTAAAAAGCAGTTTGGCAAGCCTGCCAGAGATCCTTCAAATGATACACACCCTCCCCCCTGGAACCCGCTCCCTAACAACCTTAGAAATGCCACAGACATCACCGCATTTAGAAAGATGTTAGAAACTCACCTAGTTACAAAATGCTTCTCTAATGTAACATAACCTGCAAGCCCACCACCCATATTGTGAACCCCACCTCCCCCCCAATACCATCTGATTGTATCAACCTTGTACAAAACAAAATGCTTAAAATCTATTGTATATAGTTAAAACGGCCTTGCAAGCCACATTCAATTGTGCAAATGTACATTGTTATGCATGCCTGCAATTGTATATAGTTAAGTGTTCTCTGTAAACCAGTTACAAATAATAAGAACTAATAAGATAAAGAAACTGTTTTAAGTTCAGTAGATATTGACACTAAGGTGGTGGAGAATTGGTGATTAAAACAACAAAAAATTCCCAGAACAGTCATTGATGCTAATATGCGCACTAAAATGAATATGCAGTAAGTAATCTGCTTCGAAGCGCTGTGAGGTCTGAGACATTCTGGGCACTATGGTGAAAGTACTACATTCTATCAGCTGTTCTCTACATGAATGAATGTTTGGAGCTATTTTTGAAGTAGTGAGAAATAAATAGTTGAGCCAATACAATTATATCTAATATTTATTTTTTTATTTAAGGTCTCTTCTATACCGCGCTATTTAGTATCAGTGCAGTTTCCATAACAACAAGGATTTACACAGTGCCGGCATATGCACTGCATTTACAGAGAACAAGGTAGCATAAACTTGGACAATTCAAGGGTAACTATTTACAGAGAAATACATATTGTTACATAGTGTGGGTATATAATAGTTAAAAGGACTTTTAAGTGTTCACCTCAAGATGAATTGCAAGGCCTTAATTAATCTACTCCTAAGGCCTAATTTGCTGATGAAGATAACCGGTTAAACCTGAAAGTGAATAAGATCGCTGTTTCATCCGTAATTAGTTTGAGGCTATAAATCAAAAGATTATGCCTGTGGTGGGTGAGATGAGGAGTGGGAAATGAACACTAACTGAAAGTTGGCTTGTTTTGCTCTATCCTAAACAACTTAATAAAAACAGATTTTATGAGCTTCAACCTAAAGTATTCCCTTTTCCTCAGGATTCGGAGAGTTTTCCAGCAGGTAAGTACTTACATGTGCAGATTTCTTCCCAACTGTCGCAGTCCCTCAAGACTCAATGGGCCCGAATTTCTGTTGTTTGGATCTTGGAAGGTTATTCACCTCATCAGGGCATTGCCCACCCCGCCGAACTCAGCATTCAGTATCAGTGATCGCTGCAGGGATAGGAAGCCTATCTTTAAGCTGCTGATCGCTAACCAGGCAGCATGCAATATTGCAGCTGTCTGGTTAGTGCCATTCTCCACTTCCGCTCCACCCCAGAACGTCCTCAAGGTGCCCCAATGCTAAACAGATACTGTTTATGTGCCGTTGAATATCCCTATCTAAGGCATTTACACAGTTTACTAGGCTGTAAACCAACTATCGGGCCAAATGTTCACAATATAAAGCCCACTGGATGCGCTAGACACCTTGGGTGAAGGGCATAAGAAGGAGAGATGCTGGATACCTTGGGAGAAAGGGGAAGGAAAGGAGAGACATATTGAAGACCTGGGGGAGGACAAGGGAAGGAGAGAGGTGCTTGTGTATGATAAATGCTATTTTTAGTGACATCAGTGATGTGTAGATTTAAAAATGTTAATTGTTGAGTTGGAAAGCTGACTTGGGAGAAGCCTGGATGGAGTATGAACTTCTCAAATGACTTTTTGCATTAATTCCATGGCCAGCCCAACCATCAGGCAACCCAGGCCATCGCTTCTGGGGTCAGCAGAGAGTGGGGCATTCAAAGCTAAACAATAAATTCTGACAGCCAGGGGGGACATACGGGTTAAGATGTGCTTAGGGTGCCAACACTTTGAATCAACTTTGGGACCAGCCTTGATTAATTCACAATCTACTTGGTAATGAGAGGGACTTTTTCTCGTATGGTAAGTTTTATGAGGACAGTTCTAGTTCTGCTCGGCAGAGATTTTTGGGGGAGGGGTACTACTACTATTAATCATTTATAAAGCACCATAAGGCGTACGCAGTGCTGTACAAACACATATAGAAGACAGTCCCTGCTCGTAGAGCTTACAATCTAATCAAGACAGACAGTACAGAAGACGAGAAACAAGGGGTTCAATAGGGAACAGAGATGCAGGAGAATAAGGGATTAGGGTCCGAAAGCGCTATAAAGAGAGAAGCTTTTACCATCTGCCACGTCTCTCCCCTCCTGTTTCTTTCATTTCCTTACATTGCCGGACAGCTGTGGAGGTAAGATAATTAGATTTTTCTCCTTAAAACTATTGTCACACAGTGGAGCAAATGATATTATTCTATTATCTTCCTATCAGAGCTTGACTCCAAGGACAAAACACCCAAACTCCAGTGGAAGACGTCCGAGAGGAACAAGAGCTGGAATATAAATTACTAATCCAAAGTACAAGCTGAAATTGACAGAACGTGCAAACAGGATATCTTGATAGTCATGGGTGACTGGAACGCAAAAGTTGGCAACAAAGAAGAAGGCAAAGTAGTTGGAAAATATGGACTTGGCAACAGAAATGAAGCTGGAGAAAGACTGATAGAATTCTGCAAGACCAATGATCTATTCATCTCAAACACCTTCTTCCAGCAACACAAGCGGTGACTGTACACATGGACTTCACCCAATGGATTGTATATAAATCAAATTGACAACATCTGTGGAAGTCAATGATGGAAAAGCTCTATAACATCAACAAAGACAAAACCTGGAGCTGACTGTGGTACAGATCATCAACTACTAGTATGCAAACTCAAGCTAAAGTTGAAAAAGAGCAAACCACTCATGAATGCAGCAAAATATGACCTTGAGAATATACCACTGGAATTTAAAGACTGCCTGCAAAATCGATTTGCTGCTTTAGATACAAATGACAGCGCTCCGGAAGAGTTATGGAATGACATCAAGAAGGTTGTGTTGGAAGAAAGCGAGAAGTCTCTACAAAAGGTGAAAAAGCAAAAACGGCCAAAATGGATGACGGAAGAAACTCTGAAAATTGCCCAGAAACACAGAGAAGCTAAAGCCAGAGGAGAAAGAAAGACAATCGCAGAACTCAACAGAGATTTCCAACGTGCAGCAAGACAGGACAAGGAAAAGTACTACAACGATGCATGCAAGGAAATAGAAGCAGAAACTATTAGAGGAAGAACAAGATCTGCTTTCCTAAAGCTACGAGAGTTAAAGAAAAAGTTCCAGCCTCGAATTGGAATGTTACAAGATGCTCAAGGTTCTATGTTGAACGATGCTGAGAAGATCAAGAAAAGGTGGAAGGAATATACAAAGTTTTTATATGATAAAGATGAAGTGGACCAACAGCCGTTTCAACCTGTACCTTATGATCAGGAACCATTGGTGATGAAAGAAGAAGTTGAAGCAGCATTGAAAGCCTTATCAAAGAACAAAGCACCAGGCATTGATGGCATTCCTATAGAAGTATTGCAGCAATCTGATGCAGCTGTTACCATACTTACAAGGCTCTGCCAAGAAATATGGAAGACAACATCATGGCCAACTGACTGGAAAAGATCTGTGTTTATACCAATACTAAAGAAAGGTGATCCAACTGACTGTGGAAATTATCGAACAATCGCTCTGATCCCACATGCCAGCAAGATTCTACTGAAGATTATTCAAAAAAGACTACAACCATACCTGGAACAAGAACTACCTGAAGTGCAAGCAGGGTTCAGGAAAGGGCGAGGAACGAGAGACATCATTGCGGATGTGAGATGGATCCTTGAAAAGACTAAAGAATACCAAAAGGATATCTATTTGTGCTTTATCAACTATAGCAAGGCTTTTGACTGTGTAAACCATGAGAAACTCTGGGCCACATTAAGAAGCATGGGTATACCAGAACACCTGATCGTTCTCTTGCGCAATCTGTACATTGATCAAGAAGCAACAGTTTGAACGGAACAAAGAGAAACAGAATGGTTTAAAATAAGCAAAGGTGTAAGACAAGGCTGCATACTTTCCCCCTACCTGTTTAATTTATATGCAGAACAAATCAGAGAAGCAGGATTGTATGAAGACAACAGAGGTGTGAAGATTGGTGGAAGACTCATCAACAACCTTCGCTATGCTGATGATACTACATTACTGGCTGAAAGTGAAGATGATCTGAAACATTTGCTTCTCATAATCAAAGAACATAGTCTCAAAATGGGCCTGCACATTAATGTAAAGAAGACAAAGATCATGACAACTGGCATAATCAACAGGTTCATCGTTGAACGAGAAGAAATTGAAATTGTGAACAACTTTAACCTACTTGGATCAACTACAAAGGTACACTACCAAAAAACTGCCTCCAGTTTTGCAACTGATTCCTATAGATTTTGGGGTGCTGAATCCAGGAAAAATAGCCAAAATGTTCCATCACATCACGTTTTCTTGCAAAATTAGATTTCTTACCCATATAAGGAATGTTCACATAATTTCTTTTTAGCCGACTGCAGTTTATTTTCTTGACCCAAAATAGAGGTTGTAATGGTTAACTAACTAGAAACACTCCCTCATGATATTTTAGCGTGTTTTGTATTCATTTTATACATTAACAGGACAATTGGGAGGCGGGGGGCTAAATCCAGTACTCGCGCTGGCGCATGTTCTTTCCTGTTCGCCTCGCCTCGTTCGCTCGCTCAAACACGGTGGTTGCGACATGAAGGTTCCTGTCAAATTTCAGTTTCTTGCAAGTTCATTATTACCTTTTGTTTGCTCAGTCGTAATCCAGCTTTATTCCGAAGTGGTTCACTACAGTTGTAGTTTGCAGTGCTGTGTATTTGTGATGGCTCACAGAGCCAGAGGTTGCGTCAACTCTCCGGACAGTTTTTGTTTTATTTGTGGGGAATATACTGTGAAAAAGCGGCAGAGGAACATTTCTGCATTTATTAAAAAAGTATATTTTGCCTATTTCGGTTTGAAGTTAGGCAATCAAGACAAACCGTGGGCTCCTCACAAAGTGTGCAAGACATGTGAGGAAGATCTACGCTTATGGATGAAAGGTAAAAAACAAGCATTTCGTTTCGGAATACCTATGATGTGGCGTGAACAAAGAGACCACAGCAGTGACTGCTATTTTTGCTCTTGCATTGTGAAGGGATACAACTTAAAAAATAAGAACGTAATAAGTTACCCCAACCTTCCCTCAGCAATTAGGCCTATGCCTCATAGCAATGAAGTACCTGTGCCTGAACCACCAAAATCTTTGGATCATATTTGTGTGGACGGTTCTGATCATGATGAGACTCATCAGATGGCTTTTCCCGATGAGTCCAGTACTTCCGAGTTTGAAACTGAACCAGATCCGAAACCTGAACTTTTCTCTCAAGCTGAATTGAATGATTTAGTCCGGGATTTAGGACTCCCAAAAGATGCTGCCCAACTGCTAGGTTCTCGGCTTAAACAGAAAAATCTATTGTCACCAGGAACAACTTTTTATTGGTACCGCAACCGCGAGACACAATTTTTGAAGTATTTCAGCAAAGAGGAAGATTTGGTATTTTGCAACGATATATACGGAGTGATGGAAAAGTTTAAACTCAAGTATGATCCTGCTGAATGGCGGCTGTTCATTGATTCGTCAAAAGACAGCATAAAAGGTGTTCTTCTTCATAATGGCAACACATTCGCTTCAGTTCCTATTGCTCACTGTTATTCTCCAAGAAAAATACGAGAATTTGGCCCTGATTCTTCAGAAGATTCGTTATGATGAGCATAAGTGGATGATTTGTGGAGACTTTAAAATTCTATCCATGTTATTAGGGCAGCAATCCGGTTTCACCAAATATCCCTGCTTCCTTTGCTTGTGGGATAGCCGGGCCCGCGACCTACACTGGGGGAAAAAAAGACTGGCCAATTCGGGAGTATTTGAGACCCGGTGAGAAAAATGTTCTTCATGAGAGCTTGGTACCTCGTGATAAAATTCTATTACCACCTCTCCACATTAAGTTGGGTCTCATTAAGCAATTCATCAAGTCCCTTCCAAAAGATGGTGAGTGCTTTCGGTACCTTTGCTCAAAGTTCCCCCGACTTTCTGAAGCAAAGCTAAAGGAAGGAGTGTTTGTTGGCCCTGATATAAGGAAACTCATTTCAGATGGAGCATTCGCTGAAACGATGTCTGAGAAGGAAAAAGAAGCCTGGGATTCCTTCAAGGATGTTGTTCTCAAATTCTTGGGGAACAGGCGGGATGAGAACTATAAGGATATTGTTGCCAGGATGCTCAATGCCTTCAAAGAACAAGGCTGTAACATGAGCCTGAAAGTCCATTTCTTGCACTCCCATGTGAACTACTTTCCTGAAAACTTGGGGGCGTACAGTGAAGAACAAGGTGAAAGGTTTCACCAGGACATCAAGGACGCAGAGAGAAGGTACCAAGGAAGATGGAACACCACTATGATGGCTGATTTCTGCTGGTTGCTGCTGCGGGAAACCCCAGATGAAAAATATGCCAAGCAGCGCACCAAGAGAAGCATTCGGGGGAAGAAGAAACGGGCCCACCAGGAGATTGATTGACCCAAGAATGACTTTAAAATCTAAACTGTGTTGACAAATATCGTGTTTTTACTAAACTTTGAAATAAAAATTTGCTAGTTATTACCACAGTGTCGGATCTCATTTATTAGAATTTTATTTTCACACTATCGGGTGTTTGTCTTCATGTATTGCAATGGTGCGGTTTGCGTTTTCTATTCTTACATACATACCTGTACAACATTTTTTGCACATTTCTTTGCTTTGCTTTGTGTCTAACCTCGCTGTTATATGCTCAATGTTTGTGCACATGTGGCTGTTTTAAGTGCAGACAATTTTGCTACCATCACAGTGTGTTTTGTTGACATTACTCTATTCTTATGTGCTGCCTTGTTACAATTTTCTTTGTTCTTATTTGAATAACTACTAAACAATTAGTATAAAGAATTCATCCAAGAAACTTTTATCTCGATTGCACTCAATCTGAAACGTTCACCTCAAACTGCTAACCCAATGTAGCAAAAAATCTGTACGTGATGGAGCAAATTGGTTACCAGATTTGGATTCAGCGCACCAAAAAACGTAAAAATCAATCGAAACATTAGAGGCAGTTTAAAAAAAAATTTTTTTTAGTGTACCTGTGATAAAGAAGCAACAAGCAGTCAAGAAATCAAACGACGCATTGCTCTTGGCAGAATGGCTATGAAAGACCTAGATAAGATTCTCAAGAGCAGAGATGTCTCTCTCCATACAAAGATTCGGCTTGTTCAAGCCATGGTATTTTCAATAACATGATATGGATGTGAAAGCTGGACAGTGAAAATTAGAGAAAGACATCATGCTTGGCAAGATAGAAGGTCAACGCAAAAGAGGAAGGCCAGCAATGAGATGGATCGATACAATAACAGCAGCTACGGGTACCAGTCTGTCAACAATGAGCCGCCTGACTGAAGACCGAACACAATTTAGGATAGCAATCCAGAGGGTCGCCATGAGTCGACCCCGACTCGACGGCACTTAACAACAACAACAACAACAATCTAAAGGACGGAGCATCTGGAGCATGGGAATGCTTAGATAATAACATTTCTTCTCATAAATGCATATGATATATGGATACTTTGCTGTTCTGAACTTAAATAAAAGTGTAAACAGTACAAATGTACTGAAATTGAACTATGGTCTCAGTTGGAAACAAAGTTGCCTTCATTGTTTTTGTTAAACTAAATTGCTACAATCAACCTTTCCTATTCTCAAGGGTGTATGTGGTGTAGGAAACACAATTTAATTGTAACCTTCTCCTCAAAGTCTCTTGAAATATTTGAGCTCAAACATGAATGTCATGAAACATGTAAATGTCTCTACTTATCCAAGTGTCTTCTCTCTCTCATTGGGGTTCAGATCTCTTTGCTGTCTTCAGGTCAGTGAGTTGTCTTCTGACATCTTCTGATTCCTCAGGCGGACATATCTTCTTCATTGGATAAATCAAACTAAGCTAAACTAAGTCAATGGGGCTGCAGCTCCGATATCGATCATAAGCTACAAGCGTCACTTAATAAACAAGCCCCTAAGTCTGTCCCTCTCAACCCCCCCCAAAAAAATCGAATTAGGTAATTATGCAAATATTTAATAATAACATGGAACAGTATTTAGCAAACTTGCAGAACAATGTTTCTTTTCTATTCTGGTTACTGGGACCCCGCATGTACACGTTCTCACTCCATGTCACTCAACACTCACACAATAGTTCACTCTCTGACAGCACCCAAACACCAGGAAATCACAAGCACAGCCATAACCAATGCTTTTTCACTTACCCGGTGAGGTGGAGGGGGGAGGGGGGGTGAGCCTTGAGGGGCTCTCGCTTCCGGCTCCAAGTGCCCAGCGCCTGCTGGGTGTGACTCGCACCAGGAACAGAGGCAGATGGGGAGATTGACTGGGGCAATACACCTGTCAAACCATAATGCAGGTGTCCTAAGGCGAACTCAGGGAGCAGAAGATCTAAAACTTGCTTGATCTTGAGTTTCAGTATTTATTTATTATTATTTTATTTATTAACATTTCTTATATACCGCACTATTTGCCATCAGCGCGGTTTACATGGAACAGAAACATCCGACAACTTACATTTTTATTTATTTTATTTATATATATATTTATATACCGCATCTTCCAAAGTTCAGTTGCGGTTTACAATGAACAACAATTAACAAAGTAAATTTGTTTACTTTGGTTTACATATGTTTACATATGTCTGGTCATTACATTTAACAGGAAATGGAACTTGGAGAACAGGGTAAACTATATACATAGGAAGTGTAATGGGATAGGATACTGTTTGGTATGATTACAGACCATGAAATTGGGGCCTCACGATCCTTCTGACTTTTTGGGTATTAAGCAGGAGATGTCAGAAAAGTTACCACAGGTAGAACTGGCTTGTGGTGGCCAAGTGTTCATAGCAATGTCGCTTTTAGATCCTTCAGTGTTGGCTCTTCCTATCATTGTGAAACAGAATTCACCAAGCATTGGATTGTTCACCCACTAATAGGGAACGTGAGCTGGGTTTAGACTGTTGTGAGACAGGTTAGTTTTGCCCTGCTGATGATGGGTGATTGCAATAGTAATCCTGCTCAGTATGAGACGAACTGCAGGTTCAAACATTTGGTGTATGTGCTTGGCTGAGGAGCCAATAGGGTGAAGCTACCATCTGTGGGATGATGATCGCCTCTGTCAGAATCCCCCCTTAACCCCTGGTCTGATGTAATTTGCCCCAACCATTAGGCCACTCCTCCCTCCCTCCCTTCCTATCCCCTTTTCTCTTCCACAGCACCCACACCTTTTCTCCTGTACCTCACACTATTCAATCGGGCAGACAAACATGAGCGAAGAAAATATTGATACTAGCAGTTGGTGCTTACTGATCCACTCAGAATATCCTTTCCTGTTTAAGCCACTCTCTCCTTAGATCACTCACAAAGAGGATTTAGTAAAGGGGAATTATTTTCCCTCTTGTCAGCCTAAAACCCCCACTAAAATTCTAAAGGAGCTTTTTATTCCTGTTATAACATTTTTCCTTTACCTTGGAATTAACTTTAAGCTCCTTAATACAGCTCTAAAATCCGGAAACCCTCTCTCCCATTTCCCTTTATTCTAATGGAAAAATAAAACAAATATTCTTAAATCTTTAGCTCTAATCTATCTTTCTATGATTTTTCCAGCATTTTCACTCTTAATCACACGTCTTACTCTTTCTCATAAAACACCACATCCTTTCCTCTCATACAACCTAAGAACCCAAAAGAAAAAAAAAATAATACCACTCCCCCCCCCCCCGGTCATTCTTCATACAAATATACCGATTCCCTCAAATACATCATCAAACTCTCACAGAAACCAATCAATCAGGGCCCCTGACACCAGTCACTCTCACACACCTCCAGTCTCTCCAGCACTCACTCACTGACTGATGCTTTCCAGTCACACTCACTCACATTCCCCCTGACACCAATGACTCTCACACACCTCCAGTCTCTCCAGCACTCATGTACTGACTGATGCTTTCGAGTAACACTACCTCATATTCCCCCTGACACCGGTCACTCACACAGCTCCAGTCTCTCCAGCACTCACTCACCGACTGACACATTCCATTCACACTCACATTCCCCCTGACACCGGTCACTCTCACACAGCTCCAGTCTCTCCAGCACTCACTCACCGACTGACACATTCCATTCACACTCACATTCCCCCTGACACCGGTCACTCTCACACAGCTCCAGTCTCTCCAGCACTCACTCACCGACTGACACATTCCATTCACACTCACATTCCCCCTGACACCGGTCACTCTCACACAGCTCCAGTCTCTCCAGCACTCACTCACCGACTGACACATTCCATTCACACTCACATTCCCCCTGACACCGGTCACTCTCACACAGCTCCAGTCTCTCCAGCACTCACTCACCGACTGACACATTCCATTCACACTCACATTCCCCCTGACACCGGTCACTCTCACACAGCTCCAGTCTCTCCAGCACTCACTCACCGACTGACACATTCCATTCACACTCACATTCCCCCTGACACCGGTCACTCTCACACAGCTCCAGTCTCTCCAGCACTCACTCACCGACTGACACATTCCATTCACACTCACATTCCCCCTGACACCGGTCACTCTCACACACCTCCAGTCTCTCCAGCACTCACTCATTGACTGATGCTTTCCAGTCACACTCCCTCACATTCCCCCTGACACCAATGACTCACACAGCCCCATCCTCTCTAGCACTCATGTACTGACTGACGCTTTCGAGTAACACTACCTCATATTCCCCCTGACACCGGTCACTCTCACACAGCTCCAGTCTCTCCAGCACTCACTCACCGACTGACACATTCCATTCACACTCACATTCCCCCTGACACCGGTCACTCTCACACAGCTCCAGTCTCTCCAGCACTCACTCACCGACTGACACATTCCAGTCACACTCACATTCCCCCTGACACCGGTCACTCTCACACAGCTCCAGTCTCTCCAGCACTCACTCACCGACTGACACATTCCATTCACACTCACATTCCCCCTGACACCGGTCACTCTCACACAGCTCCAGTCTCTCCAGCACTCACTCACCGACTGACACATTCCAGTCACACTCGCTCACATTCCCCCTAACACCAGTCACTCTCATACACATAAAGGCTAAAATCACCTGAGTAATACTAAATCCAACAACTTAACAGAAAAACCACTGAACTAAAAACTCTATGATTCAACCCTAAAGTACCTACAACTTGTATTTGTATATAGTTTATTGTACATAGTTTACAAGCCAGTTATGCTGTTATGTATTAGCTCATGCTGTTAACCATTATATTGTTTATTGTTACAAAATGTTCGATGTAAAACCAAGCTCTTGCTTTGTGGATTTTGTTTTATTGTGAACCGCAACTTAACTCTGGAAGATGCGGGATATAAATGATTGTTAAATAAATAAATAAAATAACACTTCCAGTCTCTCCAGCTCTAACTCACCGACTGCTACTTTCCAGTCACACTCACTCACATTCCTCTGACCCCAGTCACTCTCATACACCTGCAGTCTCTCCAGCACTAACTCACCGACTGACACTTTCCAGTCACACTCACTCACATTTCCCATCACCAGTCACTCTAACACACCTCCAGTCTCTCCAGCACTCACTCACCAACTGACACTTTCCAGTCACACTTACATTCCTCTGACACCAGTCACTCTCATACACCTGCAGTCTCTGCAAAACTCACTCACCGAATTAAGCTTTCCAGTCATACTCACTCATATTCCCCGACACCAGTCGCTCTCACACACCTCCAGCCTCTCACTCACCGAGAGTGGTATAAGTGGGAATCTGAGTGAGTATGACTGGAAAGTGTCAGTCGGTGAGTGAGTGCTGGAGAGACTGTATGTATATGAGAGTGACTGGTGTCATGGAGACTGAATTTGATTGGAAAGCATCTGTCGGTGAGTGAGTGCTGGAGAGACTGGAGGTGTGTGAGAGTGACTGGGGTCAGGGGAATGTCAGTGAGTGTGACTGGAAAGTGTTAGTTGGTGAGTGAGTGCTGGAGAGACCAGAGATATTTGAGAGTGACTGGGGTCAGGGGAATCTGAGTGAGTGTGACCGGAAAGTGTCAGTGAGGTGAATGAGTGCTGGAGAGACTGTAGGTATATGAGAGTGACTGGTGTCATGGAGACTGAGTGTGATTGGAAAGCGTTAGTCGGTGAGTGAGTGTTGGAGAGACTGGAGGTGTATGAGAGTGACTGCTGTCAGAGGAATGTAAGTGTGACTGGAAAGCGTCAGTGGGTGAGTGAGTGCTGGAGAGACTGCAGGTGTATGAGAGTGACTGGTGTCAGAGGAATGTAAGTGTGACTGGAAAGTGTCAGTCGGTGAGTGACTGCTGGAGAGACTGGAGGTGTATGAGAGTGACTGGTGTTGGGGAATATGAGTGAGTGTGACTGGAAAGATTCAGTCGGTGAGTGAGTGTTGCAGAGACTGGAGGTGTGTGAGAGTGACTGGTGATGGGTATGTGAGTGAGTGTGACTGGAAAGTGTCAATCGGTGAGTGAGTGCTGGAGAGACTGGAGGTGTATGAGAGTGATGGGTCAGAGGAATGTGAGTGTGAATGGAATGGAGAGACTGCAGGTGTATGAGAGTGATGGGTCAGAGGAATGTGAGTGAGTGTGAATGGAATGGAGAGACTGCAGGTGTATGAGAGTGATGGGTCAGGGGAATGTGAGTGAGTGTGAATGGAATGGAGAGACTGCAGGTGTATGAGAGTGATGGGTCAGAGGAATGTGAGTGAGTGTGAATGGAATGGAGAGACTGCAGGTGTATGAGAGTGATGGGTCAGAGGAATGTGAGTGAGTGTGAATGGAATGGAGAGACTGCAGGTGTATGAGAGTGATGGGTCAGGGGAATGTGAGTGAGTGTGAATGGAATGGAGAGACTGCAGGTGTATGAGAGTGATGGGTCAGAGGAATGTGAGTGAGTGTGAATGGAATGGAGAGACTGCAGGTGTATGAGAGTGATGGGTCAGAGGAATGTGAGTGAGTGTGAATGGAATGGAGAGACTGCAGGTGTATGAGAGTGATGGGTCAGGGGAATGTGAGTGAGTGTGTGAATGGAATGGAGAGACTGCAGGTGTATGAGAGTGATGGGTCAGAGGAATGTGAGTGAGTGTGAATGGAATGGAGAGACTGCAGGTGTATGAGAGTGATGGGTCAGAGGAATGTGAGTGAGTGTGAATGGAATGGAGAGACTGCAGGTGTATGAGAGTGACTGGGGTCAGGGGAATGTGAGTGAGTGTGAATGGAAAGTGGCAGTTGGTGAGTGAGTGCTGGAGAGACTGGAGGTGTGTGAGAGTGACCAGAGTCAGGGAGAATGTCAGTGAGTATGACTGGAAAGTGTTAGTTGGTTAGTGAGTGCTGGAGAGACCAGAGATGTTTGAGAGTGACTGGGGTCAGGGGAATGTGAGTGAGTGTGACTGGAAAGTGTCAGTGGGTGAATGAGTGCTGGCGAGACTGTAGGTATATGAGAGTGATGGTGTCATGGAGACTGCAGCCTCTCCAGCACTCACTCACTGACTGACACTTTCCAGTCACACTCTCCAGCAGTCACTCACTGACTGACGCTTTCCAATCAAACTTATTCTCCATGACACCAGTCACTCTCATATACCTACAGTCTCTCCAGCACTCATTCACCTCACTGACACTTTCCAGTCACACTCACTCAGATTCCCCTGACCCCAGTCACTCTCAAGCATCTTTGGTCTCTCCAGCACTCACTCACCAACTAACACTTTCCAGTCATACTCACTGACATTCTCCCTGACTCTGGTCACTCTCACACACCTCCAGTCTCCAGCACTCACTCACTGACTGTTTCTTTTCAGTCACATTCCCCCTTACACAATTCACTCTCACACTTCTCCAGTCTCTCTCCTTAGCCCTTTCCTACCCTTAGCAGTTTATATTTCTTCTACTATAACTGTTTCTTATATTTTAGGGCAGAACATCTTTAAAATAAATAAAAATCCTCACTGAAGCTTTCCCCTCCCTCCCTGCAACTCTTCTTTCTCCCCTCCCCTCCTTAATTTCTTTTTTAAATATTTTCAACTGTTTTTCCACCTCAGCAGGGGACTGGCCTCTTTGTCACTCTCTGGTAGCCCTCAGCCTCCCCAGAGAGTTTTGGTCCTTCCCCCTTTTTCCACACCAGATTCCAAGGCCTCCCACCCTTGTTTGTTTTTTTTTTTTTAAATGAGGCCTCCTGGCTCTATTTCCCTTCTTCGTGTCCTCCACCTTCAACTGAGGAAATCCAGCCCCTTTCCCCAAAATCATGGACATTCCTGGCCACCCCCTCATGATTCTGGACCTTTATCAAGGGCTTCAGAGTCATTTCAACCTAAATTCTCCCCTCCACCCCTTCACAAGTTGTGGAGAGCCGCGAAAACTGCAGGCTTCCCCAATGTATACAATCTTCCATGCCCAGCATCTGCTCTATCACCCATGCCCCCCACCCCTTGTCCAGCATCTGTTGTCTGCCTCCATCCCATCCGATGTCCACAATCTGTCCTTTACCTCCTCCATTCGTTCCCTCTACCCCATGGCCAGCATCTTTCCCCCACCTCATCCTTTATCCAGCATCTACCTTCCATCCCCTCTAGGCTCCCCCCATATCCAGTATCTCCCCTTCACCTCCTCCCTCCCCCCTCCCCACCCAGCATCTGCTGTGTACTGGCAGCATATCCCCTAACTGTTCTCCATCACCCCCACCCTGTTGTCATCATCTGCCTCCCTCATCTCATGGTCAGCACCTTTCCCCCACCCCATACCATGTCCAGAGCCTGTCCTGCATGCTCTCCACTCCACTGAAATCCAGCATATCCTCTCCCTATTTCCCAGGCTTTCAGCTTACCACCGTCACCTCTGTCTCCTCTAGCACCGGTGCCCTCGTCCAAGACCGTGTGCCCAAATACACAAAATAAAGTGCGTCAGAAGGGGGCTTGAGCAGCAGCGCTTTCTAAATACAGCAGAGTAGCAAAGATGTAGTGTTTTTGATTTTTGCTTTATTTTTCTTTGCAGCTTGCTCGCTTACTGCCACTACCTTTCAGTGCATCTGAGTTGGTGGTGGAAGCCGCGGGAGGGGAAGTGATACCGTCACTGCTGTCATGGACCCGACAGATGGGGTGGTGGCAGCAGCAGCAGCAGCTGGAATTTTTGTAAAATCCTCTTTGTTTTTAAGAGGACAGAGAAGCCGGCCAATGAAGGGTCAGCAGAAAACCGGCCCTTCATTGGTCGGTTTTACTGTCCTGCTGACCTCCGGCCTGCACCTTGCAAAATTGGCCGGGCTGGCCTAAAACTGGTTGATTGGCAACCCTACTTGACACTGAAGTGCTGATAACAAAAGGCCAAATCTGTTTCTTCCAAACTCTGACCCAGAGCTGGATCTAACTTGATTCTTTCACTGCTGGAAGAGAAACCAGAGGGCTTTCGAGGTGCAAAGCATTGACTCTGCTTCCTTTCTTCCTTCACTACCAAGATCCATGTGATCCGGATCATTTGGTTCCAGGTCTGGATGCTCGGCTACCAGCTCCAGATACTGGAAGGAGGAAGAAACCAGAGTCAGTGCTCTGAGGGTGGAGAAAGCCCCGGCCTGGTTTCTATTCCAGCAGTGAAAGAATCAAGTTAAATCCAGCTCTGGATCTGCTGGATCTCTCCTAATGTTCCACCTTTGGCAGAAGGAGTTGCCTAATGCTTGGAGCACCTCTCCTTTGCCCCCCTGTCCTCAGGTACCTCTCTCCTCCACATCTGCCAATCCATCCCATCCAAGTGGTACATACAGATTCCCGCCATTATCTTTCTGCTCCCCCTCGCACCACATCACGTCCTCCGCAATATCCACACAAACCACCTACACCGTCCCTCTGCTTCTCAGGCCCAGCTAGAATCCGCCCATTCCTCAGCTTTCTGCTTCATAATTTATTTATTTAGCAACTTTTTTATACTGCTGTATCTACCAGTCACAGAGATGTACAGGTAACAGGTTTAAAAAGTATAATTTTAGATAGAACGGAGGTAATAAAATATAGTTGGAAAGAGGATGAGTGAGTAACTAGAAAATATGATCATATCACCCCTCTTTTTCTTCAGCATCACTGGCTACCCCACCGTATTCACTGTAAGATTCTCATCCTAGAGCATAAGGTGATCTATAACTGGGCCCCTCTGTCTCTCTGCGCTCACCATCCCCTATGTTCCCCATCACACCGTTCGTTCTCTCATTGACAATCGGTTGGTTCTTTTAGTCCCCAATTGAGTGAAATATGAGTCTACCTGGCGCTCAGCTTTCTTCTGCACCACTCCCTCTTTCTGGAACTGTCTCCCACCTCATCTGTGTTTAGAACCATCTTTTTCCTAAATTTAAATCCCTGTTAAAGACAGACCTTTACCCCTAGGCTTTGATCTAGCTGACATCCGGGAGGCCGCTGAGGTTGCATGGGCCTGGGCAGTTGCAATCTGTTGAACTTTTATGAATTGCTGGGCACTGCTTGTATATTCTCCTACTTTTTGGGCCGACCCCCTTTCTGCTGCCCCTTATCCCTCTCTCCTATCAAAAACTGTAGTTCTTATTTCCCCCTGCCCGTGGCTTGTTTCCAGTCCCCCTTACTTTTAAGATTGTGAACCGCTCTGTATGCACCCACCAAGGGCGGTATATTAAAATCTAATAAACGATAAATGATAACTAAGTGTCAGATTCGAAGTGTTCTAGGAAGAGGTGGGATTTTAGTCGGTGGGGTTTTAGTTCCTTGGTCCTGCTTCCAGGAAAGCACTCCCCTCTGCCCTCCAACTCGAACCTACCTATTCTAAGTTTAAAGCTCTTCTAAAATCCCTTCACTTCCACACTGCATTTGACCTGCCCCTTGTATGATCGCAACCATGGCCTCTATTTTAAGTTTCTCTCCCTTGCTCTTTCCCTCCCCCTCCCTGTCTCCCTCCTGGTGTGTATGCTCGATCCTTTCCTGGCAAGAACTGGTGTTACTTTTCTCCTCTGATTTTAACTTGTTTAAAATTTGTACACTGCGGTGCGGTGCTGTGCTAAGCAAAGAGCATCTATCAAAACCCAGTAAACATCAACATCAAGATAGATGCAGCAGTGAGGCAAATCCAGGACTGAGCAATCTGCAAAGCTAAACGCTGAGCCGAGTTTTCTAGAGAGAGGCACCCACCCTCCTCTGACGCATATGTAGAGGAAACGAAACTGAAACTAAAGGTTATTCTCCATTTCTCAGGATCATGGCTGCAGGGAGCACGGCTGAGAGTCTGCTGGAGGAAGTTTCTTGTCCCATCTGTCTGGATTATTTTACAGACCCGGTGATTACAGACTGTGGACACAACTTCTGCCGCTCCTGTATCACTCAGGCCTGGGAGGGGTTAGATACAAACTTTCCCTGTCCCCAGTGCAGAGAAACATCTCAGCAGAGGAACCTCAGGCCTAACAGGCAGCTGGGGAATGTCACAGACATGCTGAAAAAGCTTCCTCGGTGCTTGGTCAGAAAACAAGAGGAAAATCTGTGTGAGAAGCATGAAGAGAAACTGAAGTTGTTCTGCACAGAGGATCAGAGACCGATCTGCATTATCTGTAAGGAAGGAAAGGATCACAGATCTCACCCCGTGATCCCCATAGAGGAGGCTGTGCTAGGATACAAGGTATAAAATCACATTATTTACCTGTAGCATGTAAACCAAGTGACTTTCCTGTAGCAGCTGTTCTCTGTGGAGAGCAGGATACACATCCTCACAGATGGATAATGTCACTGACAGAGCCCAGCATGGGAAACAGCTTTGCAGCTTGGGAATTTCCTGAAGCCTGTGAAAGAGCTCACTGCGCATGTGCGCCATTTCCCACTGTCTCACAGGACCACCTCAGTCCTATAATGAAGCTGACAGCAAAATGTAACTCCCTGGGGAGGTGGGTGGGTATTATCCTGCTGTCCACATAAAACATTAGCTACAGATAAGTAACTTGGTTGTCTCTGATGAGGGGGCGGGGGGGGGGGGGTAGGGGTGGGGTGCCTCTGTGTGCGTGAGGAGTGCCTGTGTGTTGGTTATACAGAGGTGGGGGTGCCTGCTTGTGGGTTGTGTGTGTGGGTGGTGATACTTTTTGGTTGGGGGGGGGGAATGCACCTTTTGGCATATACAGATTGTGTTCTTTTCCCCCCATGCATTTGTCCCTTTATCCTCCAACCCCTTGCATTCTTCCCTCCCCCCTTTAATCCCTACCCTCTAGCCTCCCACCCCCTGCCCTCCATTCCACCTCCATCCTCCTCCTTTTCTTTTTAGACTACTGGCCCTTTAAATAATTGCTGCCTCACCCCCCTCCCCATCTAATGTTTTATTTATTTTTTCTGTGGGCCTGATCACTGCTGTCCTCTGGGTGGGGAATGGGATCCCCAGGGGCAGCTTGTTACCTTTCTGAACCAGCATTCCCCTCCTAATCTGCCTGCAGGGATCTGATCTCCCACGGGCAGACTGCAGGGTCCTTAGCAGCGATCGCAGTTCTCTTCTTGTCTTCTGCCCGCGGGCGATGGGATCCTCCTGGGCAGCCACCTGCCTCAAAGACTCAGTCGTCTTCCCTGCAGACAGACAGAAGGGATCTTCTGCCCCACATCTTGTTAAGAAGGAGGGGGCAAGAAAATCCCAGGCAACAGGTGTAAATTTCTGGTCATCATGGCATCTTATACCTGGGATTTGTCGAACCCTGATATAAATGCGCTTGAAGAAAAATAATAATTTAGTAACTTTCATTTTCTAAACTAGATATGTCACTGTTCACAGGAAAAATATGAAATTCACCTGGCGTCTTTGAGGAAGGAGCTGAGAGAGATTCTGGAATTGAAATCCAGTGAAGAGCGAAAAGTCGAGGAGCTGGAGGTAGGTGTCTGTGTCTCCCTCTGAACCACTTTCTGCAGGGTCCTGGTTCCAGTCGAGCTATAAACAGCCTGAGTAAGATGAAGCTTATGTGTCAGGCAGTGTTCAAAGGGTTTTATGTGTAGAAGTGGGGCTTTAAAAGATTAACAACACATAAGAGAGTATACACCTGTATGCAATATGCATGGGTGTATCGGGACCTGTTCCTGGGGGCTGGGAGTAGGGCAGAGAGTCAAGTTAGTCACATCTTTTACATTTCCAACTATATGCATGGAAGATTTCAGAGGAAATACCCACATGAGTAACTTATAAAAATCTATGCAGTTGCTTTTCTCTCAAGTCAAATTTTCAAAGGAAATCTTTACTTCGTGAAAACTGATAGAAAGTCTGCAATAACTGCAGATTTAACACATAGTTGCTCTTTTGAAGGTTTCTAATTAGTTATTTTCATTACGGCCAAGAAATAGGTATTGAGCATTTTTCTTCTGAACATAAAATGAAAGATAATCTTTGCACATCTTTCCACTTGTTTGTGTAGCTGTTGGGCAAGAGCACTTGCAATAGCTGTTCACACATACGGAGGTGACTTTCTGAAAGAAATAAACCAATATTATCTAGAAAATAAAAATGATACCAGCCTTGCAACTTGCCTCAGGTCATGAGTTGCAATGAGGATCAATCTTGAATACTTCCTGCTGACATTGGCTCTAGGTCTAAATGCTCCATGAAGCAGTCCTCTGTGGCATCCAGAATCATTACCTCATTAGCATGTCACAATGAGACAATTACCCAATCCATATCAGGGTAATTGAATTCTTCCATTATTACTGTGTTGCCATTTTTTAAGCTTTTCTCATTTTTGTTAGCATTTTATTATAGGTTTCCTCATCTTGATCAGATGCACAGTAGTGTACCCCCAATGCTATAGTTTTCCTCATTACACATGGGATTTCTAGCTTAAAGATTCCATGCTGCATTCTGTTTTCTGCAGGACTTTTATCACATTTGAATATTACATCCTTAACATATAGGGCCCGATTCTGATCCCAACATCCATCTCCTTTGCACATCTGGGCTGAGCTGGACATACCAAGGAGATTGTAATTCTGATCCCGTGGGGCACGTCTAGCCCCTCAGGATCAGAATCGCAAACAGGCCTGTACGTGCAGGCCAGGACTGCAATTCAGTCCTGGCCTGCACGTACAGCCATAGCCCAGCTAACTCAGCCAGGGCTTTTAAATTGAGCCATGGTGCCATGGCTTCCTGTTGCCATGGTACTGCAGCTCCATTTAAAAGCCATGATGCCGGCCACTGTTAAAAAAGTTAATTTCCCGCAACCCAACCTCAGATCCAGCCTCCTAAGACCAGGGTCCAGCTACGGGGGATTAACTTTGCCCCCCCCCAACCCCTTCTGTGTCCCGAAGAAAAAAATAAAACATATTCAGAGACGTTATTCCACCTTGGAGGTGGAATAACTTCCCAGGACATTTTTCCAGCCCTGGACATACAGGGACGATATTAGAATCAGCCCTGTATGTCCATGGTTGGTGACCGCCCACTGCCCGCCCACTCTCCATGCCCGTGCCTCCTCTTCCTCGCCCCCGTCTGTTTTCCTTGCACAACTGGCGGGGAAGTTAGACAGGAGAGGACAGCTGGCATGAATACCGGGGATGGACATCCTGTTGGTTTGCTTGCCGTGTCCAGACCTACCAGCTGTACATGGGCATGTACCTTCGAGACCTGGCAAAGGAGATTGCCGGGTTCTCTGCTGGTCTCTCCAAGGAACCTTTGCAGAGGTTCAATGCTTTGTCCTCGGGTATTCATGAGTGCTCGGAGTTTATCTCTCGAGCAGCCTATGATGGCTTCGAGGCTTCGACTGTTGTAATCCTATCTACCAAGGCCTGCCACAATCTACATTACTTCTTCTATGCATAGCTTTGCACAGCACTGCATCAATCCTAAAAGGAGCATCAAAACATGATCACATGATACCCATCTTCAAGCATCCATACTGGCTACTCCGACAACCGGATCAGGTACAAGTCTCTCCTCCTAACCCACAAAGCTATCGACTGCCACGTTACATCATACCCTACTCTGGACCTTGCAACCCAACAGACCAAGAAGACAATCCACAAAGACCACTCTCATCATCCCTCACGCAAGAGCAAAAACCAACAAACAAGTATGCGCACGATCCTTTGAACTCTATG
This sequence comes from Ichthyophis bannanicus, assembly GCA_033557465.1. Classification (NCBI taxonomy): domain Eukaryota; kingdom Metazoa; phylum Chordata; class Amphibia; order Gymnophiona; family Ichthyophiidae; genus Ichthyophis; species Ichthyophis bannanicus. The sequence goes on along the minus strand of CM066031.1, from coordinate 103,308,443 downwards.
CACCATCTATCTGGAACATGCTCCCGGACCCAATCAGAAATATATCAGACCTCCATACCTTCCGCAAGTACCTAAAACCCCACCTGTTCACCAAGCATTTTGGCCCTTCTCCCCACCCCTCCCACTCCAACGTTAACATTCATAAAAGCAACTCATTAAATTTTATTCTCCACTTACATTATACATAGCTCACCAATGTATATAACTAATAACACCAATCTTCACACCTTGGTTTATTTCTTTATTTAGTTATGTGCTCTTATATATAGTCTTCTTACAAGATCAAAGCAGTTTACAAACAACAAATCAGTTATATCTGAACAGGGGAACAAATATGAATGTAACTCTCACAAGGAACACTGTTAGTGGATAAACATTATTTCATAATATAAATACGCTGAGAGAATCTCAAGCTGGAACAGTACATTCTAGCAACATAATTGTTAACATATTTACACATTTACAAGGTAGTGATTGGCTCATGGATTATAACTGTAAACATATTTAAAAGGTATATAAGATTAAAGATTATGATGGGGAAAATTTATCTGTGTCTGTATGAGTGCCAAAATAATCTCTAAATAAGTGAGTCTTGAGTTGTTTCCTGTCAGCTGTGAGGTCAGTCAATGCTCTGAGATTATCTGGTATGGAGTTCCAGAGTATCGGTGCAAGAAATGTATTTGCTCTGTTGCTCGTTGATCTATTTGTGCTACGATAGTCTTTAGAAACAGCCAGCATGTTCTGTGTGTATACTCTTCTCAATCTGTCATTTGGATTTTTTTAAAATTAGGGAGGTTAGATAGAATGGTGCTATGTCATGTATTAGTTTGAAAGGCGTTATGAGTATTTTGTAAATGATTCTGCTTTGAATGGGTAACCAGTGTAACTGATGAAGAATAGGGGTGATGTGTTCAGAACTGTGGAGATGAGAGACTACACGTGTGGCTGTGTTTTGAGCCGTTTGGAGTTGCTTTATTGCTTGTTTGGGTAGCCCCTGATATATATGCTATTACTGTAGTAAAACTGAGGGCAGATCATCTCCTGAAGTACCGATCGGAAATCTTGACTTGATAGGAGTGGTCTTAGTTGCTGTATCATCCTAAGTTTGTTGTAAATTGACCTGGTGGTTAGTTTAATGTGTGTGTGGAAAGACTGAGGGTTTGATCAAGGGTGACTCCAAGATATTCTATTTCATCCTTTACTTCAAGGTGGGCTTCTTTGACTTGCAGGTTGGATGGAAGAATAAATTGTTGGCTCTTAGTAACATACAATACTTTGGTTTTCTTAAAATTTATCTGTAGGTTATGAGAAAAGCCATTGGTAGGCCTCATTGAAGCATGATATAATTTGGCTAAGGTCAGGTTTTGTGACATCAAAAAGTAGGTGTAACATTATGTTGTCCACATAGCTGCAATATCCTATTTTGAACTTTTGGAAAATATTGCAGATTGGCTGTAAATAGATATTAAACAGCAATACGGATAAGGCTGAGCTCTGGGGAATACCTTGCTCATGTGCTGGATGATGAATGTCTGTCTGATTTTGACTTTATTTAACATTTCTTATATTCCGCCTTTCATGATATCAAGGCGGTTTACATTGAACAAACTGAAATTACTTGAACATTTAACTTGGAAATAACTATTTTACAGGGAACATGGGCAGTGGAGGGTTAAGTGGCTTGCCCAAGACCACAGACTTGTTGGGTGCAGTCTCTTAGGTAGGATGAAACCAAAGAAGAGTTGTGCCATAGATTCCAATTTGTTGAAGCTTCTGTATTAGAATATTAAGACTAAGGGGTATGTTTACTAAACTGCGGTAATGTCATTCGCGTTAGGTTCTGCGGTAAAGGTACAGATGCCCATATAAAGGCATGGGCGGTGCATCGTTACAGAAAGCCGATTCAGCTAATGCATGTTACAAACTAATGCGCGCTACAAGGCGCCTCATAAGGCACCTTATAAGGCACCATACAAGGCACATACAAGGTGCCGTAGAAGTAAGGTGCCTTATAAGGTGCCTTGTTAGGTGCCTTATAAATAAGGTGCCCAATAAGGTGCCTTGTAAGGTGCCTTGCTAGGTGCCCTATAATGTGCCTTATGAGGTGCCTTGTAAGGCGCCTCATAAGGCGCTTTGTAAAGTGCCCTATACAGTAGGTCTCCTTAGGCTAAGCGCCGTATTAGGCATCCCTGGACAGGGCACCCTGGGTTATGGAACCATAGGTTTCGGTGGCCCAACAAGGTTATGGTGCCCTAGGTTAGTGTGGCCTAAGGACTGCAAGGTGCCGCAGGATGACATGCATGACCTGTGAGGAACAGAGACAGATGTAGCCCTAACACTAGATAGAGCACTCAGGAAAGGCAATGAACAGGTGAGTGAAGGAGGGACAGCTGGGAGCCGCTGGACCTGCCATATCTGAGGGCATCCCAAGTGGCTGCCAGTACTGATGACAAACATGGTGGGGGCAACTATACCACAGCACAGGGTGTTGGCAATGTAAAGTACTGGAAAGAGAGTTGGTGGCAGATGATGGGAATACATGTCCCCCAGTGGATGTGGAGGTGGCAGGATAGCTACAATGATGGGTGGACAGAGGAGTGGTGGTGCCATGCAGATCAGACACAGGCAAGGCAAGCATAAAGAGGTGCAATGCAGGAAAGGGTAGCAGTGCAGGACAGGGGATGACAGCCCGCACAGGCAGACAGGTCTCTACACAGCTGACACATGCAGATAGACGGGCGAAGGGAATGTTGGCAATTGTGGCGAGGGTATTATGGGCTGGCAGCACAAATCTGCAAAAATATGACTGCCACAGGCAAGCAAAATATCTGCCTTGGACAGGAGGGAACAACAAGGAATTGAACCCATGACCTCTGCCTAGAATGTCAGCGTACTAACCAGTAGGCTATACCTCTATGGCATGTTGCATAGCAATGGCTGGGTACAGAAGGACTGCAGGTCACCGCACAAACCGTCTGCTCTGTGTGCCAGGATATGGTAACCCCACCAGAACCCATGATGCATTGCACATGCAGAACAGCGGCCTACAGCTGACCACCAAATGGGGTCTGCACCTCTCCAGTACTGCAGCGTGGTAAGATGGACTGACAGTGCGTGATACTGGTACAGAGTAGCTACAGACCATGCCATTGTGCAGGTTCCATGTTCACCCTGAGGGATAGGATGGGCACCCAGCACTAGGTCCACAGTACATGAGGGAGGAGTGGTCTAGTGGTTAGGACAAGGTACTTCAGGCCGGAGGGCCGGGGGTTCAAGTCCCACCTGGGGACAGCAATCTCAGGCCGGAGGGACTTTGATTTCTAGTCCTGTAGGCACTCCTTGTGGTCTTGGGCAAGCCACTTAACCCTCCATTGCCCATGTTCCCTGTAAGTATTAGCGTATGTGTCTCATATCCCCTCATGTTAAATGTATCTCCCAATTGACCGCTTTGACCCGGTGAAAAGCGGGATATAAATACAGCTAAATAAATAAAATAAATAATAATACATGTGGTGCTAGAGATAGGTCCTGCTGCACGTCCCTGTTGCTACCAGTGTGTGACAGGTGTTTCCAGCAGTGCAGTCAAAGGTACATCTGTTCCAGCTGTGTTCTGCAGTCACATGTGGCCATGTGGGACCAGACACCACCCAGATTAGTGCATACCTGGTGTTAGGTACCCATGGCAGCCAGACCCTGTTATCAGGGGAGTGGGGTGTCTAGACTGGCATGAGGGTTATGTAGCACTGCCACTATGGGTCTAAGTAGTATGCACTATATATCTCAAGGGGCCTGAATCACCCCATTTGTAGATGAGGGTGTGGTGGGACAGGTGCCTGCACCCTGCAGAATGGCTGTAGTACCAGCAACCACAGTCCTGCTGGGCCAGTGCCATACCTATGACCATTGCAGACCAGCAATGATGCTTGGGGTAGGCAGGGGAAGGCTCAACTGCCCCACGCCACGGTCTGCCATTCATCAACAGACAGCACAGTCAGACTGCACCTGCAGCATCCTACAAGGTGTTCCCACCATGCACAGGCAAACTGCAGACAGCCCATTAACCAGTCCATAGTGCATGCTCACAGGGGAACTCTGTGCACCCAGAGGTGGGCTGCACAGCACAGACACCAAGCAGGTATCTCCATGATTGGGCCACAAAACTGGGAACACACAGGTATCACTAGAAACAAATAGTGCCACACAATATGTGGGAACATAGACATGCCATGGTCACTGCTCGGTCAGAGTGAGAGTGACCCCCAACGTGACTTGCTGTGGCCACCCTGTCCATGCAGGTAGTGGTCAAGCACTACAGTGTCCCAGCCATTGCCCTCCACCCTGTGCAGATGCATCCTGGCCAATCTGCCCTGTCTGGGCCATACCCACAATACCTTGCTCCTCATTATGCACATTTGCAGGCTAATGCTGGAAGCAGTATAAGCAATGTGGACTCAGTAAGGTGCTGGCAGACACAAAACAATGGAGAGACATACGCACACTCCCACACCTATCTCAGCATTGTGCAGAGATGGAGGTGGTTGACAACCCTACCTGCTACACTGGTCCTGATCACAGTGCCGACATTACTAATCTGTGCAGGGGGTAGTGGTAGTGCTCTGATGATAACTGCAGCTCTGTGCTGGGGCCAACAGCCTGACACTCCATGAAGCTGTGGATAGTGGAGCCTTTGTGAGTGGGTGTCCGTACCCCTGTGCAACACTGCTTTGGGGTTTGCCCATGTTGTTGTTGTGGCTGCACTGTGGGCTAAAACTATGGGGAGATGCTCTGCAAGATCCACAGATGGGACCTGAACCTCTGACCCTCTGTTCTTGGACATGCTGGCTGAGTGTATTGCACCACACTATTGCCACAGCAACATAGTGGTCCCTGGGGCTATCTTTACGTTCCTCAGCCAGACCTCTTCTGTTGCACTGCACACCATATTCTGGTACAGGGCATGGCCTAGGTCCACTGCAGGCGGGTGCCACTGCTCCCTCCAGCACAATCACCCACCCCCTCTGCCATGCCGCCATGACCATATGCTGTTGGTGCCAGTGGTGCACCATCCCAGGCCATCCAGGGGGCAGGTAGGCGGCTGCCTTAGGTGTGGGTTCTGGGGTAGGGGTGCCTACATAGATGTCTACGCTTTCCCAGGCACCGCCTATCAATGTTATGCACCCCTTGGGGTGCCTGCTGGGTAATGTCTCCTGGATGCGACACTGTGGGCCACAGACTCATGGGCATGTCTGACCCTGGTCAGTTGTTGTCTTGCTGGTTTCCATTTTCTGCGTTCCTGTGTGCCACCTCGGCAACCGCCTAGTCCACCCTGTGCCCCAGTAGCCCCCATTGCATGTCCCGCCTGCAGCCCCCATGCCCCATTTGTGCCATCACCATAGTGGCCTTTCATACCAGGGCACTATGCTGTTGGTGCAAATGTATCACTACTGGTTTCTCTCTCTTGCAAATGTGCTGTTACTGCAGTTTAGTAAATATACCCCTAAATATTTCAAAGGAAGACACAATATCAAAGAAGATCAGTATGAATGTTTGCTTGCTGTTTTCGAGTCCTTTTAAGAGTGTGCTAAAAAGCAATATTGAAAGTGTCTTGACGCCATGGTTTGGCCTGAAATCATATTGATGAACGTCTAGTGGGGCGTATAAGTCAATATGATCCTGTAGATCAGGGGTCTCAAACTCAAATTGCTTTGAGGGCCGAATGAGGACTTGTAAAGTAACCCGGGGGCCGCATAAGACACGGGGCCTCATTTGCATAAATATTTGCATAATGTTGCATAATGAGTGCATGGATAAAGAAAGACTAGAAAATTTCTATATTACTATAATCCAGTGCCAACCGCCAGGCACATTAGGAACTACTACTAACACTGCCCATTTGGAACCCATAGCAAACCCCCCGTATCATAACAGCACTACCAGGACTCACAAAGCACCAGACCCTACCTATCAAAAGGCAACACTGCAAATATTAAATCAATACATTTCAGAGAACAATACATGACCTACTGGGAAAAGAGAACAAGTAGCAATGTCAAATAGGAATTACACAGAATACCTCAGCACTGTAGAAATAAAACTATAAATTAATTTCTTGTACTAAAGCACAGACATTAATGATGCACATTTCCCAGAGCTGACATATTCCAGTTAATAAATTCAAAATAAAGAGATATTTTTCTACCTTTTGTGCATTTTTTTTCAGTTGCAATTGCTCCAGCCACTTCTGGTTTCTTCGTGTCTTCTGCTATCTCCATCGTCTGCTGTCCATTTGTCCTTTCTTCTCTCTTCTAGTTTTTTTCCATTCTCTCTCTCTACATCTGCTTTAACATACTAATCTTTCTCCTTTTGCTCTTTCCTCATTCCTATTTCATCCACTCAAATTTTACCCCTCCATCCTCAATCCCCACTTACTCTCCCAATACCTGGCCAATTGTAGATTTGTCTTCTCTTCCAGACAAAATATTTTTCCCCTCTCCATTTCACTTTCCCAGCTCCATCCCATTCTAATCCTCCCCCAACATCAGCTCCCTTCTAGTTCCAGCCCGTCCCTGCATCAGTCCATTTCCAGTCCTATCCTAGCCTCACCATCAGCCCATTTCCAATCCTAGCTCCCTCCCCTCACAGCCCATTTCCATTCCAAGCCCCCTCCCCATCAGCCATTTGCAGTTCAAGCCCCCCTTCCACTCAGCCCATTTCCAGTCCTAGCAACCCCCCCAGCCCAGTACCAGTCTAGACCCCCCATAGCCCATTACCAGTCCTAACCTCCCCATAGCGCACTTCCAGTCTTACCCCCCATCACCCCCGTTTCAGTCGTACCTCCCCTCATAGGCCAGTACCAGTCCTAACCCCCCCATCAGCCCACCTCCAGTCCTAACCCCCATCACCCCATTTTCAGTCTTACCTCCCCTCATAGGCCATTACCAGTCCTAACCCCCCAATCAGCCCACTTCCAGTCCTAACCCCCATCTGCCCATTTCCAGTTCTTGCCCACACCATAGCACATTACATATCATATCCCACCCCTGCCGTTAGCCCACTTCCAGTCCTAACCCCCATCTGCCCATTTCCAGTCCTAGCCCCCACCATAGCCCATTACCAGTTATAACCCCCCCTGCCAATAGCCCATTTCCAGTCCTAGCCCCCACCATAGCCCATTACCAGTCATAACCCCCCCGCCGATAGCCCACTTCCAGTCCTAACCCCCATCTGCCCATGTCCAGTCCTAGCCCCCACCATAGCCCATTACCAGTCATAACCCCCCCTGCCAATAGCCCACTTCCAGTCCTAACCCCCATCTGCCCATTTCCAGTCCTAGCCCCCACCATAGCCCATTACCAGTCATAACCCCCCCCGCCGATAGCCCACTTCCAGTCCTAACCCCCATCTGCCCATTTCCAGTCCTAGCCCCCACCATAGCCCATTACCAGTCATAACCCCCTCCTGCCGATAGCCCACTTCCAGTCCTAGCCCCCATCTGCCCATTTCCAGTCCTAGACCCCACCATAGCCCATTACCAGTCATAACCCCCCCCCTGCCAATAGCCCACTTCCAGTCCTAACCCCCATCTGCCCATTTCCAGTCCTAGTCCCCACCATAGCCCATTACCAGTTATAACCCCCCCCAGCTCATTACCAGTCATAACCCCCCCCCTGCCAATAGCCCACTTCCAGTCCTAACCCCCATTACCCCATTTCAGTCAGCCCCTCCATAGCTCATTACCGGCCAGCGAAGGAGGGAAACAAAAAAAACCCCAAAACCCTGGCTTCTGCTGCTGCCGTTGCCGCCGTGGCAGCGGCAGAATCAATTGTCAAATTAAAAAAAAACTGACTTCTGCTGCTCAAGCAGCAAAATCAGCTGTCCTGCGGCCCCTTCCCCTCTGCCCGGAGATCCGACTCTGCTCTATCAGCGGCGTGCTTTTCAAGCCGCGACGAGAGTATTCCCCTCTCGCGCGGTTTAAGCCTATTCACTTTTCAAGCCGCGCGAGAGGGGAATACTCTCGTCGCGGCTTGAAAAGCACGCCGCTGATAGAGCAGAGTCGGATCTCCGGGCAGAGGGGAAGGGGCCGCAGGAGAGCTGCTTGAGCAGCAGAAGTCAGGTTTTTTTTTAAATTTGACAATTGATTCTGCCGCTGCCACGGCGGCAACGGCAGCAGCAGAAGCCAGGGTTTTGGGGTTTTTTTTGTTTTCCTCCGTCGCGGGCCGCACAAAGTTGTCTCGCGGCCGCGTGTTTGAGACCCCTGCTGTAGATGGATCTGGACAATCGTTTCAATTATTTTTGCTAAAAATGGCAGGTCTGTAGGAATGTGGGTTCGCCTTATTCAAGGATCAATTTTTCAGAGTGCTTGGCAAATAGTCCTGTGACAAGGATAGGTTAGCTATTGTCCAAATGTTTGGGGCCAATTCTAAGCGAGCTATTTTCAGCCAGCCAACTGAATATGGATCGAGAGCAGATCTAACTTTATTTATGTTGGATAGTATTCTACATAGATATTCTAGATCAAACTGAGAAAATGATTGTCATATATAGTAGCTTTATTCTGTTATTTGTAAAGGATGCTGCTGTAGAAACTGGGCACCTTAATTTATTGCTGTAATTACTTGCTAGTTCTTGTCGGTTGATACTAGCATTATTCAATTCAGTAATGAGGGGATAAATTAAGGATTTTACTATTTCAAATGGTTCCCTAAGTTGATTAAGGGAATTCATGAGTATTTTGTTGTGGTACTTGGTTGTCTTCATATAGTCCTGCTTCTCTGATTTGTTCAAAATTCAATCTTGGTCTTTACGGAGCAATATAAAATCACACTAATGCAAAAATAGCCCCAAACAAAATTTCATTAGTGTGGAGAATAACTGGTTGACTTAAAAATTCAAGTGTGATATTATCACCCAAGTGCCCAGAATGTCTCAGACTCCATAACGCTGAAGAGCAGGGTATTCACTGCACATTCTTTATGTTGCGTATGTTAGCATCAATGACTATTTCTGGGTTATTTTTATCCACCAAATCACCAGTTCTCCATCACCTTCGTGAAAACCTACTAAACTGAAATAGTTTCTTATCTTATTTTTTCTCCTCAACGCCTCCCCTTGGCACCACTTTCGCGTTTCACTCTCATAAAGGAGTTTCTTCAGGAGGGTCTAAAAACAATGAATCAGTAGTGGCAAAAACATCGTAAAAAATATATACCTTCCACATTGATCAAATAAACATCATCTCATACGTATGTAATGTCACACCTTTTTTGAAAAATAATGCAACGAGAGGCATAAAGACATAACTACTCACTGTTTTGTAATGTTGCCCACATTCATTGTAATGAATCTTGTCTTTGAGCTTCGAGCTTCCAAAAAACGCCGCACATGCGGGTTAACTAATGGAGGTTCGGTTTTATAGCTAACCTGATGCCTAACCACCCCATTGAGGCTTATACTGTCCTGCATGCTTAAAGACAAACACCCCAATCAATTGAGGAATTGAGGCCGTGGGGTATTAAAGTATTTAACGTAAAGATCCAACGTTGTTCATGCATTAAGAGAGTTTGTTCCAATGTCTTCCCTCTTGTAGCCGACTGAACGTGTTCAATACAAAAACACCGCAGATGTTCAAACTCATGTCCTAAGTCTAGGCAATGCTGGACTAGAGGTGCTGTCAATGTTTTGCAACGTAAGCGGCTCTTGTGTTCAAGTACTCTGACTTTAAAAGGACGAATAGCCTTTCCTATATATAAATGGTTGCAGGGGCATTTAATAGCGTACACTACCGAAGTAGTGTTGCAAGAGGTGAAATGTTTCAGAGTGTAAGTCTTCCCATGGTAAATGAAATACTTCACATCTTCAGTTATCTCACAGATGACGCATTCTCTGATTTGTTCTGCATATAAAATTAAACAGGTAGGGGGAGAGTATGCAGCCTTATCATATGCCTTTGCTGATTTTAAACCATTCTGTTTCTCCTAGTTCCATTCAAACTGTTGCTTCTTGATCAATGTAAAGGTTGTGCAAGAGAACGATCAGGTGTTCTGGTATACACATGCTTCTTAATGTTGCCCAGAGTTTCTCATGATTTACACAGTCAAAGCCTTGCTGTAGTCAGTAAAACAAATATAAATATCTTTTTTGTATTCTGTTGTCTTTTGAAGGATCCATCTTACATATGTGAAGATGTCTCTTGTTCCTCGCCCTTTCCCGAACCCTGCTTGCACTTCAGGCAGTTCTCATTCTAGGTATGGTTGTAGTCTGTGCTGAATGATCTTGAGTAGACTCTTGCTGGCATGTGGGATCAGAGCAATTATGCAATAATTTCCACAGTCAGTCGGATCACCTTTCTTCAGCATTGTATAAACACAGATCTTTTCCAGTCAGTTGGCCATGATGTTGTCTTCCAAATTTCCTGCCAGAGCCCTGTAAGTATGTTAGGAGTTGCATCCAATTGTTATAATACTTCAATGGGAATACCATCAATGCCCAGTGCTTTGTACTTCGATAAGGCTTTCAATGGTGCTTTGACTTCTTTCATCACCAATGGTTCCTGATCATAAGGTACAGGTTGAAACGGCTGTTGGTCCATTTGATTTTATCATGTAAAAACTCTGTATATTCTTTCCACCTTTTCTTGATCTTCTTGGCATCATTCAACATGGATACTTGAGCATCTTGTAACATTCTAATTTGAGGCTGGAATTTTTTCTTTAACTCTCATAGATTTAGGAAAGCCGGTCTTGTTCTTCTTCTGCTTCTGTTTCCTTGCATGCAACATTGTAGTAGTTCTCCCTTGTCCTGTCTTGCTGCACATTGGAAATCTCTGTAGAGTTCTGCAATTGTCTCTTTCTCCTCTGGCTTTAGTTTCTTTGTGTTTCTGGGCAACTTTCATAGTTCCTTCAGTCATCCATTTTGGCTGTTTTTGCTTTTTCACCTTTTATAGAGACTTTTCACTTTTTTCCAATGCAACCTTCTTGATATCATCCCATAACTCTTCTGGAGCTCTGCCATTTGTACCTACAGCAGCAAATTGATTAAATTCTGGAGGTATATTTGCAAGGTCATATTTTGCTACATTTATGAGTGGCTTGTTCCTTTTTCAACTTTAACTTGAGTTTGCATACTAGTAGTTGGTGATCTGTACCACAGTCAGCTCCAGGTTTTGTCTTCATTGATGTTATAGAGCTTTTCCATCGTTGACATCCACAGATGAAGTCAATTTGATTTTTGTACAATCCATTGGGTGAAGTCCATGTGTACAGTCACCGCTTGTGTTGCTGGAAGAAGGTGTTTGAGATGAATAGATCGTTGGTCTTGCAGAATTCTATCAGCCTTTCTCCAGCTTCATTTCTGTTGCCAAGTCCATATTTTCCAACCTCTTTGCCTTCTTTTTGTTGTCAACATTTGCGTTCCAGTCACCCATGACTATCAGGATATCCTATCTGCATATTCTGCCAATTTCAGCTTGTACTTGTTCATATAACTCATCATCTTCATCCCCTTCTGCAGCTGTTGTTTGGACATATACTTGAATTATAGTTGTGTTGATGGGCATTCCTTGTAGATGAATAGAAATAAAGCATTCACTGATTGCATTTATTTATTTAACAACGCTTATATTCCTCCCCTTCTTGGGATCAGAGGCGGTTTACATGGAACATCAGAACAAGTTTTACAATGAACATATGAACTATTTACATTTAGCATGTAAGATTGCATACAGCTCACTATATACATTTTGTTTCTGTCTGATATATAGCCTAAGGTGAATGAGTCATTTTGAGGTTTGAGTTGTCAGAGATGGAAGAAGGTAGTGCATTAGGTATTTTGGGAGTTACTGAGGGTGCTTGGGTCACCAAAATGTTCTATAAATAGATGTGTTTTTAGGCTCTTGCGGAATCGTTGGAGGTATTTTGTGACTCTTAGGTCATTGGGGAGTGAGTTCCACAGAATTGGGGCCATGTAGGAGAAGGCTCTGGTACTGGTGCATTGATTTGTGTTGCGGATGTGTGAGGGAATTATGTATGTATTTTTGAGAGCCGTTTCTTCTTGTCCTTGATGTGTTTGGTGTTGTAAGTAAAGTGGATAAGGTGGTGGAGGCAATGTTACAATGATGATCGTTATATATTTATACAACATTGCATTTCATTGTACCTGGCAGCATGATCCAGACATTTAGCATGTCTGGATTGGATGTCTAGACCCATTAAACATGGTTTGGAATCTATCCCCAAATAAATGAATAAATAAAGAGAGCCCACTGCAATATTTACAGTGCTGCCATTTCCTAAAGAGAGTCATTGTGTGAGTTTTGGAAATTAGTGCTAGCATGGTAAATTTACTCTTGGTCCTGAATGACTTTATTGTGTTAATTCACAATAAGCTTGCTATTGAGAGGGTGTGTATTGTCAGTACAGAGATTTTTTTAATAATATGCTGAGTTCAGAGTTGCCAAGTTATCCAATACCAGGAGTGATATTTCTTGCCTATTCAGGTTTTAAATTTGCCTTGTAGTGCAGTATGGTATTAGTAGTCCTTGATTTTGCCCATTGGAGTCAGTGCTGCAGGTCCCATAATGCATCAGAATGATATTATCAGAAATCCAGGACTGCCTTAAAATCTCACTCCTGGAAACAGGTAACTTGGCAACTCTGAGTTTTATGGGGATGTGTGCTAGCTCTGCCTGCACAGATTGTTGCAGAAGGGACAGGAGAAGCTCTGTGGATGCAGAATACACGTTTGGATTTAATACCGTATGGGAGAGCAGAGATGTATTGCAGAACCCGAGGAGAAGACTGGCTGAATAGGAGCTGAAGAGTCCAACCTCTTGTACTCCCCTCCCCCCTCTCGATATCACCTGCAGACACTAAAGCCTACACTTCTGCCCTCTGTAGTAATTTGTTGAGGGTGGGGCAGGGGTGGACTATGGGTAGACACAGATGGCAGATTTTCCTCTTTCAAAAAGTTGGTAATCCTACCAGGAGGACAGAGAGAGTCAACATGAGCTGAAAGATCCTCTTTTCATGTCCTGTGAGAAGAAAATAGTTCCTGTAGCCACAAAGAGCCCATCCCCAGGCTCCTGGAGAAAAGAGGGTCAAAGCTGATTAGGAGAAAGCTTTCTCCAGATCTAATCCCAGAGCTCTCCTCCTACCCCTTTTCTCCAGGGACAAGCAGGGCGAGTCAGCCACACATGGGTGATGTCATCTGGTAGTGCCATAGATGGGAAAACTCTCCAATAGCTCATAAGAGTATATAATGCCTTTTTTCCACATCCAATTCCAGAACATTCCCCATAACTGATCCTAGAGCACACTTATTTAAAATTTATATTCTGCTGGACAGACTTCTTTTTAAAGAAGGCTCGAAGAATCCGCAGCTTAACTTCGGTGGAGGCAAAGGTAACCAATAGAGTGGAGCGAGAGGTAATATTATCAGTGGAGTTTTCCAGAAAAGCAGTAAGATTTGATATAGCAGGAACAATTTCATCCATCTCCCCTTCGATGGGATTAACATTTTTAGTACTAGCAAGAATATAATAAGCCTGAATGACAACAACTGGTTAAAATACTTTTCTAAAAGTATTCTAGGTGTCAATAATGAAGTACGTGGAAAATTAAGAAACCGGAGGTTGCATGAGCGAAAAGAGTTCTCAAGAGCCTCCACCCGAGAATATAGAACCAAAGAATTTTTAACCCCAACAGCATGTGCGGCCACGAGTGAAGGGACCTGAGAACTCATATGCGTAACAGTTTTATCAACAGAGCAAACCTTTTTTTTTTTTTTTCTTGACTATAGCGTTTTTTTTTTGTTTTTTTTTTTAATATTTAAAGTTTTTATTCACAATAGATATAAAGCAAACAACAAGCACTTTGCAGGTAAATATGGACAAAATTCAATACAGTGAGCTGCAGAACCCCCTGCCCCCACCCTCAGAGCACGAGCCCCACTGCCAGCTAGTGAGCCCCCTCTTCCCTGCATGACCAGCACCTTATTGTGAGAGATTTTAACCTTTAACCATCCTAAATATCCACAGCACAGGTCCCCCCCCTTTCCCCCCCCTCCCCCCCCCACCCCCACCCCCCCCCTCCACCCCCCCCCTCCACCCTACCCCCAGCGCCTCCGCCCCCCCCGGGCCCCCCCACCCCCTCCTCCCCTAGCCAGCCCTAACCCCCCTCCCCAAATTGCCCCCCTCCAATTACTGGGTATCTTTGCTGAGATAGCTCCATACCTTTTCCCACCTCTGGTCAAAAGTGTCCACCCGGTGTCGCCGCGCTGCGGTCAACTTTTCCATCAAATACACCTGTCGCAAGCACTCCACACAAGGCCCCACCTGAGGCGCTTCCCTCTGTCGCCAGCGATAAGCCAGCTCACAGCGGGCCGCACTCAAGCATGCCTGTATCTGTCTCTGATCCCCTTCAGGCCCCCCCTCCCTCCACCACCCTAGCAAAAACCCACCCGGGTCAAGCAGTACCTCCCGGCCCACCACCTCTGCAGCCCACCGCCGGATCTGCCCCCAATAAAGCTGAATGTGCGGGCACGTCCACCAAATATGATAAAACGTGCCCACTTCCCCACATCCCCGCCAGCACAGGTTAGACACCCCAGGGAACATCCTATGCAAGCGGTCCGGAGTGTAGTACCACCGCATGGTCACCTTGCACCAGTTCTCCCTGATGGCTATCGACCAAGGCATCAGCCGCAACTGGTCGTACACCTGCTTCCATTGCCCCTCGTCCAGCTCCACTCCCAAGTCCCTTTCCCACTCTTGTTGGTACCGATGCTTCCCCCTCAAGGGCCCCTGCAGCGCCCGATATAGGGCCGAGGTAAGCCCCGGGGACGTCCGCTTCCCATACCAAACCGTCTCTAAGGGGGTATAGTCCCGGACCATCCCCTCCTTCCCCAGCTTCTGCCGGAGGAAGGAAACTACCTGCCCATAATAAAAACGGTCCCCTTCTCTCAGCCCATATTGTTCTTGCAAAGACACAAACCGCACCCACTCACCCCCATCTAAAAACTGGTAGAAACAGCGCAGGCCCCCCTTCGCCCACCGCCTATAACAACCCCCCTCCCTCCCCGGGTGGAAGTCCGCCGTTTGGCACAATTCCCGCATCAAAGAGAAACCCCTCCCCCCAACCTCCCCTACCCCCTTTCTAGCCTTGTCCCACTCCCGAAGCACATGTCGCACATATGGGCTATCACCGTCCCCTAACTCCCGCTCCCCCTGGCCCATCCAAGGGAGCCCCTCCAAGGACCCACCCCGGCCGCTATGCCGTTCCAGGGCAACAAAGGTCTTTCCCTCCCCCCCACCCCTCCAATCCATCACATGCCGTGCCTGGGCGGCCCAGTAGTAAGCCTGCAAGTTGGGGACTCCCAGACCCCCTTCCTCCCGCCGCCGATAAAGGACGGCACACGCAACCCGGGGGGGGCGCCTCCGCCAGATGTACTGATTCACCTGCCGCTGTAGACGCCGCATATGTGTTCCCGGAATTGCCACTGGCAACGCCTGGAAATAGTAGAGTATGCGAGGGAGAATATTCATTTTTACAGCAGCTATCCGGCCTAGCCAGGAGACCTCATGACCCACCCACAACTGAAGGTCCCACTCTATCTCCTTCCAGAGTTTACTATAATTAGCTAGATAGAGCCCGCTGGGCTTCGGGGTAATATTGACCCCCAAGTAGCGAATAGCCCCCTCTTTCCACCGAAATGGGTATGCCCTCTTGATCCCCGCCAGACGGGCCTCCGACAGGGTTAAGTTCAGGGCCTCCGTCTTGTCGGGGTTCATTTTGAACCCAGACACCTCCCCATATTGCCCCAGCAGATCCAGGATGACGGGTAAAGAGTCCTCTGGCTGCGTAACTGCCAAAAGGACATCATCCGCAAAGAGCGAAATCTTATGATGTTCATCCCCCTGCTGTAGTCCCTGCACCCGACCATTGGCCCGGATGGCGCATGCTAAGGGTTCGATAGCAATAGCAAAAAGGAGAGGGGACATCGGGCAGCCCTGTCGAGTCCCCCGCTCCAGTGCCAGGGTCCCCGTGTATCGCCCATTAATTTTAACCCTAGCCAGAGGACCCCTATATAAAGCCTGCACCCATCGCAAGAACTTGGGACCTATACCCATCCGCGTCATCGTAAGAAAGAGGAAGCCCCAATCCACCCTGTCAAAGGCCTTTTCGGCGTCAACAGACAGCAGCATGGCCTCTACCCCCTGAGCTTGCAGTCCCCAGACAACCTCTAGCGCCCTCTTGATATTGTCCGATGCTTGCCGCCCCTGGATAAATCCGGTTTGGTCCAGCCCAATTAACCCAGGCATCAACGGCGCCAGTCGATTGGCCAGTACTTTAGCAATAATTTTAACATCTACATTCAGTAGGGAGATAGGCCGATACAACTCACAGTATAGCGGGTCTCGGCCCGCTTTAGGCAGCACCGTGATTCCCGCGGTGAGCATATCCGCTGACAGCCCCCCGCCATCCCTCTGCACCCCATTGACCACCCGAACCAGCCGATCTAAAAGTTCCTCTCGGAAGACTTTATAAAAGGCCCCCGTCAACCCATCCAACCCCGGGGCTTTCCCTGTCGGCAGCTCCTTCAGGACCCGCACCACCTCTTCCCTGGTAATGTCGCACTCTAGGGCTTGAGTCTCCTCCTCAGCCAAGGACCGCAACTCTACCCCATCCAGATAAGCCTCTCTAGCCCCTTCCCTCTCTCCCTCCGGTTTCTTATAGAGGGCCCGATAGAACTGACAAAAGCGCTCCCCGATCTGGCGCTCCGTCTTCAACATCTCCCCCGCCTCCCCAACCAGCCCCCCGATCGAGGTTTGAGCCTCCCGCTTCCGTAGTTTATTAGCCAGTAAGCGACCTGCTCTATCCCCCCATTCGTAATATCGCTGCCGTAACCGCGTTAGCTGGAACCCAATCTCGTCAACCTGCAACTTACTCAGCTCCGTCCGCAACTGATTAAGGCGCCGAAGGTCCCTCTTAATCCCCTGCCTTTGGTAGAGCTCTGTCACCCGGTGGATCTCAGCTTGGAGCGCCTCTTTCGCCAGCCTCCGTTTTTTAAGACGGGAGGACCACATCACTAGCCTCCCTCTCACCACCGCTTTCATCCCCTCCCACAGACCCACCTCTCCCACATCCCCCGTATCATTAAGCTCCCAGTACTCCCGCAAGCACCCCTTCACGTCCTGCACCACCTCCGCATTCCGGAGCAAGCTCTCGTTAAGTCTCCAAAAACGGACCCCTCCCCCTTCCCGAGAGCTCCCCACACTCACCCAGGTCGGGGCATGATCTGACCACGTGATATTCCCTATTTGCGCCTCTTGGACCCGGGACTGCCACCCTTCCGGTACCAGGACATAGTCAATCCTGCTATAGCTATCGTGGGGAGTAGAGTAAAAAGTATACTCCCGACTTCCGCCATGTAGCTGTCGCCACACATCACTGAGACAGTGCGCAGCTAAGATACGTTTGAGAATCTTCCGGGCCTTCCCCTTCCCATCCCCCCCCCCCGCCTGTCTATCCCACCGAGGATGTAAAGCAATATTGAAGTCCCCCCCCATAATTAACTTCCCTTGGACATGTCTAGATAAAAAACCCCGCACCTCTCCCCAGAATTCCGCTTGCTGCGCATTAGGAGCATAGATATTTACCAGGGTAACCCGTTCACCCTGCCACTCCCCCCCCCAGTAAAAGCACCCGACCAGCCTCATCCCGCTCTACCCTATCGACCTTGAGTGTACTGTCCCGGCGAATCAGGACCGCTACCCCCCCCTTTTTTGCCCGCCTTGGCCCCCCTCGCGCACCCAAAGTACTGATGAGGGTAACGGGCATTTTTCATCAGGCTCTCATGTTTCCTAAGCAGGTGTGTTTCCTGGAGCAAGATCACTTCCCAATCAAGCCGTGAGACCTCTCTATAAAGTTGCCGCCGCTTCTGGGGGTTATTGAGTCCCTTGACATTGATGGAACCTATCCTCCCCATGTTAGCCTATCTTACACCCCCCTTCTACCCCACCCAGTATCCTTAGCTCTCTTTTGCCGACCCTCCAGCCCCCTCCCTCCCCCACCCCCCAACCCACCCCCTTCCCCCCATCCCAACCCCCCCACCCCCCCACCCCCTGTCCCCTTGTCCCACCCTGCATAACAACTCCCTCCGGAGTATCTTACCACCCCTCCCAGCAACCGTCCCGGGCGCTGTCACATTTCCCCTACCCACTACCCATCCCCCCCCCTTCCCCCATCCCCCACCTCCCGCCTATCCCAACACCCTTCCCCTCCCCGCAGCCCCTTCCCGCATGTATAACTTCTACATTAAGTACTACTGTACAGCAAACAGAGAAACAGCATACTCAACAGCATAACGAACATTTTACACTTCACAGGCCCCCCCCCCCCGCCCCCCTGAGCACCCCAGACAGAGCTTGGGCAGCACTGAGTCAGCGCCACTCCATGCAGGTCCTGCCCGTATCCCAAAGCTGGGCACAACTCCAGAGGTGAGGTCCCACGTATCCCCATACAGAGCATGGCATCACTCACAGCCAGGGGCCCGCCCAGGAGCCCCCTCCCGTCCAGACGCCGTCCATCACTGGGGGATAAAGCCATAAATGTGAGCGGGCAGTACAATATCCACAGGCAATGAGAGCCACAAAGTCTCTGTCCGCTCAATAATGGGCACAAGGCCCCGGGGGTACTGAGCACGCGGGCCAAGGCTCCCAAAGTCCCCGTTTCATTCCCAGCCCCCCCTTCTCCACCGGCCACTGCGGGGACCCTGGGTCAAATCCCCAGCAAAAACAGTAACAGTAAGGGTCGCCCAGGTGTAAATCAGGCCCCTTTATCATCTCCTCCCAAAGGACGCTCTTTGCCTCCGGACAGTCTGGTGAGCCGCCGACTTTTACTCTTGCTCTCCACCCTCTGCCATTTCGTCGTTGCGGGCCGCTCTTGCGGGCGTTGACCCCTCGACGTGCCCTGCAGCCGTGTCTCCGGGAGGTTGTCCACCCCCATTTCGCGCAGGGTTTGCCAGGCCCCCTCCACGCTCTGGATGCGGCGGGTGGTACCTTTGACAGTCACCAGCAGGCCAAAGGGGAAGAGCCATCTATATCACCACCCCTCCCGGCGCAGCACTGAGGTAACTTCACGGAGCTCCCACCGCCGCTGCAGGGTGCCAGCCGAGAGGTCCTGATAAATTTCTATTTTGGCTCCCTCCCATTGGTATGGGCCCAGCTTCCGCGCCGCCGCTAAGAGCTTCTCTTTCAACTTATAAGAGCTCAGGCAGGCAATCACATCTCTTGGTTTGTTGTCTCTCGGGGGGCCTAAGCTCCGATGAGCCCTGTCCATGAGCACCGGGTCACTCACTCCCTCCCCCTCGGGGTCTGCCTTTGTTAGAATGGCAGAGAACAACCGCGACAGTGTCCCTTCGCAGTCTTGAAAGCGCTGCTCCTCCGGGAGTCCCCGCACCCGCACATTGCTCCGACGCGATCGGTCCTCCAGGTCTTCTGTCTTCACCCAGAGCGTCTCCTGTGCCTGCCGCAGCTCCTCCCAGCCGCTCCGCAGTTCATGCACCATCTCCTCCTGCTGCTCTAAGCGCTCCTCCACCACCTCCACGCGGGCCCCGATCTCCCGCACATCCTGTTTAAGCGCCTGCAGCGTCTCCCTCAACTCTTTCGTGAAAGAGCCTATTTCCGCCTTCATCTCACCCTTAAACTCAGCTTTGAAGGCTGTGAGCCACGTTTTCAGGCTCTCCACCGAGTCGGGGCCGTCAGCAGAATCGCCGGCCATATCAGGCCTCTCCTTCTCCGCGCCCGCCATGCGGTCTGCGGGCCCCCCCCTCCTCTTTCTCACCCAGAATTTCGTATGGGGAGCGGAATTCGGACAGCCGAGCTTTCACGGACATCTCCTCTTGGGACGGGATGATGACGCTCTATCGGGGGACTCTGCAGTCCGGGCAAGGGTCTCTCAAATTTTAGCTTATTTTACCAGCGCCCCGGAGCTCCCTCAGAGAGCAGCCACCATGCTCCCCGACGTCACCGGAAGTCCTTTTTTTTTTTTTTTTTTTAAATTACATCTTTTTATAACTTTACATCAACAGCGGTCATAGTACAACCAGTACATTATAACCAAAACCATAAACTCACACCAAACATCCCAAAAGACCATTAAACCACCCACCCCGTACCTTGCAAACCTCTCATAATGCACGAAATTAGCTTGCTGCAGCGCCTGCAAAGCGATCCAAGGCGACCCATTTATTGGGGTTAACTCTGTTCCCCCTTAAGATAAGAGCTTTATCCTGACTTTTTTCATATCTGCTGAAGAGACAAACTTGGTTCCACCAAAGAAGCCAAGTTAGCTTAGAGGCGTCCTTCCAGTAAAATAGTATCGTTTTGATGGTGACAACTATCAGAAAGTTCAGGATAAAGAAATGCTCTTTGTCTAACTGAGGAATACCAGCCAGTGATCTCAACGCGACTATGCGCCACGTTAACGGAACAGAGTAACCTAGTACCTTCTGAACCCTGTCCCATACTGATACCCAGAATCCCTGAACAAAAGAGCATTCAAAAAACATGTGCCTCATAGTGCCCTCAGTTTGTTGACAAGACCAGCACAAGGAGGATTTAGTTGGAGACCACTTAGCCAGCTTTACAGGAGTTATAAATGCCCGATGGGCAAAGAAAAACATCGATTGAGTAAGCGCCGCCGATCGCGAGGCGCGCATAACCGGCCCCCAAAACAAACTCCAGGACTTCGGTGTCCAAGGCCAGTCTACTTCTTCTTCCCAGAGTTTGCTTAAACCCTGCAGATGGCTCTGTCCCTGCGCACGAAAAAGCGCATAAATAGTTGTAATTCCACCTTTCTTGGTGTTCAAGTCCAGCATGATTCTCTCTAATCCCCAACTAGGCGCACATTCTCCAGGCCTTATACCTGACTGCGCCAAACAGTGTCTGAGTTGAAGCCACTGGAAATAACACGTTGAAGGCAGTCCATAGTCTGTGCGTAGCGCTGCAAACTCTTTCCATTGTCCACCATCTAACAATTGCCCCACTGTCCAGATACCACATCTCTGCCATAGAGACCACGCAAAAGGGGACGAATGGATCTTGAAACCCGGATTGTACCATATAGGCATAGGGAGGGAAAGCGGGTTCTCTGCTGCTATGACTGGGATAAATGATTGAAATGCACTTTGCGTTGATACAATTATACTCCCCATTTTACAAGACTCTGGAAATTTCATTCCCATGATAAGCCGCATCGGGTATGGGTGGCAGAGCCGCTCTTCTAGTTCTAGCCAAATGGGCTTGTAAACAAGAGATTCTGTCGACGCCCAAAGGCTGCCCTGCTTGAGTATCGCCGCCAGATGATACCAACGGAAATCAGGAAAATGGACTCCCCCCTTCTCTTTGCCCGCTTTCAGTTTCCGCAGAGCTATTCGAGGAGTCTTCCCGTTCCAAAGAAAGGCACTCAAAGTACGTTCAATTCCCTTGTAGACAGATACCGGGAGCACCATAGGAATCATTCCCAAAATGTAGTTTATCTTAGGCATAAGCACCATCTTGATGGATTCCAGCCGTCCCCACCACGATAAGTGGAGCGGGGACCATTGTAATGTGAAAGATCGAGCTATCTCTTTTACGCGTTCCACATTGAGTCGCACTGTTTCCTCCAATGGAGCGACAAAGTAAGCTCCTAGATATTTTATAGGACTGGCTGCCCATTGAAAAGAAAACTCCTGCACAAGGCTGCTATTAGCCTGGGTATTGAGGGGGAAAGCCACTGACTTTGACCAATTCACCTTATAGCCGGAATATTGGGCATATTTATCAATCAGCTTGAGTAAGGGAGATATGGAGAGTGGTCGCAAAAAGAACATAAGATCATCGGCATAGGCTGAGAGCTTTATGTGGAGGTCAGCGACCTTGATGCCGCAAATATCGCTGGATTGCCGCACAAGCAGCACCAAAGGTTCCAATGCTAAATTAAATAGAAGGGGTGACATTGGACACCCTTGTCGTGTACCTCTACACAGGCTGAAGGACCGGGAAAGCTCCTGATTAACTAGGATTCTAGCGGATGGATGAGAGTACAGCACCTGTATCATATGTATGTATTTCCTGGGTAATCCAAACCACTCCAAGACGCGGAAAAGAAAAGGCCATTCCAGTCTGTCAAATGCCTTTTCAGCATCCAGGGACAGGCCTATGTAAGGTGAGTCACTACGTTCTGCCACATCCAGAAGGGAGCACAGGAGTTTGGAATTGTCCGCAGTAAATCTTCCCTCCACAAAACCACATTGATCCGGATGGACAAGCGTATGGAGCACTCTGTTAAGGCGTCCAGCCAGTATGGCCGAATAAAGTTTATAATCGGCGTTCAATAGAGAAATGGGTCGATAGTTACCCACTAGCGTCGAATCCCTTCCAGGCTTTTCAAGTACCACTATCGTGGCCTCCGCGAATGCCCCTGTATCCGGAGCTTGCTCTTGAAGCAATTGAAAATATGTCAGTAAACAGGGAGACAATTCTGAGGCAAATGTTTGATAAAACTCGCTCGGGATACCATCGGGGCCCGCAGCCTTACCGCTTTTCATTTCAGCCATTGCTTCCTGAAGTTCCTCCAGATCTATATCTCTACCAAGCATGGCAGCCTGAGCCTCATCCACTGTTGGATGCGATATCCCTTCCAAGAAACGCTCTACATCTGAGACATCTCCAACATCTTCAGAAGAGTACAATTCCAAGTAGAAATTTCTAAAGATTTCCATTATCTGGGCATTGCCAGCCTGGGAAGTGCCATGTTCATCCTTTAAAGACACTATATGCGATTTCTCCTTGCGAGGCTTCAAGCGAGCCGCCAGTAGCTTACCAGCCTTGTTCATTTCAGTATGGTAACACGCATTCTGCTCAAAGACCTTCTGTTCCACCTCATTGCTTAGCAGCGTATTATAGCGATATCGCAAACGTTGAAGCCGTGTAAGGACCTCTGAGCGGTACTGGCGTTTTAACAGCCTCTCACCTGCCCTGATCTGAGAATCCAGATCCGCAAGCTCTCTTTTCGCCTTCCGCTTATATGCTATGACATAGCTGGAAATCCTAGCTCTGATGGACGCCTTAAAGGCCTCCCACCATGCCCAGATGGAAGTATCCGCCGGAGAGTTTGTTGCGAAGTATTCTTCAATGGCATGTTTGACATGTTGCCGAAAAGGCTCCTCGGCCAGCAGCGACCTAGGGAAGAACCAGCCACCATCTTTGACAGACTCCGCTAGCGGCCCCAGTTCAAGCATTATTGCTGCATGATCTGAAATATGTGTACTTAAAATCTCTGCACTCTTAATATCAGTAGCCACTGACCGGGACACCAGGAAGAAATCAATCCGCGAGTGCGACCCATGCGGGTTCGAGTAAAAAGTATAATCTCTTTCCTGGGGGTGAAAAATCCGCCAGATATCAACCATTCCCATGTCCTCCATCATGGTTAGAAGGACCTCAGCTGCTTTGCTTCGTCGTGGAGCTCGACAAGGCTGGCAATCCAATAAAGGGTCCAGGACCAAATTAAAATCACCTCCAAAGATAGCAGGGAGAGAAGAGAATTCCATCAGCGCCTCTGCCAGATTTGAAAAGAAACTAGGGTTGTCACTATTAGGTGCATATACATTAATTATTAACATTGGTCGGTTATCCATTTTAATTTGTATATAAGTCCACCTTCCCTCTGGATCAGCTCTGGCCGATAACATTTGAATTGCACTGGAGCGTTTGACAAGTATCGCCACCCCGTTTTTCTTCCCCAGAGCAGCAGCATAGGACATGAGAGAGTAGTGCTTCCCTGCCAATTTCAAAGATTCTTTGTTGGTAAGATGCGTTTCCTGAAGAAGCACTACTTCAGCCCCCTGTTTTTGACAATAAGATAGAATCTTTTTTCTCTTAATAGGATTCTTAATGCCCTTTACGTTAAGGGATAATATTTTAATTGTGGACATATTGGATTAGACTAGGCAGATACTCATGGCCGCCTAAGGACCTCTCCGACACCGCTGCAGCGCACTCGTGCCACATCCCAATAATAAGAGGTTTGCAAGGTCCCAATATCCCCCCCACAGTACTGGGGTAAAACCCTGGGTGAGTCAGTAGATTACCAAGAAGGCCACCCGTTGCCCCCCATGGTACATAACATTGAACCCACATAAGCTAGCATTGATCCATCACAGTTACCACCTTATACATTTCTTAGCAGTCCATCAATCTCCCTCTGTGTCTACAATACTGCAAAGTATTAAACAGTGCTCCGAAGAGCTTAAACATCGACACAAAATCGCCATACATAAGAGTATGTTCAGGAGAAATAAAGGGAGAGAGAAACAAGAGAACAAAACCAAATTTATGACACCCACTTATCTACCATCCGCTTCAAAAGCAGAGTCAGCCCCACTCCCTTCCCCCCATGCCACCACCCACATAACAATGTGCCCAGAAGTATAAAAACAATGGAAACAGAAAGCCATAATACATATCACAAGCCCACTCAACCTTCTACACCTAAAGAACCTTCAGACTAAGGAGACTAAGGGCCGTCATCTTTCAGAAATTCTTCCTTCGAAGCAGGGATCAAATTATTGCATCTTGAGGCTTTCTTGCTCTTCCAAAAACTGTAAGACGTCCCTCGGGTCATCATAAGTCTTGGTGACATTGTGGTAAGTGACTCGGAGACGTGCAGGGTACAGCAGGCCATAGCGCGCTTGAAGTTGTTGTAGCCGCGGTCTCATTGCCAAAAATCTCCGTCGTTTATCCACAGTGGTCTTGCACAGGTCCGGGAAGAAAGATATACGCTTGCCCTCATATGACACAGAGTCCTGTGCCTTGGCCGCTGCGAGAATCTGAATGGCCTGCTGGTGCTTTAACAGACAGAAGATCACCGGCCTAGGGCCCTTCGCATGCAGGCTTATTTGCGCCGGGACTCTATGTGCCCTCTCAAAGTCGAGCGACCCCGAAAAGTTAAGTTTCAGCGCCGTGGGGATCAACTTGCTAAGAAACGTGGAGAGATCCGCACCCTCAGCGCCCTCCGGGAGGCCTATTAACCGCACATTGTTTCTCCTGCCGCGATTATTTAAGTTCTCCAGCTGTTGCTCTAAGCTCTCCACTTTCTTGGCTGTTTTATGTAGGCAAGCCAGTTGGGCAGAGTGCGCAGTTACCTCTGCCTCAGCCTTATCGATGCGTTCAGAGAGCCCCCGGATCTGAGCTCTCACTTCACATACCTCAGCTTGCACTCTCGCAATGGCGTCTCCATTTGCAACGAACGACTAGTCCCTTTACCGCCCTTATTTCTGCTAGCACTTCCTTCATAGAATCCTCCGATTCACGGGGAGAGGCCATCTTGTGGGGCGAGAGAGGGTCTGATTTCGGCCTTTTGGATCCGGAGTTTGTGGGATTAACAAAATCCAATTTCGTAGGTTTAACACTCGACATCCTGTCTCCGCCGATTAAGGATAGACCCACTGTAAGTAATATCCAAATTGGATTAACAATGCAACGTTATTTGCAGGAATCTTGACCGGGGGCCTCGGAGCAAAAGCTTTATGCGGCCATCTTGAATCTCCGCTGGCTCCGCCAGAGCAAACCTTTTGATCAAGTTGCTGCAAGGTTACAACAGCATCTTGAGAAAAGGCGCAAAGTGCATTCAAAGTCAAAGAAACTTTTTTATCAATAGCTAATAAAGCAGACCAAATATCTTTCAATGTAATTTCACCACCGACAGGGGCGGGAGCAATATCAGAAACAGTAGTTAATGACACAGATTGCACAGGTATAGGAAATACAATAGGAGATTTAACAATACTTGCGGTTTCAGGAGACTCAACAGATAGTACAGATATATGCAAAGGCGCGGGTAATGGAGGAGGATATCTCCCACTAGAATTGAGGGAGATTCCATCTGGAGAAGACTGCGCAAGTGGGACCGGCACGAAGTGCCTATCCAAAGGACCAGTCTGCTTCCCTCCAGAACCAACTTCAGGGGCCTTATCCACATTTTTGGCCTTCCGCTTCCCCATCACTAACCTAGGAAGGGGAGTAAGGAAGAACCAGGAGCGAGTCGCCGCTGTATCGCCGAAGGAGCGCCAAAGGAGCAGAACCTGCCCCTTTGACCACGCCCCTTCGATCCACGCTCCGCGGTACAAAGATAGAGCTAAATTTATAACGAAGGTCCCTGGAGACAAGAGGGTGCCTGGGGCCGGCCTGCCCGACCTTCAAAGGCACCGGAGGGAAACGCTGAAGCCAATACTGGCTGCGGTAGTCCAGGCAGTCTGGGAGCTGATGTCCTGCCCCAAATCCTCCACGTTCTCTGCCCGCACGTGGTCAGGCCATCAACATATTTCCTGATGTTTCCCGCGAGACTCAGCTTCGGCGAAGGCATTTTCTGGCTCTTAAACCTAAAGTAGTGGCCTTGGGTGCCACTTTCATTTTGCGTTTCCCATGTAAATGTGTGATTGGTTTTGATGGAGCCTTTTATGTTTTCACAGATGTGACCCAGTTGGAGAAATTTGTTGCTGATCGCTCTGGTGTGGGTACTGGAATTAAATCTGGTTGATGGAAGGTTCCTCCAATTAAGTGTAGGCTTGTGCCTGGTTTATTTTTGCTTTGTTTCTTATACTTAACTTTTGCCAGCATCGCTTGATGTGGACTATATCACTGTATTATGTTTCCTTGCACTTTGTATTATTGTTATGTATCTGATTGACCTTTTTGATTTGGTGTAAATTTCACTAAAAAGCTCAATAAAAAAAAAAAATTATATTCTGCTAACCTAAATAATTCTTAATGGTTTACAAAAACACATGAGAAAATCTGATTTAACAGACATAAGAAGGAGACCGACAACTTCAAACAGCTACCAAAATAAACAAATAAGACAGTGATGAAGGCATCTCACAGCCAGCTAAGAAAGAAATGTAAAGCCTGATTAAATAAGGCAGATTTCCAGAGAGTCTCTGTTAGACTAGTCCAGACAATGGGGTTATCCTCCCCAACCAGGAGATGTGAGACAGAGGAAACACCAGAACAGTGCCGTGACGTCATCACTGTTACCTTACTCAGTACAGCTAGGGGCACTCTTCAGTATTTTCTCTGTCTCAGTTGATGCTGGTTGATTTCTGGTACAGCGCCTGATCTTCAGCTTTGTCCCAGGCTCGAGGATGGTAGACAGTCAGAAACCCTTGCAGATCCACGGGAGTGTCAGAGACATCCCCTGGTTGGGACTGCTGCCAGGATGGAGAGGGGAGGGGGTGTGGGTGACCTCTGGCCAAGTGGGCCAGTTCAATAGCCCAGGAAGGAAGTCCTGTCAAAGGAGTGCCTGACCTTAGTGCATTGTCCTTTTTTCTTTGAAAAAAAGAAAAAAATGCAAAATGGCAGGAGGTAGACTACTGCAGACAGGCACAGCTGTGTGGAGATATGGCAGGTTCAACAGCTCCTCAGTCACTGGCAGTTGGTGACATTCTGATTCCTTCCCCTCCACTTCTTCCTTTCACGCCCCCCCCCAGGGACTCAAGGTCAGGATGGCAGTACAGCAGTATCCAGCGTCCATCAGTAGAACTTGTTTGATACCACTGCCCTTGCTAATGCTGCCTGTGTTGGATACCGAGAGGGGCAGGGCCTTTTTCCCACCTAATTGTCTCACGTTGGGGTTGTACGGCCATGGCGCTGATGACTCCCATCGATTATGGGTTGCAGAGGGGCTTGTTCTTATCACGTTTGTGCATGCCACAGAAATTTTCATGATCCAATCACCGGGATTTGCATCACTTTCAGCTGAGCTGGCATTCTTCCTCATATTAGTCTTCCAGAAGCTCAGGTCATTCCTTTCGTAGAGCCCTATGGTCATAGAATTCCACTGGAGGCTCTAAGAAATCCAGTGTGTCCTCTTCTCACTCCTCCCAATGACATGCATGGGGTCACTTTCAAGGTGCTGCAAGTTAGAGGGTGACTCTGCCTTTTTCACCCGGAATGGGCTCGGATCACCTCGGACACCTGGGTGTAGGAGATTGTCCATCACGGTCATGCCCTTGATCTTGTCTTTCCCATTCAGGATGCCTTCATGTTCTTGCATTGCAGCTCAGAAGCCAAGCATGCAGCCATTCAAGAAACTCTACATCGACTTCTTCTTTTGCAAGCGTTGGTCATAGTCCCAGTGGCCAAACGTGGGCAGGATCGTTACTCCATCTACTTCATCATGCCGAAGAAGGCTGGAGCCTTCTGTCTCATCCATGATCTCCAGGGCATCAATCAGAGTTTGCCCATTCTCCGGTTTTGCATGGAAATTCTGTGATCTGTCATCTGTCAGATCTGGGGAGTTCTTACGCCTCTGGATCTCATGAAAGCTTATCTTAAGAAGATAAGAGATGCCATTCTGGGTCAGATGAAGGTCCATCAAGCCCAGTATCCTTTTTTCCAATTCAAGTCACAAGTACTTAGCAGTTTCCTAAAAAGATATACAGGTTCCACAGTGCTGCTTTTGGGGCAAGCAGTGGATTTCCTGGGTCTTTTTTAGTAATGATTTATGGCCTTTCCTCCAGGAACTTCTCCAAACCCTTTTTAAACCCAGCTACACTAACAGCTTTTATTACATCCTCCTGTAATGAATTCTAGAAATTGAAATTTTTTCTTTGTGAAGCTCATCAGCGATATCTCCACTTCACCATGCTGGGTCATCATTTCCAGTTCTGTGCTCTTGCGACCACCCCCGAGACCTTCTCCAAGGTCATGGTGGTCATGGCATTGGTGCTGCAGTGCTAAGGGATTTATGTACATCCCTTTCTGGATGACTGGCTCATCCAAACCCGGTTATACCACACCATGGAGCAGTCCATCTGATGAGTGCTATGGTACCTGAAGCACCTTGGCTGGGTCATCAATTACAACAAGAGTTGCCTGGTTTTGTCCCAAAGTTTGGACTTCCTCAGAGCACATTTCATTACCCACACAAGTGCGGTGACCCTGACAGAGGACCGTTGGCACAAGTTCCAGAGTCAGCTGCAGAGGTTTCAGCAATTGTTCGCCCATCGAGCTTGGGATTATCTTCAGCTCCTGGGGGCCATGGCAGTGACGTTGGAAATAGTGCCCAGGTAATTAAAATCTAGAACTTGTTACCGGAGGATGTAGTAAAGACTGTTAGTGTAGCTGGGTTTAAAAAAGGTTTGGACAAGTTCCTGGAGGAAAGGTCCATAAACCATTATTAAGAAGGGACCCAGGATATCAATGCTTGACCCAATACAAGCATTGTGGAACCTGTGTCTTTTGGGGAAACTGCTAGATATGTATGACCTAGATTGGCCACTGTTGGAAACAGGATACTGGGTTTGATGGACCTTGGTCTGACCCAGTATGGCATATCTTATGTTCTTATATGCTTCCACTTCAACAGGCCTTACTCAGTCAGTGGTATTGTCAGACTCAAGGGTGCAGGGGGGGAATATGTAGAAGCTGATAAGGATAAAGCGGAATTGCTTAACAAATATTTTTGTTCTGTGTTCACAGATGAAGAACCAGGAGCAGGACCTCAGAAAACACCCACAAATAAGAACAGAAGCGAGGGACATCTTGAACAATTTTCAGAAGACTGTGTTCGTGAGAAACTAGCTCAACTTAAAGTAGACAAAGCGATGGGACCGGATGGGATACACCCTAGAATACTAAGGGAACTTGGGGACGTTCTAGCAACTCCACTGACTGACCTTTTCAATGCCTCGTTGGAGTCGGGAGTGGTGCCAAAGGACTGGAGAGAGGCTCATGTGGTGCCTTTACACAAAAGCGGAACTAAGGATGTGGTTGAAAACTACAGGCCGGTTAGTTTAACTTCGGTGGTGAGTAAATTATTGGAAACGCTGC
This sequence comes from Ichthyophis bannanicus, assembly GCA_033557465.1. Taxonomy (NCBI): domain Eukaryota; kingdom Metazoa; phylum Chordata; class Amphibia; order Gymnophiona; family Ichthyophiidae; genus Ichthyophis; species Ichthyophis bannanicus. The sequence goes on along the minus strand of CM066031.1, from coordinate 103,278,571 downwards.
TGAAAGAGAAAATAGTGAGGTTTCTGGAGTCCGGCGGATTACAGGATCCGAGGCAGCATGGATTCACCAGAGGCAGGTCTTGTCAGACAAATCTGATTGATTTCTTTGACTGGGTGACCAGGGAGTTGGACCGAGGGAGAGCTCTAGATGTGGTGTATTTAGATTTCAGTAAAGCCTTTGACACTGTTCCTCACAGGCGACTTATAAACAAACTGAGCACCCTAGGGATGGACCCTAAAGTTACTGCTTGGGTTAGAAATTGGTTGGGTGGGAGGCGACAAAGAGTACAAGTAAATGGAGCTCACTCTGAGGAGAAGGATGTTACCAGTGGTGTGCCCCAGGGATCTGTCCTTGGTCCGATTATTTTTAACATCTTTGTTAGTGATATAGCGGAAGGGCTGTCGGGTAAGGTTTGCCTCTTTGCGGATGATACCAAAATCTGCAATAGAGTAGACACCCAGGAAGGTGTAGATAACATGAGGAGGGATCTAGGTAAGCTTGAAGAATGGTCTAGAATTTGGCAGCTGGGATTTAATGTTAAAAAATGTAAGGTCATGCATTTGGGCTGCAGCAATCCAAGGGAGCAATACAGTATAGGAGGTGAAGTACTTTTGTCCACTAAAGAAGAGCGGGACCTAGGCGTGGTTGTGTCTGATGATCTTAAAGTAGCTAAACAGGTAGAAAAGGTGACGGCAAAAGCTAGAAGGATGCTTGGGTGCATACGGAGAGGAATGGCTAGCAGAAAAAAAGGAGGTGATAATGCCTCTGTATAAGTCTTTGGTGCGACCTCATTTGGAGTGTGGTGTGCAATTCTGGAGACCGCACCTTCAAAAGGATGTGAACAGGATGGAGTCGGTGCAGAGGGTTGCTACTAAAATGATTAATGGGCTTCATTATAAAGCATATGAGGACAGACTTAAGGATCTTAATATGTACACCTTAGAGGAAAGGCGGGATAGAGGTGATATGATTGAGATGTTTAAATACCTCCGTGGCATAAATGTTCAGGGAGAGAGCCTCTTTCAATTGAAAGCAAGTTCTGCTACGAGGGGACATGGGATGAGGGTGAAGGGAGATAGATTCAGGAGTGATATGCGGAAATATTTCTTTACGGAAAGAGTAGTGGATCCGTGGAATAGTCTCCCAGTGGAGGTGGTAGAGATGAGGACAGTAACTGAATTCAAAAAAGCATGGGACCAACACAGAGGATCTCTAAAGGTAAAAAGTGGACTGTTGTAGTTATGGAAGGACAGACTAGATGGGCCTTGTGGTCTTTTTCTGTCATCATGTTTCTATGTTTCTATGTTTCTATTGTCCAAAAATTATGAGCTATGACTGCCTCTATCTCCGATGACGCGTGCCAGTATTCAAAGGGGGATTTTGCATACGAATCTTCTTCGGCAGGGGGGAGGGGGGCAGGGGGGGGTGCTGCTCACTGCCTCCATTGCTCCTCACAGGACACCTGTTCTCCAGTGGAACAGTGTTGAGCTATCAATAATCTGGAGGCCCATGCAATCCACCTAGTTCTCCTTCACTTCCAGTATTTGTTCCAGGAGCGTGCCGTGCAGGTTATGTCAGACAATGCAACGGTGGTGGCTTGTGTCAATTGTCAAGGGGATACTGAGTATCTGTGAGTGGCACGAGAGATGCTCCTTTTTCCCTGGATCGAATGTCACCTCCAGGTCCAGTCTGCCCAGCACATTGAGGGAGAGGATAATGTGTAGGCCGATTTCCTCAGTCAACATCAGATCGACCCCAGAGAGTGTGAACTAGCCTTGTGGGCCTTTGACCGGATACGTAGTGCACTGGTGGTGGTTACTGACACAGGCCAAGCTGCACCTTCCCTTAGTGATGTGGCGGGAGCTGTTGCGGCAGGGGCCGATAATGATGGACAACCTGGGTCACTTCTTGCTTACAGCTTGGCTATAGAGAGACAGCAACTGATTCAAAATGGGTATTTGCCCACGGTTATTGCTATTCTGTTGCAGGCCCAGTGCAGGTCCATGTCTGTGGCTTACATTCGGACCTGGTGCCTCTTTGAGAGAGAGTGCGAGTAGCGGTCTCTCTCGCCCTGGCACGCGTGCCTTCCAACAGTCCTCTCCTTCCTACAAGACGGGTTTCAGAAGGGTTTGGCATGTAATTCCTTATGGGTACAGTGTTTGTGGACCTGTTCAGGGTCTGTTGGTGGATCCCACCTGGTGCTTCTTGGTCGTGTTGCAGGCGTTTGTGCGAGCACCCTTTGAGGCTTTGTGATGAGTGACACTCAAGGATGTCACCTTGAGGACTATCTTTCTCAGTGCTATTACTTCAGCTCTGAGCTTCAGAATCTCTCTGGTTGAGACCCTTTATTGACCTTGTCTGCAGAGGGTGTCTCATTTTGACCAGTGCCTTCCTTTCTCTCAAAGGTCCTGACACTGTTTCATGTCAATCAAGAGATTTCCTAACAGGCCTTCTCCCTGGACCAGTGTACTGGGAGGGATGCACCTTCCAAAAACTGGATATGCACAAGGTCCTCATGCACTACTCGGAGATTATGAATGCCTTTCGGCTTTCAGACTGCCTCTTTGTCCTTTTTGCTGTCCCCCCCCCCCCCACAAAGGACATGCGGTGACCAAGGCCACCTCAGGCCATTGGCTTAAAGTGACTATTCCTTTGGCTTACCTTTTGGCTGTCAAGTCTGTGCCTCTTGAGTTGATGGACCAATCTACCCATGCTCAGGTTGCTTCCTAGGCAGAGGACTCAGCAGTGATGCCATTAGATATTTGTAGGGAGGCCACATGGTCATCCTTATCCACTTTTGTCTAGCATTATCACTTCAATGTGCAAGTGCATACAGCAGCCTGTTTCATCTCGCAGGTCCTATCTGTTGGCCTGCCCCACTGGGGAGTAGCTTGAGTACTACCCTATTGTCTGGACTGGTCTAGCAGAGGCACTTTGTAAGGGGAAATTTTACCAGTAATTTCCTTTCCTGGAACTCTGTTAGACCAGTCCAGAATCCGTCCTGGGAGCATCCAGTCTGTCGCTTGGCTCTGGTGTCTCCATGGAGCCTGTCTTTCACCTTGACTGTGCTTGCAGTACTGTATATATTTCCCCTAGTGAGACTGTATATAACTGGGGATGGTGGTCCCTTTGGCAGACTCAGTGGGAGTTCCTTTGCTTGTTACATTCATACTGAAGAGTGTCCCTAGCTGTACTGAGTAAGGTGACAGTGATGATGTCACTGCACTGTTCTGGTGGTTTCTCTGTCCATATCGAAAGCTAAACTCTTTACCATTCCTACCAAAGCCCAGCCACTGTTTCACCCCCTTTTCTTCTACTCCTTCCACAGACATGATCCCGGCACACCACCCTTCTACAGTACGGTGATGCATGACACTAGAGCTTTCCCCAAGCCCAACACAGGACTGTTCTCCTTCCACACCTGCAGATCTCCAGCATTGTTCTTCTTATCTCCTCCTTTATTAATTCTGGAAGCGATTCTGACTTCCCCCAGCCTACGTGGGCCATTTCTCCTTCTGGCTGAATGGGTTGATCCCTCCACTTCCTGCTGACCCTCCACAGCACTGCCTCTGCTGCCTCCTGACATGATGGTTGAGATATCCACAGCCAATTAACCTTCTTTTATCATTTCTGATGTTTCTCTAGGTCCTGAGAGATCCATAGGACACTGGAGAATAATTTTAGGAAGACTTTCTACTTGTATTACTTGTAGGGTAGGAGGTGTACAACCTCCATCCTCAAGAGCTGCAGCCAGGTTGAGATTTTCAAGATACTGCAATGATTATGCATGAGATCCGTTTGCATGCACTGCCTCCATTGTAGGAAATAGATCTCATTATGGGAATCCTAAAATCCTGACTGGGTTGTGGCCCTTGAGGATTGAGGTTGTGCATCCTTGGTGTAGGGTTTGCCCATATAAAGTATTTTTCAAAATGCAAAACATATTTGCATAATCTGGCAAACATTTACACATACTCTAGAGTGGATATAAGTATACACACATGCCTGCCGCCACCAGTTATAAATGTGGAGGCAGATTACGCTTTCTGCATGGCTGGCTGGACTGCCTGGCCAGAATGCAGATGGGCCAAGATAGACCTGATTCCACTGCCGTGGGTCCAGACACACCAATGATGGCAGAATCAGAGAGGTGCATTTCTGGGCACTCGCCATATGCCGATGAGATTGGTGTACAGGAAGCTGCTTATCCCCATCCCAGAAAGCCACTGCAGGGGTGCAGGAGCAGTGGCATCCTCGCACCATGGCAATGAGCCATACAGGATGGTTTGCAATGCCTTTATGCACATTGGCCCCTGGAGCCCACTGTCCAGTATGCATGGTGGGGTCAATGCCATGGGGTGCAGGGGTGTGCAGTGCACTGGGGAGAGGCTCTCAGGGCTTATTCCACTGTCAGGGTAGAATAAGCCAGATGGTCTGCTTCGTGCCGGGGTGCATACAGAGGCCTGTCCTGAGTAGCCTCTGTATGTTCAGCACCTGGCCACTCCCTCGCTCTGCCCCCTTCTACCCATGTACAGCACTCCCCACATAAACGCTGTGTATGTATAAGGCCTGCTGGTGGCGGAATAGGGGTATGGAGCTAAATGAATATTGGACGTCCAGCCCTCATGTCCTCTATTCACTGCTTGGAATTCCTCCCATAAGCAACAATATTTAGAAGAGGAAAGCATGTGGAAATTTTCTAAAAATCACTGCTTTGTTTTACACGTAACCATTTCTAAACTCGCCTCCTATATCGTGATTTCCAATTTCTCATGTCCTAAAGCTCAGAATAATGAAAGTAATAGTTCAGACTCTAATCTTGTGTCAAAGTGTCACTATTACAGGTGATAAAAATACTGACAGTGCCTCTGACATTTCTTCTCTTTGATCTGTTGAATATAGAGTAAGACTGAAATCAGGAGAGAGAAAATCCTGTCTGAGTTTGAGAAACTGCATCAGTTCCTGAATGAGGAGCAGCGGATCCTTCTCTCAAGGCTGGAAGAGGAAGCGAAGGAGATTCTAAAGAAAATTAGGGTTAATGTGAGCCAACTAGAAGATCAAAGTTCATCCCTCCAGAAACTGATCTCAGAGATAGAGGAGAAGTATCAGCAGTCAGCAACTGAGTTACTGAAGGTGAGATTGGATTATAAATCAGACTCCACTATGGACTGGGCTCTCAGTTTGCTTGATTTTGAATAATGCTGGAGAATTTTGAATTTAGCTTAGGTTTAATCAACTTGAACCTTCTGCTCTATTTACCAGTTTCCTCTACTTTATCATGACTCTCTCCCTTCTCCCTGTAAGTTCTGCCCTCTTTTTCCTGTCTTTTCGCTGGAGATGCTGCAGTCATCCTTACCAGTCGCTCAAGAATATATATTTTCTCCTTTCTCCAACTTCCAGGAGACCGTGTTCTCTTTCATCTCACTGAACCATAAATTCTCCTCCTCCCCATATCCCTCCTGGTGTATCTTTCTCCATTTTTACTCCACATTCTTCCCTCTGCACTAGATCCACTGTACCCCAGTCTGCACTGTCCCTAAATCCTTCCTGTTGCTCCTGCTTCCTCTTTCCTCATCCTGCATCCATAGCTCCAAGTTAGTAAAGAGAACCACACTGCTGTATGTATATCACTGGGTGGATGACCATTTGCAGATGCAGCAGTATAGGGAAGATTCGGGTATCTGTGGAAAGAGGGAGGGGGAGTTTAGACATGGTGGAAGATATGAGGTAAGGAGATGAGAGGGAGGGAAAAGTGGTCTTGGGCAAGCCGCTTAACCCTCCATAGCCCATGTTCCCTGTAAAATAGTTATCTCCAAGTTATAATGCCCTGTTCAATGTAATTTCAGTTTGTTCAATGTAAACCGCACTGATGCAGAATAGCGCGGTATATAAGAGAATATAAATAAATAAATAAAGAACAAACACTGTGGAAGGAAATTAAATGGAAGAGAGAAGATACAACATGGGAAAGGATGTGAAAGGATTGCTGTGGTTGTAGTGCTATACAAATGATTAATAGTAGTAGTTGAAGAGAGAGAAAGTAATATTATGAAAGATGAGATCAGAGATAATATAAGGAAGCAACCGACAATTAGAAGAACTCCCTGTAGTGAAACGTTTCTCTGACATCAGGATGACTTTTAGCCTTGACAAATGTGCTAAGATAACCTTCCTTAGAGGAAAATTGAGCAAACCAGAAAACATCTCCCTGAATGAGGACTGTGACTTCAAAGCATATATCTATCTGAGTATAGGAATGAATAAGAATCAAACAGTAATTATGGAGAGAAAAGATCAGTAAGGAATATTAGAGGAGATAAAAATCATTATTGAAAACTGCTTTAACATTACCGAATACGATACAGGCTATTAGTCATCTGGCAATCCCTGTACTCTCATACAGCTTTGGGATTGTAGGCCGGCTTCTTAAAGATCTTGAAAAATTAGATGCATGAATAAGAAAACTCTTCCATGCCTATGTGGTAATTTATAAGAACCACTGTATACCAAGACTGTAGATCTCTAGATCCAAAGGAGTACTGGACCTCATAGAAATTGATTACATCCAAAGAGCTACTATAGAAGGCCTCCAGGCCTTCTTAACAGTATCATCAGATCCAAATATGCAAAAATTGCTGAATATAAAAGTAAGGAGGAGGAGTGGAGGAGTGGCCTAGTGGTTGGGGCAAGTTACTTCAGGCTGGAAGGTCGGTGGTTCAAATCCCACTAGAGGACAGCAACCTTGGGCCAGAAGGACTGGGGTTTTCTAGTCCCACAGGTGCTCCTTGTGGTCTTGGGCAAGCCACTTAACCCTCCATAGCCCATGTTCCCTGTAAAATAGTTATCTCCAAGTTATAATGCCCTGTTCAATGTAATTTCAGTTTGTTCAATGTAAACCACACTGATGCAGAATAGCACAGTATATAAGAGAATGTAAATAAATAAACATTCAGAATCAGTTTCCATCATCAAACTTGGACAAGTTCAGAAGGAATTAGTAAGAATCCACAGGCACACACAGGGAAGGAAGCAATAGAATTGGCAAAACAAGAGAAACTCTAAAAATTAGATCAGCAAATGAGGTTGGACAAGTGGGAAATACATAAATTTGGCAGGAAATACAAGATGTTTCTCCAGGAAGCTTTTGTCAATCAAGAACGGACACATAAATGGTTAAGGAGAGGCGAATGAAACCACAGGATGAGAGATTAATAGTTGCAGAGCAGGACAATGGATTACGGATGAGATAGTTTACAGCGAGCATTAAAAAAAACTGTCAAAACAGACATGCAGATTTTGTAAGAAAGAGCTGGAAACAGTGACTTACTTCATGACTGTCTGCAAAGTTCTGATGGCAGAAAATTTCTGTACAGAAAGGAACAATAAAGTACCATACCTCATCCATTAGAAACTTTGTAAACACTACAACTTCCATGTCCATGAAAAGCACTGGGATAATGACCCTAAGAGAATTACAGAGAATGAAGAGATTATGATCACCTGGGACGTTCTCATTCTGACTGATAAAAAGCTGGATGCAAGGAAGTTGGACATAGTCATAAAGAATAAGAGCACCAGAATGGTATAGAGGCATCATTCCGAAGTGACTACTCTGTGAATCATGTTGAGAGAGAGAGAAAGATCTTCAAGTATCAAGAAATACAGCGAGAGACCAAGAAAATGTGAGAGAAAGAAAGAGATGGCTTCCTGCATTTTTCATAGTAACATAGTATATGACGGCAGATGAAGACCAGTATGGTCCATCTAGTCTGCCCAAAATGAGGGAAGAATAGGTGCACTTGCTGCTCCGTGCAAGTCACATCTCCCCATGCCTTTGTTTAGGGGTGTACCCACTGCTCTGTGTAGGTAACCCCTATTTGTTCAGATAGAAGATTAGTTTTATAGCTTCCCTGTCTTTGGAAGAGGTTTGTTTGTCCATTAATACTCTTTAAAGGTGTGAATCATCTCCCCTGTCCCTCCTCTCCTCCAGAGTGTACATATTTAGGTCTTCAAGTCTCTTCTCATAAGTCTTCTGACGCAGCCTCCAAATCATTTTGGGCACCTTCCTCTGAACAGCTTCCAGCCTTTTTATGTCCTTTACAAGATACGGTCTCCAAAACTGAACAGAATATTCCAAGTGAGGCCTCACCAGTGACTTGTACAGTGGCATTAGTACTTCATCCTTTCTGCTGGTAATTCCTCTCTGTATGGAACTAAGCATCCTTCTGGCTTTTGCCAGCACCTTGTTTACTTATTTGCAATGCAATGTGTGCCTTCGAGTCAGTCCTGACTCCTGGTGACCCAGAAGCTCCTGGGTTTTCTTGGCAGTGTCACCGGAAGTAGATTGCCAGGCCTTTCTTCCGAGGCAGTGGAGAGTTAAGTGACTTGCCCAAGGCCACAAGGAGTGCTAGTGGGAATTGAACCCTGGTTGCTTGGTTACCAAGCCAGTTACTTATTTATTTAAACATTTTGTTTATACCGCTTTGTCCTTCACTCAGAGTGGTTTACATTACAACTTAAACATTTATACATAGAATGGTTGAACAGTGATCAACTTTATCCAGCATTAAGCAGGGGGGAGGTAGCATGAGAAACTATGTACATGGTCATGAGTGTATGACCAAACTATATACAATTTTTGCATCATATTTAGTGTTTACTATTCCATTGCTATGGGACAAATCGGTGACTTGGATCATGTTGTTGTATGGGTGGTTAGGTTATATGTCCAAAGTGATTTGTGTAGAGATGAATTTTTAGCTTTTTTTTTTTAAGTCCTTGATGTCTGAAGTTGCCCGCAAGTCATCTGGAAGAGAGTTTGTAAACGTGGGTGCTGGTTGTGAAAGTCCACAATCTTGGCAAAGGCAGAATTTTATATGACTTGCAAAGGATTGTGGGTGTTGTAGTTCATTCACACCAAAATCAGCCGTTCAACAAAATAATGAATTGTAGTTGCTCGCGTGTATACAGAAAACAGATTTTATTTATGGGGATTATTTCCTCGCACAGATATGCTTGATAACATCAATAGGATACTTTCTTCAGGAATTGTAATCAGGAAAAACAAAACAACTGTATAAGGCAACTGAAATACTTAGGCAATAACTCAATAAAGACCTTGATGGAACAGAAAAGGTCTTTCTGCTAGCCCCTGCTAATAACCTTCTTAGCAGTGCTTAAAAAGAAAAACAAACCCAAAAGGAAAAAAATGTTCTTTACCAAAAAAAACAACTTTCTTCCCACACACTATGAAGAAGTTTTCCTTCCAGAGCTCACGTGCACTTGTGCCTGGCTTAATCACAAGTAATTAACCAGCTGCAAACCCTTGCTGGTCCACTCTCTCTACGTGGCTCTAACTTACCCTAAAGCTTTCACTTAAACTTTTCTGGGTAGTTAAAAAGACACATTACAGTTCCTTTTGGTGATTGTTGCTTTTCTGAGGATTACTTTAAAACAGCAGTTTAGACAGAGAGCAATCCATGCATTCTACTTGCTCATTTGATATTTCCCCTTGCTCCTGAAATATCATGGAATCATTATCATGCATTGGCTCAGAGGAATTCCCAAACTGATCACTCCCCGGATAACATTTGTTTCCCTGCTGTCTTCCTTGTGAAAAGCTAGGGAACAGATCAGAGTTCATGCCTGAGATCACGTTGCTATTAGGTTTCCTCTCTGGGTATCCTGGCCAGTAGGTAGTCCAGCTTCTATGCCCAGCTCTCCAGTCAGAATCTCTGGACTTTAGGTCTCTTTTCCCATACCTCCTTGAATAGGTATCAAAGCTCCTTCTCTCTGTAGATGCAGCCGTCTCCTTTATAGGTGCTCTCTGGGGGTTCCTGGCTCTATATCTCCAAGCCTCTGGTTTCTTCCAGTCCAATGGAGAATGCTTGCCTCTGGAATCACTCCCAACACACGTACTGCTTTGGGCTCCTTCCTTAGACCTCCTGGACGTCTTGCTGTTCCTCCTTCTGTGTTCTCTCTGCTGTTGCTGTTGCCATTGCCGTCCTCTCTCTTGCCATTGCCAGCCTTGCTGTAACACTCCTTTCTCCTGCTTCTCACGCTTCTTTAGCTTTCTGTGTGAAGAATATCTTTTACTTTTAAAGTGCCTAGATGGACACTCCACCCTAGCACAGTCCAGGTGTGCTAAATCAAGCCCTGCCCTAGGAGATGGGTGATTAGGGATTACCTCATAGCTTCCTTGATTAGGCACACGTTTCCCCACGTCAGCTGTCCTAGAGGCTTTCTGTAACCTAGTGCATTCTGGGTCTAGTAGTCTTTTTTATGCAAACACTCTGTCTTAGTGTTTTTACCAGCAAGCACAGGTTGCTTGTTCAGAGCCAATTCACCTCTTGTATTCTTCCTTCCTGAACTATGATAAGCTTCCTTATCACAAGTTCCAAAGTGATAGAGCATAGAGTGATAGTGCTCTTCCAGATGTGGTTTGTGTGGTCTTTTGGTATCCAAGGGCATTATAATCATATTCTTCTTGTTATTTCTTCTGGGTCGACTTGTGTCTCTTCTTATAATGTCTTGTAAGATGTATGCTGATAGTTGGTGAATGATCTTGAATATGATTAATGTTGATTTGTATCTGATATGGGAATGGATTGGGAGCCAATGTAACTGATTAAGTATTGGTGTGATGTGGCCATATCTGTCTGTCCCTGTGATTAGGCGAGCTGCAGTGTTCTGCACCAGTTGGAGTGGTAAGATGGTATGCTTTGGGAGTCCCTGATATAGTGAATTGCAATAGTCGAGCGTTGGGGGTGATGATTGCTTGGCAGATGGTACAGAAGCGATCATGGTCTAGAATTGGTTTTAGTCTTCTTATTATCTTTATCTTGTAGTAGGCATTTGCAGTTGTTTTTTGCTATATGTGGTTGCATGGTCAGGTTTTGGTCTATGATGACTCCCAGGTATTTATCTTCTTTTTTGACTGCTATATGGTTTTGCATTATTTTGATTGTTTGTATTGGAGTAAATGATGTGTCCCTAGTGATAAAGAGTACCTCTGTCTTTTTGTAATTTATTGATAGGTTGTTGTTATTAAGCCAGTTGATCATGTCTTTTACGCAAGCTGTTATGTTCGAGAGGTCAGGATTGTATATTTCTATAGGAGTGTATACCATGATGTCATCAGCATATAGTTTATATTGTATTTTGTGGTTTTTTTTTATAATTTCATTTATTGGCTTTCTGTAGATGTTAAACAAAATTGCAGAGAGGGATGAACCTTGCGGGACTCATTGGTTTATGGGGAAGGGTTTTCATTTGACTGTACCACATTTTACTTGTTATCTGTTGGAGAGGTATGATTTGAACCATGTTAGCATGATGTTGTGTAGGCCAATTTCTTGTAGTCGTTGAAGTAGGATGCTGTGGGAGACTGTCGAAGGCCGAGGATATGTCCATAAAGATGAGGATAAATCCTGTTCTCGTGTAGTCTATCCCTCTTATGATGCTGTCGAGCAATGATAATAGAAGTGTTTCTGTGTCATGGTTGGGTGTGAACCCATGTTGATGCTGGTCCAATGGAGCATGTTGGTCTAGGTGGTCCTTAAGTTGTCTTTGAACTGTTTTTTCTATTATTTTAGCGATGAAAGGTAAGCTGGAGATTGGTCTATATGCAGCTGGGTTGTTCAGGTTGAGTGATGCATCTTTGAGTAATGGTCGTATAGTGGCTTGTTTGAGAGTTGTTGGCATGTAGCCTTGGGTGAGTGACATGGAGGTTATATTGTGAATGTAGTATTTTGATTTGTTGCTTCATTGTTTTTAGCCAAGCAATGGGGCATGGATCAGAGTGTGAAGTTGTAGTGTTAAGTGACGAAATGATATCTTCAATTTGTTGGGTGGATGGGATATTGAAGGTTCCCCATAGATCTCTGAGGGCAATGTTGTGGGGTTGATTGTCATCGAGATTGTATTGATATGATTGTTGTGTTTGTTGTATAGGTAGTCGGCCTTTATTTGAGGATGTATTTCTGGGGTGTTGTTTTATGTAGGTCTTTGGTGAGAGTTTTCATGATGTTGAATAGTTCCTTAGGTTTATTAATTGAGCTCATAATGAGGTTTGTGTGGTATTCTTGTTTGGCATGATTGATTGTACTAGTGTATTGGTTTTGATGTGCTCTGTATTGGTGTAGGAGCTCTGGGTCTTTTGTTTGTCTCTATTTTCTTTCAAGTCTTCTTAGGATTTGTTTGGCAGATCTGATTTCATCAGAATACCAGGGAGTCATCTTTGAGCTACGTGAGGAACATGAGTTTTTGTTAGGTGCAGCTGCTGCTGTGGATATCAAGCTGTTCCAGTAGTTTATTGCATCGTCGAGGTTGTCTGTGTCTTGTGGTAACTCAGGGATAACTTAGAAACATAGAAACATGATGACAGAAAAAGACCACAAGGCCCATCTAGTCTGTCCTTCCATAACAACAACTACAACAGTCCACTTTTTACCTTTAGAGATCCTCTGTGTTGGTCCCATGCTTTTTTGAATTCAGTTACTGTCCTCATCTCTACCACCTCCACTGGGAGACTATTCCACGGATCCACTACTCTTTCCGTAAAGAAATATTTCCGCATATCACTCCTGAATCTTATCTCCCTTCACCCTCATCCCATGTCCCCTCGTAGCAGAACTTGCTTTCAATTGAAAGAGGCTCTCTCCCTGAACATTTATGCCACGGAGGTATTTAAACATCTCAATCATATCACCTCTATCCCGCCTTTCCTCTAAGGTGTACATATTAAGATCCTTAAGTCTGTCCTCATATGCTTTATTATGAAGCCCATTAATCATTTTAGTAGCAACCCTCTGCACCGACTCCATCCTGTTCACATCCTTTTGAAGGTGCGGTCTCCAGAATTGCACACCATACTCCAAATGAGGTCGCACCAAAGACTTATACAGAGGCATTATCACCTCCTTTTTTCTGCTAGCCATTCCTCTCCGTATGCACCCAAGCATCCTTCTAGCTTTTGCCGTCGCCTTTTCTACCTGTTTAGCTACTTTAAGATCATCAGACACAACCACGCCTAGGTCCCGCTCTTCTTTAGTGGACAAAAGTACTTCACCTCCTATACTGTATTGCTCCCTTGGATTGCTGCAGCCCAAATGCATGACCTTACATTTTTTAACATTAAATCCCAGCTGCCAAATTCTAGACCATTCTTCAAGCTTAGCTAGATCCCTCCTCATGTTATCTACACCTTCCTGGGTGTCTACTCTATTGCAGATTTTGGTATCATCCGCAAAGAGGCAAACCTTACCCGACAGCCCTTCCGCTATATCACTAACAAAGATGTTAAAAAGAATCGGACCAAGGACAGATCCCTGGGGCACACCACTGGTAACATCCTTCTCCTCAGAGTGAGCTCCATTTACTCTTTGTCGCCTCCCACCCAACCAATTTCTAACCCAAGCAGTAACTTTAGGGTCCATCCCTAGGGTGCTCAGTTTGTTTATAAGTCGCCTGTGAGGAACAGTGTCAAAGGCTTTACTGAAATCTAAATACACCACATCTAGAGCTCTCCCTCGGTCCAACTCCCTGGTCACCCAGTCAAAGAAATCAATCAGATTCGTCTGACAAGACCTGCCTCTGGTGAATCCATGCTGCCTCGGATCCTGTAATCCGCTGGACTCCAGAAACCTCACTATTTTCTCTTTCAGCAGCGTTTCCAATAATTTACTCACCACTGAAGTTCTTTTAGGAATTCTTCTTTGTTAAATCTTTTTAATTTTCTTTGGCAAAGTTGTATATGTTTCTATTCTGATGAGCATGCAATGCTTAGGGTGAAATTTATTAGGTGGTCTGACCATGGTATAGGGGCAATTGTGGGGCTAGTAATGTTGTTTTGGTCTATCATTGTTTGTGGGATGAATATAAGGTCAGGGGTTGTTCCAGATTGGTGTGTGGGAGTTTTTATTATTTGGTGGTAGTGGAGATCTTCCATGGCATTGATAAAGGATTTGGCTTCCTTATTAGGGGAGGGTCCGAGGTTGAAGTCTCCCAGGGCTATAAGTGTTTTTTTTGTAGAGTTGTAGGCACATATTGTCTCAAGCACTTTGGAGAATTCATCATTCTTAGCAGAGGGTACTCTGTAAGTGAGGCTGAGGGTTAAATAGTTGTTGGTAATGGTGATTGAATTTGAGTCATCTGAGCTGATAGATGTGTTTTAAATTTAGATGTTGCTAGGATAAGAGTTCCACCTCCTCTTTTTTGGTTTCTGGTGCAGTTTAATGAGGAGTAGTCATTTGGGGTGATTTGATTGGGGATTACCTGATCAGTGTCTGATAACCAGGATTCAGTGATAAATAGGATATATGTTTTGTTTATGTCTAGGTAGTCATTAATATTGTAAGTTTTGTTTCTTATAGATCTTGCGTTGACAAGGGTGCATGTGATAGGAGCATCAAGAATGGAGTTAGGATGGGGCAATTTCTTTCTAGGATTGAGTTTTATGTTTATGAGGTGATGAGTTCTCTTGTTAGATATGACACCAGAGGGTTGCCATAGGGGGATGTACCATATTTGGGTAGGTTATAGAGAGATTAAGGATTTTGTGAAGCTTTGGCAGGTGGAGGTATACAGTAGTATCATTATCAGCACAGCATAAATAAGGTATTTGTAGCTAGCCATATTTGTTGCGTGGAGATTGAATTAGTTGTTGGTAGAGGAGGGTGGGGTATCAGGGGAGCTCCCTGATGCTGGAAGTGGTTGTATTTTGTGATGTAGAAGCCCCTATAGAGCCCATGGAAATAGAAAGAAAGGAAAAGGTTACCTTTAAAACTGACAGTCAGCCAGCACACATAGCTCACTGTTTACAAGAGGAAGACAAACAGAGGGAGATAGGAGCTGAGCTGACACGCCCAAGCTCTGACGTAGCAGCAAGCCTGGAGCTTGATCACTCACACCTGTTCAGTAAGGCAAAGCCAAGCCTCAGGGAACAGAAATATAAACGCTGGTTGGGAGCAGAGAAGGGGCAGCGAGGGCAACAAGAGAAGCAAGGAAGGAAGCCAGAGAGGGAGAAAGAGAAGAGAGCTCCTGAGAGACGTGTTTGGAGAGGCTCAGGAATCCTAGAGAATTGGAGACTGGGCAAAGAACCTACCTGCAGTTCTGGGAGAGAAGCCGGCAGACTAGAAGGTGAGAAGGCACAGCCTGTTGCCAGGAACCAGCCTGGGCAGAGAGAACAGGGAGCCCTTCATTCCTTACCGCCTGAGGAAAGGCTTCAGAGTTTGCACAAGTGGAGACCCAGCACCAAAGCATGGAGGTTAAGAAGCTCTACCTGGAACAGAGAGTCAGGGGGTGGCTCTAGTCAGGAAGTACAAACGGAGAGTCACAGAGCATTTCCTTATAGCTGGAAGGAACTAGATGAGAGCCAGAGAAGAAGCTCCAAAGCCACAGGTATTTCAAACCCTTGCTGTCTAGAATTGTATACATGGGAAACACCAGAGTTTGCAGAGGGAGGTTACTTTAAACACAGTAGTAATCGCTGGCAGCCAAGCTCAGTAAAGCCTGAGCTGGAAGATATGCAAACAGACTATAATATTAGTGACATAGCTGAGGTGCCAATGGATTACACGCTTTGCCTAGCCGATGATATTGAGTCACTGTGTTAAGTCTTTGAGTTAAAGAGCTGTGAAACAGCAAAGGAAAAGAAGTTATTTTCCTTTGCCAGAAGAAGCTGTTTGGTTTTCTCATTTTTGTTACTTGGAAAAGGCACAGCACGTTTTGGAGCCAGAGTGTGAAAAGCAGCTACCTTATTTGTTGTAAATAATCCTCAAGCAAACACCTGGACACTTTCCTATTTTGTTCTACACTAAGTCCTAATGTGAGGGGAATAAATTTCTTGTCATTTTGCCTTAAACACTCGACTGCTAACTATTCCTTTATCAGAGATCCAAAAAGGGACTACAACTCCCAAGAGGCATTGCGAAAGCAGAAAGGTGTGGTCTCACTTTCTGATTAAAGGACATCATGGCAGACCAGCTCTCTTAGCCCTAGGCGGAGGGTTGGCCTCGTGACAATATGTATTCTACAGTAATTTGATAGCAGGTCAGTGTAGGGGTAGAATTCTGGAGCTGTAGAAAAAGCTACAAATCAGGTACCTTAGTTTGCACTGCCGTTGCATTTGTTGTTCGATTCAGGGTAGATCAGTTCGCGATATTTGTTTCTTCATGTGGAATTGGTGTTCTGTTGCCTGTTTCCTCTGTTTGGGGGCAGTCAATATTGGTATTTCAGGTGCTCACCTAAGGGCCCTCTGGCGCCTCCTTTTTCAAGTGGTGTGCTGGCTGCTGATTGGGGCCGAGCCCCGGAATGGGGAGTCCTCCTCCTGCTTTCCGCTCCCCGGCTCTACCCCTGGTCAGGGGAGCTTGATCGTTGGTGATGGAAGTGGTGGAGGCGAGATCAGCGCCCGATGGGCTTCCTTTTTCAAGTGTCACACTGCTTCACCACCATGAGATCATCAAAAACAATCACACCAAGATCTTTCTCCTGGTCCATGCACATCAATCTCTCGCCCCCTATCGCATACAATTCCCTTGGATTTCTGCTTCCCAAGTGCATTACACTGCATTTCTTCACAATGAATCTTAACTGCCAAGCATTAGACCATTCTTCCAGCTTTTGTAGATCTTTCCTCATGTTCCCCACTCCCTGAGGGGAGTTCACTCTGTTGCAAATTGTGGTGTCATCTGCAGAAAGACACTTTTCCATTCAGCCCTTCAGCAATATCACTCATGAATATATTGAACAGTACTGGTCCCGAGACCAAACCCTGGGGCACACCGCTAATCACCTTCCATTCATCCAAGTGAGTTCCGTTTGCCATCACCCTCTGTTGTCTGTCAGTCAACCAATTTCTGATCCAGTTCACCATCTTGGAACCCATCCCCAAACTGTTGAGTTTATTGATAAGCCTCTTATGAGGACCAGTATCAAAGGTTTGGCTGAAATCTTGGTAGATCACATCCATCGCATGCCCTTGATCTAGTTCTCTGGTCACCCAGTCAAAGAACTCAATCAGATTTGTTTGACTGGATAACCAACACAATCCAGAGTGCTTCTTCTTTTCCCCATGTCCCCTGTATTTCATCAGTTTAATATTGCATTTGACACACAAAGCTACTCCTCCTCCTTTTCTACCCTATCTCTTTTAAATAGATTATAGCCAGCTATGGCTATATCCTATTCATGTGACTCGTTAAACCATGTTTCTGTAATGGCCACAATATCCAAGTCCATTTCCACCATGTGGGCTTCCAGATTAGGAACTTTGTTGACTAGGCTTTGTGCATTTGTACTCATTGCTTTCCAGCATTTGTTGAATGGCTTGCCTGCCTTTTGCATGGGTTTTGCTCTACATGCCCCTTCCCGCTTGCCATTGATGTATTGTTCAAAAGTGTGGCTGTTTCCCAATGTTTTTCTTTTGCTGGGAGTGATGTACTGAACTTGTCCTTCTCCATCTGTCACCCCCTTTCCCTAATTTAAATGCGTGTTCACATAATGCCTGAATTTTTCACTTAGGATTCTTTTCCCTGCGGCAAAGAGATGTAGTCCATCAGTACAGTATAGTCTCTTGTTGATCCATATGTTTCCCCAGTCGCCTATATATCTAAATCCTTGTTTGCACCAGGTTTGGAGCCATGTATTAAAGTTGTTTATGTGATACTACAGCCTTTCTGCCCCCTTACCATGCACAGGTAGAACTTCTGAGAATGCTGTAGTGTTAGCAATGGGCTTGAGTTTCTCTCCCAGAGTCTGGAAGTCCCTTTGAACTGCAGAGGCACTGTTTCTAGCAAGGTCATTTGTACCCAAGTGGATGACAAAATCAGTTTTGGAGTGCTCACTTTCTGCACTAACTATACCAACAATTTGATTTGTATTCCTGCTGGCTGACGAGACTGGGAGGCATTTGACCATCCTCTCTCCTTTGAGATGTGTTCCCAAGTTGGTGCCTCTGATGATGGAATCTCCTATGAGTAGTAGTTTTCTGTTTTGTGATTTTTTTTCTTCCTATTTGGTACATTAGCAGTAGATTTGACATTAAGATTTATCATTTAAGGGCACTTCAGTTTCCATGGAATGGGCATCCTCATTATCCAAGGCAGAGAAGGCAGCATGCAGGGATATCACTTGATGTATAGGGTATCTCTGCATTACAGGTCACAACCTACCAGAGCCCACTATGATCCATTTGTTCCTGGGCTGTTTGATTCTTTGTGGAAGTGTTGGTGGATTTTGTTCAGTTTGTAACCTCGAGGGAGTGTGTTTAATTGCAGCTAATTTTTCCCTTAGTACAGTCAATTCTTTATGCATGAAAGCACCATAGCTATTGCATTGAATACACGACATTCTGACTCATCTGTCCTAGAAGGAGAAAAGAAGAAAAAGTGGGTGTAACACCTAATTAAAGGACAGAAGTCAATGTATATGATAACTATATAGGCAATGCAACCCAGGGGTGGGTGGGGCGAGGGGTAGGGTGGGCGGGAACCTAAGTGTCCCTGGCCAGTAGATATGACCTGAGGGCACACTCAGATATCAGATTTAAAGGCTATGCAAGGAATGTAGGCAGGCTGAAGATCCCTAAAAATCTATATGCAACAGGTAACGTTTATCAAAAGACAGGCAATGATAACGTTTGAAAAGCTTAGCTGAGTGTGTAGTCTCTTGAAGTTCTGATAAGCAGACTGGTTCAGGTATTTGGTCATTGGTAGAGCAGCTTTAATTTAATTAGCCCCTCCCTGTAAGGCAGGCTTGCAACAGACAAAGGAAACTAAAAAATTTAAACTGAAGTCTTACTGCTATGTATCAGCCTACTAAGCAAAAGTCCCTGTAACCTTAAAATTAAACCCTTGCTTTGCAAAATTAAGTAGGAGACCTAAGTAGAAGACCAGATCTAGCTACCACTCTAAAAGCAATTTTGAGCCGAATAGGCTGTCCCCTTAGCAAATCCGCTAATTGGACATGGAGGTCCTCCTGAAGGTCAGAGATCTGCAGCCAGGCAATGCATCTAGCTAAGATGGCTGTGGCTGTGGTCTGGGCAACTAAGTCATATGCATCATAGGTGGCATGGATATAAGTTATCTTAAAGCTTCCCATGGTCTTTGACCTCAGAGCTTTCAGGATCATTCAACTGTAGCATGTGGTGATGTTGATAATGCAGAATCTGCAGCTGATGTGCCAAGAATGGCCAGAGGGGAGCTCTGGTAGGTCTTCCTGCCAGTGGCATCTAGGATCCTCTGTTCGTTAACAAGTGGTGTTTGTGCTACTGATTTTGTGTATTCAGATTTCTTCAGGATGGCCTCAAAGACAGTCGACTGACGCAACAGTTGCTGGTAATTTTTCCAAATGGAGGACTGGAGGTCCTGGAGGAGTTGGTCCCCCGGGAGGGCCAAAACTTCCTTGGGGGCATTTTAGGACCGGAGGATAGATAGGAAGTCCCGCTTATTAGTGGGAGCCTGGGTTCACTGAGGGCCAGTGCCTGTGAGAACTTATGATATTATTTTGGGCAGGAATATTCCTCTGTAAGCTCTTTGGAGGTTTCCTATTCCGGTGGAAGTTGGGGTGTTCCTTGGCATAGAGAGAGGAAGTCATCTCCCAGGTGTGATGGCAGGCAGTGCCGAGTAACAAAAACGCATCTTCTTCGAGCAGCGGGAGTTGCTGCTGATCGATTAAGGAGAGTGATTGCCCCCAGAGGTCCTGCTGAGCTTGGGGTTGATAGTGAGGTGGGGAGGTTGAGTCCCATGTAGGATGACAACACTGCACAACTAATCTTCCGCCAGTCTCGTCATGCGCATAGTACCACTCTTCTCAAGTCACTTCAATGGTTCCCTATGCATTTCCACATCCAGTTCAAACTTCTGCTGACTTATAAGTTCATTCACTTTGCAGTTCCTCACTACCTTGCCTGTCTTATCTCTCTCTACACCCCTACTCGGGAACTCCGCTTTTCTGGCAAATCGCTTCTGTACCCTTCTCTTCTACTGCTAACTCCAGACTTCGATCCTTTCACCTTGCTGCTCCTTATGCCTGGAACAAACTACCTAAGTCTGTATGTCAGACTCCTTCTCTGGCCCTTTTCAAATCCAGGCTGAAAACTCACCTCTTCGCTGCTGCTTTCAGATCTTGATTCACCTAATCTCCTTGACTGGAGCTAGAAGATGAGGTTGTAGTTAGGACTTAGGTTCCCCCCACAGTGGTGGAAGGGGCTCTTCAGGGGAAAGAGAAGGCATGGTAATCTCTAGGTATTTCTTGCATTTGTTGTGGGGGTCCCCAGCTTTATGGGGCTCCTCTGATCTATGCCTTTTGAGAGCGTTGCCCGCCTTACCTGAGGTGCAGTCAGAGATATCAGCATGAAACTGAACTATCTTTAGTGTGTTTGGTTTTCCTGCTGTTTTCCTTTCCTTGACGGCTCTGGACGATGGAGCCAGTGGAGAGGGGGTGGATCCATAGGGAGTGGAGCCACAGGTCTGAGAGGAGAGGCCCTGGGCTGCCCCTAATTGAGCTGGTACAAATACCAGGAGGGAGTCTGCCTCTGACGCGGCTTGGTGTCCTGCCCTTGATAGTGCGATGTCTGGGTCCGATGGGGGCTTAGCTTAAGAACATTGGTCAGATGGCATTCAGGTACAGAGTGAGGAGAGAGCTGTGCAACACGCTGGCACAGTCAGACAAAACTAAAGATTCAGAGTGGGAACGGCAAGTTAGGAGAAGGTACGCTTGCCCAGAAGTCCAAAAGATTTCTCTGGGCTAGGGAAGAGCCTGGCACTTAGTGCTCCATCGCAGACGTCACCATTACAGTGTGCCTGCACCTCTTGCTTGTCTCCAGAGATAAACTTGTTAAATTGTGCAAACAAGCCGTCCAGTCACTGCAGAATCTGAAATCCAGTGTCAGAGTTGTCTAATCTTTCCTTCATAATCCTCTCCTTGGTCTGCTGTAGGAAACTGAAAACGTTTATTATAGAGAACTAAAGACTCCAGCACTAGCAGAATTCATCACATATTCCCAGAGATAGAGAAGGAAACTGGAGATCTGTATTACAGGGAGCTAAATATCATGGATCAGAACTAGTGGAACTGTACAATCTGTACAATATAAATGTTAATAACCTCTTTCTCATTCCCCCTTTAGGATGCAAAGGCTACCCTGAGCAGGTATGACTCTGTTCTGATTTCCTTCCTGCTGTATGAAATAGCAGCCCTTTAATGTCACTGTGGGGCTTGCAGCTCTCCAGTGACTGAGGGGCGATGGGATAGAGATGTTACCAGTATAACACACTCTCACAATCACTGTGTTGTGTGTCTCATACTATTTTCTATTCACTTCACCCAGCTGTATCACACTCCATAATTTTGGAAATTTAAAAATGCATGGAGAATAGACATAAGCATCAAAATTATTACCAGCACTAAATAAATTCAGCCTCATTAGAGAATCTTTTCTTTCTCTTGGCAGGTTTTGTGTGTAGACCTGTGAGCTAACAGCAGTATCTCTCTTTGCTTACACCTGTCCCCTGTGCTGGCACAAGGATATGGGGTGCACTAGGTGAACCTTCAGCCTTACGCCCACTCTACGATTTTGATAATGAAACTTATCAATCATGTTCATCATAATACCATCCCTCCCACAATAATTCTGTAAAAATGTATAGCCGGACATCATCTTTTTAAATATGAAACTTTGCTCTGTATGGGGGTGTGTGCCCACTCTCCCTGCAAGTAAAAGAATGGGCCGATGACTGACTTTGTGGGGCTATCAGGATCTATTGTTTTGCTGTGATTGATGTTGATCTTTGCCACCCCTCAGAAGTTGCTGCCCTGGGTAACTGCCTGGTCTTGCCTAGTGGTTGGTCCAGCCCTACCTCTCCCTGTCCCATCTCTATCCCCAGGGACTCTGAAAGCTCGGGGTGAACATCTCCCAGAATACCTCCAGTTTCTCTCTTACTCTCAGGTGTGAGGCAGCGAAGTTTCCAAGACCAGAGGCTCTTTCTGCTGAAGAGGGAGAATGTTCTCACCTAAGCTTCCTTCACAGATATTTTATTCTGAAGAATGAGTTCACACAATATCGAGGTAAACTATTCCATTCTTAAAAGCTGTAATTCCTTAGCAGAGATATTCTCCGGGAACAAACAGGAAGTCCGTCTCACATATAGATGACGTCAGAGCTGACGGAGCCCGTGTAGTAACCTCTCTCTAGCTTTCAAAGAAAGCGTTTAAGAACATAAGAACATAAGATATGCCATACTGGGTCAGAACAAGGTCCATCAAGCCCAGTATCCTGT
The DNA here is from genome assembly GCA_033557465.1 of Ichthyophis bannanicus. NCBI lineage: Eukaryota > Metazoa > Chordata > Amphibia > Gymnophiona > Ichthyophiidae > Ichthyophis > Ichthyophis bannanicus. The sequence continues at coordinate 103,256,294 of CM066031.1, read as the reverse complement.
TTCCAACAGTGGTCAATCTAGGTCATACATATCTAGCAGTTTCCCCAAAAGACACAGGTTCCACAATGCTTGTATTGGGTCAAGCATTGATATCCTGGGTTCCTCCTTAATAATGGTTTATGGACCTTTCCTCCAGGAACTTGTCCAAACCTTTTTTTAAACCCGCCTACACTAGCAGCCTTTACTACATCTTCCGGTAACAAATTCCAGAGTTTGATTACAGGTTGAGTGAAAAAATATTTTCTTGTATTAGTCTTAAATAGTTTACCCTGTAGCTTCATTGCATGTCCCCTAGTCTTTCTATATTCTGATAACATAAACAATTGATCTACGTTTACCCGTTCCACTCCGTTCATTAATTTATAGACTTCTATCATATCTCCCCTCAGCCGTCTCTTTTCCAGGTTAAAGAGCCCTAACCTTTTTAGACTTACTTCATAGGGGTATCCTTCCATCCCCTTTACCATTTTGGTGGCTCTTCTCTGTACCTTTTCTAATAACGCTATTTCCTTTTTAAGATACGGCGACCAGAATTGCACACAATATTCAAGGTGCGGTCTCACCATGGCACGATACAGAGGCATTATGATATCCTTTGTTTTATTTTCCATTCCTTTCCTTATGAAACCTAGCATTCTATTTGCTCTCTTGGCCGCTGCTGCACACTGGGCCGAGGGTTTTAACATGTTATCCACAATGACGCCTAAATCTTTTTCCTGGGTGGTGGTTCCTAATGTGGAACCTTGCATCGTGTAACCATAGTTTGGGTTGTTCTTCCCTAGGTGCATAACTTTGCACTTGTCCACATTAAATTTTGATGCCCAGTCTTCCAATTTATCAAGATCCTCTTGCAATTTTCCACAATCCTCTTGGGTTTTAGCAACTTTAAATAGTTTTGTGTCATCTGCAAATTTGATAACCTCACTCGTTATTCCCTTTTCCAGGTCATTTATGAATTTGTCAAAAAGCAGCGGACCCAGCACAGATCCCTGGGGTACACCACTATTTACCTTTCTCCATTGGGAAAATTGGCCATTTAGCCCTACCCTCTGCTTTGCTTTCTATCTTTTAACCGGTTCCTGATGCACAATAGTACACTGCCTCCTATCCCATGACTCTAGTTTTTCCAAAAGTCTCTGATGAGGGACCTTGTCAAAGGCTTTCTGAAAGTCCAAATACACTATATCAGCCGACTCACCTTTGTCTACCTGTTTATTCACACCTTCAAAACAACATAACAGATTAATAAGACAAGATCTTCCTTGTCTAAAGCCATGTTGGCTGTCTCCCATTAAGCCATGACTATCTACATGTTCAGCAATTTTGTTCTTTATGATGGTTTATACCATTTTTCCCGGTACTGACGTCAGGCTCACCGGTCTGTAGTTTCCCGGATCACCCCTGGAACCCTTTTTAAAAATTGGTGTTACGTTCGCCATCTTCCATTCTTCAGGTATTAGAGATGATTTTAATGATATTTCACAGATTACTAATAACAGGTCTGCAATCTCACATTTCAGTTCTTTCAACACCCTTGGATGTATATCATCTGGCCCAGGTGATTTGCTACTCTTCAGTTTATCTAATAGTTGTAATACATCTTCCCGATGTTTGGGAGATGTACCTCACATGCGTAGTCCTCTTCCTGCCCAAGAGTGCCATCTTGTCTTAGTCTCCTTTTTTCCACGGAGCCCACTGGATATGTGTCTGTTCCCCCTGGAAAAAGTTGGTTATTTTTTGTCTTTTCTTTTCTTTGGTCGCGTACCTATTCCCTGATTGCTCTGGAGTCTGCTTGCCTCAGCGTCGTGGCATGAGTTTGCACCTTTTTCTTGGCTGGACAAGTGAGTTTGACCTCGTGGGGACTGTCTTTCTTGCCATAGCCTCCATCAGTGGTTTCAAGCTGTGCGACCACTGTGCGCTCTACATGTTGCACATGAACCCTCATGACTGCTGCCTACCTTTGATGCTGCGGGCTAGACCACTATACCTTGGTCTGCAGTCTCTGCCAGAAAATGACTCCCAAGGCTCGCAAGACCTTTCAGCAGCAGTACGAGTCCCTCTTCCAGAAGACCGACTCAGCCCCAGATTCATATGCAAGACCACACTCAAAGGGGACCTTAGATCCTCATGGGGATTGAGCTGATTCAGAGCCCCGAGGCTATGGAGCCTTAAGCCAGAGTTCCCTCAATGAAGGATGCTCAGCAAAGTTGTTGAAGGCCTCATTGGGTAATGAGTCTGGGAAAGTGGCGAAGTCCAATGGGCCCCGGACCCGCAGCCCTCAAAGCAGGGCTGTTGGTGATGATTGGAATAGGCTTACTATTGCCCCATCAGGAACTGTCGATGTTGTGGGATCAGCCTCAGACTCCTGAGGCCATCCTTGTCGAGGACTCTTCCTCAGTGGAGCCGGTGCTGGACTCGAGGTCCTCGGTGCTCACGCTGAAGGCTGTGAAGCCATCTGGCCTTCAGGCTAGGATGGTGGCCTTGGGGCTCAGTTTGTCTGCCTTCATGGCCCAGCTGAAGACTCTGATGCCTGGTTCTTCCAGGTCATCACTCCCAACCACTGATCTCTGAACATTGAGGGATTCTCAGGAGGTTGAGCCGATCCTAGAGTGCCATCAGCCTCAAGAGATGCCTAAGCATTGGTCCCAGTATCAGTCTCAATCCTCGGGGCCACAGTCTTCCATGCTTAGTGATGTTGGTTCTGACCACAGGGGCACTGGGGCCATTGGGCCCAGGGCATGACTCTGAATCACGGAGAACCCTCGATGTCTCCACAAACTTCAAGTCTGACTGGGAGACCGAGGACGACGAGTCCCCAGATACCTGCCTTCATTGGGATATGCCCTCGGACCCATCCCCTCCAGAGTCCAGTCACCACTCCCCACCTGAGGAAATGGTCTTCCTGGACTTTGTGAGGGATATGGTGAAGGCTCTTGCCTTTATCACCATCCGAGGAGGAGCCTCAGGCAGAGGACCTCAAGATCATCCAGTACGAGGCTCTCCCAAAGGAGGCATTCACAGTCCACATTCCCCTCATCCTGGAAAGGCTGTTCTTTGGCATGTGGGAGATCCCAGCATCGCTGCCCATAGTGGATAGGTGACTGGACTCGATGTACCGGGTCTGCTGGAGCCCTGGCTTCCAGAAAGCTCAGCTGGCTCAAAACTCCATGGTGGTAGAGTTGGCCATACATATGCTCAAGAGCCAAAAGACATACTCCTCAGTGCCCCTGGGTAGGAAGGCCTGTACCATGGATGCCATGGGCAGAAAGTGCTTCCAGGGCTCAATGCCCATCAGCCAGATCCAGGCCTACCAGCTGTACATGGGTATGTACAAGCAAGACCTAGCGAAGACGCTCATCAGGTTCTCAGATGGTCTTTCAGAGGAACCCCTCCAGTAGTTCTGGACCCTGGCCTCCGCAGTCAGAAAGTGTTCCAAGTTTATAACTCAAGTGGCCTATGACGGCTTTGAGTCAGTGGCTAGAGTAGCCGGGGCAGGCATTGTGCTCACCGCCAGGCTTGGCTACAGACCTCTGACCTGGAGCAATGGATATAGGACAAGTTGGTTGATGTCCCTTGCTGGGGAGAGAATCTCTTCTGAAAACCAATGATGGATAAGGTCGAGTTCATGACAAGGGCCAGGCTCTCCAAAAAGATCGTTGATCCTTCCAGGAGGAAGGCTTTGGGCAGAAAGTCCTTGTACCTGAAGAAGAGGAAGGCTTATGGAAACTACCCCCAGTACCCGGTCTTCCCAACTCCCCAACAGGGCCAGCAGACCGAGGGACAGGGGCATGGCCCATGTAGACATAAGATCCCCTAGCCCCAGCCTGCACCCCCAGTGCAACCTGGAGGGGGGTTTTGACCCCTTGGGCATAGCCTCTTTTCTTCTAGGAGGCACAGCCACACAGCAGATGGGGGGGGGGGGGAATCTAACATTCTATGTCCACAGGTTGCTCTCCATTACCACCAATGCTTGGGCCCTTCAGGTGGTGAAGGAGGGTTACCTTCTCCCCCTCCATCAGATGCCCCTACTGTTCTTCCTGGGAGAACCCACCAAGGACTCACCTTCATTGGGCCCTGCTTCAGCAGGAACTCACAGGCCTCCTAGCAGACTAGGCAGTGGAGCCCATCCTCATTCCCGCTACTTCCTGGTCACCAAAAAGACCAGAGGATTCTGTCCCATTCTAGACCTGCAGGACCTCAATAGGTTCCTGGTGAGGGAGAAGTTCAAAATCCTCTCCCTTGGAACATTGCTGCCATTCCTCCAGCAGGGAGACTGGCTGTGCTCCTTGGACTTAAAGGATGTGTACACTCTGTGGTGACGAAGCTGCTCCAGAGCCCATGGAAATAGGAAAAACACAAACTTTTACCTCCAGGCAGAAAGAAAGTGCAGGGAGCCGTGACTTTAAAAGTTCAGCTGGAGAGAAAAAAAACATACCAAAAGCTGCTGTCCTAAGGCCACGCCCCAGCACCATAGCAACTAAGGGAGGTAATGAGAGACAGCTGAGGGGGGAGTGGAAAGGTGCAGGGCATCCCCACTCATTTAAGCCCCAGAGAACAGGAAGTGAGAGAGACGGAAGGGGGAACAGAAGAGAAATCAGGAGCAAGCACAACCGAGAAAACAGCAGAGAAACAGAAGTGGAAAAAATCCTGAAGGAAACAGAAAGAAAGGATTCTAGCAGAGAGCCCAGAGAAAGGTACTCTAATGACAGCTTAAGGGAAGATTCCTCTTATAGCCAGCAACAGAGTCTTGAGCAGAGCCAGTGCCGTAGAAAAACTACAGCTGGTCCAGAAAGCAGGAGGTTTAATCCTGAAGAGACGGCTGTCTATAACCCAGGTACGGGGACTTTCCAGGAGGAGCTGGGTCAAAGAGTTTTACCACAGGGAAGGCTGTTGAAAAGTGCTGTTAATAGAAAGGAGCTGAACTCCTTAGAAGTTTTAAATAGCTTGCTACGGGATAAGGATTTCCTGTGCCCTGATAATACCCCTGAGTCAAGAGGGAGGTCTCATTGGGAGCGTGTTGTTAAGCTGCTGGAGGAAATTAAACCCACGCTGTCCCAAGCTGTTTCCAGTCAGGAGACTGCAGAGCCTGACTGTGAGTGTATGCAAATAGATGAGCCTGATACTGAATCTGATTTCTCAGAATGTGAGATGGACTGTGCTTTATCTAGGAGGGTAAAGTGAAAACCTATAGATTGTAAACCTGAAGAAAATCCCAGGCTTGAATGTCTGTGGTTAAAACAAGGCTAAGAAGGTTTGATATGAAGTTGCTGCTGTGGTTTTAAAATGCATGCGACTGTCAGGACTGGATTCTGAATGTGTCTGGAGCCATTAACAAAACCTGTGATAATCCAAGTAAAGAGGAAAACTTAAAGTATAAGTGCTGCAGTTTAAAAACCACTGTTTGGTAGCAGAAGCCAGCCAAAGACTGTGACGTGATATTTTGTGGCTTGAAGAGACATTTACCTTGCTGAGGGAAGCAAAGGTAATTAGAGTCTCTGTAAAAAGTTTTATATGGAAGATATCTTTCTTTTGAGGAAAAGTATCTCACCTTATATGTTGTGCCAAGCTTCTATGGAAGTTCCTTTGAACCAAGGAGGTAAATAAATTCCTGTGTTGCTTTCAAACCCTCGGCCTAATCATTTATTCACAACTACAACTCAGTGCAAGCAACTACAACTCCCAGAAGCCCTAGCTCTGGGAGCCCATATAAAGGGGACATTGAAAGGGGCCCCCTTTCCCCTCTATAGGTAACTGCCTAGGCGGGGGAAGGAGGCCACAACTCTCATCCTCATCCACCCCCTCAACAGGCAGTACCTTCGCTTCATGGTAGGGGGAGGACACTATCAGTACAGAGTGCTACCTTCCAGCCTGGCCTCTACCTCATGGGTTTTCACCAAGTGCCTGGAGGTAGCATCTGGCCGCCTCAGCTCCAGGGAGTCGTCTTCTTCCCCTATCTGGATGACTGGCTTGTAAAGGGCAGCACCACTGCTAAAGTACAACAGGCGATGGTCCATACCATCCTTCCCCTAGAGCACTTGGGATTCATCATCAACTATCTCATATCCCATCTCCAACTGATTCAAAGTCTGGAGTTCATACGTTTGCAGCTGGACACCATCCAGACCAAAGCTTTTCTCCCAAAGGACAGGGCCCTGCACGTCAAAGCACTTGCAGCAAGTACCCAGCACCATCCCTCGGCATTGGCCCGACTCATGCTCTGCCTGCTTGGGTACATGGTATCCATGATGCACGTAACCCCATACACCCACTTGCAGATGTGTGTGGCCCAGTGGGCCCTCTGCTCCCAGTGGTCCCAGGCCAGAGGGCATATATGGAACAGGGTGATTGTCACTTGTTCCCTGGTTGACTCAATTGGTGGCAACACCTCCAGCACCTACTGGCTTGAATGCCTTTTCATGCTCCCGTGCCCCAGAGGATCCTCACCATAGATGCCTCCAAACTGGGGTGGGGAGCTCATTGTGACAACCTCTGCACTCGGGGCTGCCGGTAACTGACAGAGAGCCTCCAGAAAAAAAGAACCTCCTGGAGCTCCGAGCTGTAGCCTTAGTCTTCTAGGCCTTTCATCACCACCTGCAGCATCAAGCAGTACTGGTCCAGACAGACAATCAGGTGGCGATGCCCTACATCAGCAAGCAGGGAGGCAATGGTTTGTCCCTGCTTTGCCAGGAAGTGGTTAGCCTCTGCTCTTATGCCAGCAGCAACCAGATGCTCCTGCAAGCAGTATGCCTCTTGGGCCAGGACAACTCCCTAGTGGACAGACTCAGCCGGGTCCTACAGCCGCACAGGTGGAGGCTGGATCCCAGAGTGGCCGACCAGCTATTCCAATACTGGGGGCTTCCACAGATGGATGTCTTTGCCAGTCCAGCCAATGCCCAGCTGTACTACTTCTGTTCCTGGCAGCCGCACCCCGCCCGGGTGGTGGCAGAGGCATTCCTGGTCAGAGCACCTCCTATATGCCTTCCCATCCATGCTGCTGATCGCCAAGACTCTATTCAAGGTCCAATGTGACAGGGCGACAGTGATTCTTGTGGCTCCACGATGGACCAGGCAGCTGTGGTTTCCCTTGCTTCTCTGCCTGTCTACGGCACCCTCAGTTCCCCTGGGATGTGACCCAGGCCTACTCAAGCCAAGAGCAGGGCTCTCTCCTACACCACAGCCTGACTCATGGCTGCTGAAAGGGTAGGCTTGGCCCTCTCCAATCTCTCCAATGAGGTGGAGGTGGTCCTTCTGGCCTCCTGTAAAACCTCCACCCGCCAGTGGAGTGGTGTTGGTTCTTGGTCTGGTGCACAGAGAAGAGGATTAACCCCTTCTCTTGCTCCATCCAGCTGGTGCTGCCGTACCTACTTCAAAGTCTCAGGCTGGGCTGAAGTCCAACTTTGTTAGGGTGCACCTTAGCATGCTCACGACGCACCATCTAATTGAGGGCAAGCCCTTCTTTGCTCAGCCCCTTGTGACTCACTTCCTGAGGGGCCTCCACATGTCAAAACCACCCATCCGCCCTCTGGCGGTGGAATGGGACCTTAATGTTGTGCTCTCAAGGCTAACCACACCACCCTTTGAGCTTCTGGACTCCTGCCACCTCAAGTATCTCACCTGGAAGGTGGTGTTCCTTGTGGTTCTCATATCTGCTCCCAGGGTCAGCGAGCTTCAAGCGTTGGTGGAGGACCCACTGTACTCTAGGTTCTACAAGAACAGGGTCATGACAAGTTTCTACTGAAGGTGGTGTCTCCGTTCCATCTTAACCAGCAGGTGGTGCTTCACACCTTCTTTCCACATCCTCATGCCAGCAGGGCAGAAGCCATTTTCCACACGCTGGACTGTAAGCGGGCTGTAGCCTTCTACCTGCAGTGCACCCAGGGCCACTGCTGAGCTCCTCAGCTCTTGGTCTCATATGACCTGAGTTGGTTGGGGGTAGTGGACTTTAAACGCACCGCATCTACCTGGGTAGAGGACTGCATTGCCATCACCTATGAGCAAGCTGGTCTTTCGCTGGTGTGCTGAGGCACAGTGCCTTAGCCATGGCTGCCTCTGTGACAAACATAAGAACATAAGATATGCCATACTGGGTCAGACCAAGGTCCATCAAGCCCAGTATTCTGTTTCCAACAGTGGCCAATCTAGGTAATAAGTACCTAGCAGTTTCCCAAAAGACACAGGTTCCTCAGTGCTTGTATTGGGTCAAGCATTGATATCCTGGGTCCCTTTTTATTAATGGTCTATGGACCTTTCCTCCAGGAACTTGTCCAAATCTTTTTTAAACCCAGCTACACTAATAGCTTTTAGTACATCTTCTGGTAACAAATTCCAGAGTTTGATTACACGTTGAGTGAGAAAATATTTTCTTTTATTAGTCTTAAATAGATTACCCTGTAGCTTCATTGCATGTCCCCTAGTCTGTCTATATTCTGATGTAAACAATCGATCTACGTTTACTCGTTCCACTCCGTTCATTAATTTATAGACTTCTATCATATCTCTCCTCAGCCGTCTCTATTCCAGGTTAAAGAGCCCTAACCTTTTTAGCCTTTCTTCATAGGGGTAGCCTTCCATCCCCATTACCATTTTGGTGGCTCTTCTCTGAACCTTTTCTAATAATGCTATATCCTTTTTAAGATACGGCGACCAGAATTGCACACAATATTCAAGGTGCGATCTCACCATGGAATGATATAGAGGCATTATAATATCCTTTGTTTTATTTTCCATTCCTTTCCTTATGATACGTAGCATTTTATTTGCTCTCTTGGCTGCTGCTGCACACTGGGCCGAGGGTTTCAACATGTTATTCACGATGACACTTAAATCTTTTTCCTGGGTGGTGATTCCTGCATTCCGTCCCCTTGTCGGAGATCTGTCAGGATCCTACATGGTTCTCCGTCCATAGCTTTGCAGCTCATTACTGCCTAGAGAGGGAGTTGCACCAGAACAGTGCCATCTGCCAGGCAGTACTCCATCATTTGTTTGGGGTGTAAGTCAACTCCTGCCCTCAGGTCCTTCAGTATGTTCAGGCTACCAGAGAAGTGGTTCCTTGGTGGACACCTGGGCAGCTCAGGGCTCTGTTGTCTCTCAACTCAATTGTTGTTTCTCACGGCTCACCTTTTTCTGGCTTTTTACAGGGGTTTTTTCGGTAGCCTGTAGCTAGGGAGTCCCATATGTGAGGACCGACTTCCTGCTAGTTACTGGAGAAAGTATAGTTACTCACCTGTAACAGGAATCAATCCTCAAAACCCTCCCTTCTCCCTGTGGAGTTGCTTTTTCTTTTTTACCATCGTGTTCTATTTTATCATACTGAGGCAAGATGGCACCCTTACCTGGGAAGAGGACCAAGCATGTGTGGTACATCTTCCAAAGGCTTTCTTTGAAAGCTGGGGAGAGGCTACTGTGTGGCTCCATCAGCACCAATATCACCCATATGTGAGGACGGATTCCTGCTGTTACTGGAGAATACCTGTTGCAGGTAAATAACTACTTTTTAATGAAATATGGACATCCATGGGGGTATTTTAGAAGCCCTATATGTGAGCTGAATGTCTGAAAATGGGCACTTGGACTTGCAAAGAATGGAGACATCCCTGTAGCCATTTTAGAAGTGGGGTATATAGATATTCCCAGCATAAGAACGTCCATGTAGCATGGGGGCATAGTGGGGGGGGGAGAGGAGGGGGGTCCTGAGCAGAGCACGAGAGATGCATGTCGCACTAAGATTCTGAGAACAGCACAAGAACGTCTGGCCCTAGTTGGTGAGGTGTCCATCCCTATTCCTGCTCCTGGCCATGAATAAGATGGAAAAAAGTGCTTGTTGCATAGATGTCACTCTTCCAGGGGAAAACACATTATACACTTACATCACCACAGTTATCTGCCGCTCCCCTGGTTTTTGGATGTTCTGCTCTGGACACCCCAGATTTTTTCCTAGATGTCCTTTCTAAATTCCCACTTTCTGTCTCTCTCTACTGATAACAAAAGAAACCATAAACAATTTATTTATTTCATTTCTTAATTTTATTTTATTTTATTTTCTTTTAGGAAAACTTTCTGCAGAGCTGGGTAAGATATTTCAATCTCATTCTTTAAAGTTTAAAAATCCTATTCAAGGTGTGTCCCTGCTTTGGATAGAAGACCTGTTTCTTTTATTTATTAGTATTTAGCTTATGTCCTCTCCAGTAGTAGTTGAAGGTGACTTACATTCAGGGATAGGGGGTATTTCCCACTCCCCAGAACACTCACAATCTAACAGGCCAATTCAGAAATCCATCGCTGAAGTTGTGCTCTATCATCTTTTAACGCCTATTTGCAGCACACCGATAGCGAGCGACTTTAGTGCCGGCATGCAGAAAGGGGCTCATAGGCAAAATAGCCACACATTAAACTTTGTGCAAAATGGCAGCATTAAACTGGGAGAGCAAGCCAAAGAAGTCATCACTAGTTTGGCATGCTCTCCCAGGGAAACAAGAGTACCGTGTGGCTGATTTGCATATGAGCCCTGACAGTATTTTGATGGCATTGGGGGCTTTCTCTGATGCCTGGCTCATCTGAAGGGAAATGTCATCCAAAATACTGTCAGGGGCTGATAAACCCATCAGAAAGTACGTGCCTGGGACCCAGTGGCCCCAAATTCCCCCACACCCCACCCAATTAAAATAAACCTGCATACCCACCATTCGATAACCCCCCACCCCTCACAAGTAAAAATAAATCTGATGGCTCAGTGGCCCTGTACCCTTCACCCAAATAAAAGTAAACTTGGTGGCCCAGCAGCCCGAAACCTCCACCCCTCCCAAATAGAAATAAATCTGGTGGCCCTGAGGTCCCGAACACCCCATCCCCTCCCAAGTAAAAATAAACTTGATGGCCCAGAGATCCCCATGTAACTAAAAAACCCAAACAAACCCTGCTAACCCAGCAACCCAGAACAGCCCCCCCCCCAAACTCCTCTCAACTAAAAATAAACCTGAAAACCTTGTGGCCAGTGGCCCTGAACCTCCCCATCTGAGCTAGCAGATTTATTTCTAGTTGGGAGGGGGAAGGGGGATGGGGCCGCTGGGCCAATAGAGATTTATTTTCTTTCAGGGACACCAGCCCCCAACAGTATTTTGATGGCATCAGGGACTTTCCACAATACCTGGATCATCTTTGACATTAAATGATTCAGGCATCAAGGAAAGCACCAGATGCCATCAAAATACTGTCAGGTGGGCACATGCTAGATGTTTAAGCCACCTCAAGACCAGGCATAGAGATATTGGCACTAAGGCTGGTTGCAAAACTCTCTACGCATTTCTCTGCATTGGGAACAGCCAATATTTACATACCATTTTACTATGTGCAGCTCATTTGCACGTCTGGCTTGCTCTCCTTGCTTAGTGCAGATCTTTTTCTGCAGAAGTCATTTGCATGCTGTTTAGTTACGGCATCGGAGAGCAAAACCTTTGCATTAGGTGCACTTTGGGAAATCCTGCGCTGAGCTTTATCCTAACTTTGGAAAGTCAATATATAATTCATGTTCCTCATCACCCATTCAGTCCAGTCCTGCTTTGTGCAGTGCATACATTGTACACAGCCCCTCCTCTTTCTGTATTCCCGAGCTCTGGCGGGGCTCTCGGTGCTTCCCTAGCTATGCTTTTGGTGATGTGAGTGCTCCCTCTACCACATCCGCACTGCCCGCTCTGCAGAGGTTGGGGAGCTACAGAAGATTTATGACAGTGCTGGTGCTCTAGAAAATCACATCCTGAGCTTTGTATTATATTGAGACTGCGCAGTAACTGAGGGAGAGATTTCCTAAAGGCTGCTGCATGCCATAAAGTGTGTTATTGGCCATATGTCCTATTTTGTGCAGTGGGATCCATTTACTAATAACAGGACTTAATGCAACGCTGGACTTTGGGAAATCTCATCCTCACTGTGTATAATGGATCCGTCTGTGTCTTGCAGGGGCTTTAGTAATTCAGCTGTGGGAAAGGATAAACCCGACTAATGAATCCCACAGTGGAGCCAGTTACTAATTACTGATCTGTTCTGGGAGCTCTAAGATCCGGCACTGGAGCCCTAAAGGGATCAGTACGAGCTGAGGAATCTGAGCTTACTGCACTGCACTGTGCTATGGGGACATTGGAGGGGCCAGTGAGGAGGCTTGTTTTATACAGCTCGTTAGTGAGGGAGCCAATCGGAAGCTTTATTGCATTCGCTCAGTAGAGTAAACCCATGGGATGAATTAAAGATCCATTAGCCAATAGGACTAATGGATCTAATAGCCAAAAGCAAGTCTGTCAGCGCATTATAAGCCAATAGCAGAGCTTCTCTCATTAAAGAACTGATTGACTGTTGAACTTGCCAATGACAGTTAGAGGTGGGAGTGTGAGGAGCCAATGAAAAGTGTCTGCTCATGTTTATTAATGTGTGTCCTCCCTGCAGTGAATGTGACTCTGGATCCGGAAACTGCTCATCCCCGGCTTGTCCTTTCTGAGGATCGGAAAAGTGTCAGATGTGGAGACACAAGACAGAACCTGCTGGACACTCCCCAGAGATTCAATTATTATCCCTGTGTGCTGGGAAGTAAGAGCTTCACCTCAGGGAGATGTTACTGGGAGGTGGAGGTGGGGGACACGACTCACTGGGATTTGGGGGTCTGTAAAGATTCTGTAAGCAGGAAGGGGTGGAGCACACTGTCACCTGGGAAGGGATACTGGGCAGTGGGATGCTGGGGTGGAGATAAATACTGGGCCTGCACCTCCCCTGAGACCCAGCTTCCCCTGAGCGTAATCCCCCGGGCAGTGGGGATTCTTCTGGATTACGAGGCAGGAAAAGTCTCATTTTACAATGCAGATGATAAATCTCATTTCTACACCTTCAGCGACACCTTCACTGGGGAACTCCGACCTCTCTTCAGTACTTATGATAAAAAAGCTCTGAGAATCTGGCCAGTGCCAGACTGGGAATGAGGGAGCCGGGCTCAGGGCTGTGATATATAATCTGGGAGCTGATTTTTCACATCGGGATAAGAGGGATCGGAGAGTGTTATTTGGGAGCTGGCGGATTGTGCAGGATATTAGTATGTTTAATAAAGAAATATATACGTTATATGCAATCTGTGATCTGATGTTCCAGAGTTGGACTGACCTTGTAAAGAAAACTGTGATGCAGCGGAGCGTTTCCCTCACTCATAGGATCAGACATTCAGGGGCTTCTACTGTATGTGTGTGTGTATGTATGCAAAGAAGTGCAGAGTCATGCCCTTGGGTAGCAGAAATCCAAGGGAAATGTACGCGATAGGGGGCGAGAGGTTGGTGTGCACGGATCAGGAGAAAGACCTTGGTGTGATTATTTCTGAAGATCTCAAGGTGGCAAAACAGTGCGACAAGGCGGTGGCAAAAGCTAGGAGGATGTTGGGCTTTATACAAAGAGGGATTACCAGCAGAAAGGAAGAGGTACTTATGCCACTGTATAAGTCACTGGTGAGGCCTCACTTGGAATCCTGTGTTCAGTTTTGGAGACCGTATCAAAGGATGTAAAAAGACTGGAAACTGTTCAGAGGAAGGCGACCAAAATGATTTGGAGCCTGCGTCAGAAGCCTTATGAGAAGAGTCTTGAAGACCTAACTATGTACACTCTGGAGGAGAGGAGGGACAGGAGAGATATGATTCAGACCTTTAAATACTTAAAGAGAAATAATGAACAAACAAACCTCTTCCAAAGATGGGGAAGCTGTAAAAGAGGGCATAACATGAAGCTGCAAGGGGGTAAATTGAAAGATAATGTCAGGAAATACTTTTTCACTGAGAGGGTGGTGGATGCTTGGAATACACTCCCGATGGAAGTGGTGGGGGCAAATAGAGTGACAGAATTCAAAATGGCATGGGACAGACACAATGGATCCATTTATAGCAACAGAATAAAATCAAAATAAACCGAACCATCTAACTTCTCAACAAATAGGGGTGTCCAGCATGGAGCGGTGGGTTCACCCCTAAACAAAGACATGGGGAGGGGTGGCCTGCACAGAGTGGCAACTCCTCCTGCCATCTTACTCCGGTCATCTTACTGGGCAGACTAGATGGAGCATACTGGTCTTTATCTGTGTCATTTACTTTGTTACTATGTTACAGGAAGTGTCAGGGGGTGTGCACATGTGTTTGTGTCTATCTCCAGGAACAAGCAGGAATGAGTCTTCACATATGCTACGTCGGTACCGACGGAGCCTGCGCGGGAACGCTCCCCAGCTTCCCAAAAAAGGAAAGCTTTTGGGAGCATCCCACAGCGCCTGCGCGCTGCCTTCCCACCTCTCCTCAGTTCTTCTTTGCCGCGGAGCCAGCAGGTCGAGCCCTGTCACCGCTGAAGAAGTTCTTTATTTTATTTTATTTCTTTGGTCGCGTGTCTGCCTTCCCCGACTCCGGACCGGTACCGCCGGTTTTTTCTTTCTTTCTCTAAAAAAAAAAAAAAAAAATCTATACTTTTCCTCACTTAGTGTATTTTTCTTTGGGCCCCAGGGCCTACAAGAAAATTTCCCTCATGGAAAAACCAGCCTCCGGATTCAAGAAATGCACTAAGTGTAGCGGTACAATTTCTGTTACAGACACCCATGAATGGTGCCTTAAATGTTTGGGTCCTGACCACTCCATTCCGGATGGTCCGTCCTGCTCTCTAATGTCTAAACGGGGTTTACAGAACCGAACAGCTAAGCTCCATGTGCTGTTTCCCGCTGATGCAGCTTCGGTAGCATCGACATCTTCCAGGTCTTCTTCTCCTGATGGATCTCAGGTAACCAAACATAAATCTAGCAGGTCCTCGAAGGGTAGATCTCCCTCTAAGCATCGAGATGCCTCCGGGCTTGCCCTTGAGGATCCTGCACCAGCAAAACAACCCCGGCGGGAAGCTCCGGCTTCCAGAGCTCCTCCTATGGGGTTACAGGTTGACATCGATGGCACGGCCTCGACCGATCACCTGTTAGAATGCTCTGGGGTACCGGCACAATCTCCCGGTACCGAATTCCAGGCATTCATGGCGTCGATGGATCAGAATGTTCTGTCCATGCAGCGGGCTATCACGGCCTTCATTCAAGCTGCGACGCCGCTGGTACCACAACAAATCCGTTGTCGGTATCGGCTCCGGTACCGGCACCAGCGCCGATACCGGTACCGACTGCATCGGTATTGACCAGGATACCGACTGCAGCGGTTCCTTGGCCAGGGCTGCTTATCGGTACCGATCCGGTACCAAGCACCGCCCGATGTCGATACTGCTCGATACGCGTATCGAGCGTTAGAAGAGCACCCTGACAGACGGTACTTTGATTCCTCTGGTGATTCTGATACATCAGAGGAGTCTCCCGAAGTATCCATAGCCTTTCCTGAAGAGCCTTCTTCTCCAAAAAGAAGAATGTCTCCTCCAGAGGACTTGTCCTTTCAAGACTTCATAAGAGAAGTAGCTAAAGGACTTTCTATTTCAGTAACCTCTGAATCAGAGCCTAGAGCAAAAAAATTAGATATTTTAGGTTATTCTAAGGTTCCTAGAGAGGCAGTCACCTTACCAATTAATGAGATTCTTTATGAACACATGATTGATTTATGGGAGACTCCTCTCACTCTCTCTCCTCATTCTCGCAGATTGGACACTATGTATCGTGTCCCTCCCTGTCCTGGGTTTCATAAAACTCAGCTTCCTCACCATTCCATTGTGGTGCAGTCAGCTATGAAGAGGATAAAGAGTACAAAGAGACACTCTTCTGCTCCTCCAGGAAGAGAATGCAGGACCTTGGATGCTTTTGGTAGGAAAATCTTCCAAGCCAGTATGCTTATTGCCAGAATCAACTCATATAGTCTTTACATGGGTATGTTTCTAAAAGAAGTTGCAGAAAAGCTGCACACTTTCCTCCCTTTTCTTCCAGAAGACAAAAGGGAAGAATTCCTCATTTGGCTTAAGCATACTCAATGTATGTACTTGCAAGACGTTCAAAAGAACCAAAAACTGTAGTAAGCCTCTTTTTATATTTTATTTTATTTTGCTTTTCTTTGCATTCAAGATATAAGATACAAAAAACGGATTCCTCCTTCTCTCTTGTAATATATCAAAAAAATTCTTTAAAAAGATACATTTGGAAGAGAAGAACCCTCTAATGAACTCATTCAAGACTGTTTTTAAAACGGGTCTCGACGCTCTACTCCGGCGCCTATTGGCGTTTCAAACATTTTCTTCAGGAGACCATATCCTATAAATAAATAAAATTTACAATATCACATTATCCTAAGATCTAAATATCATTAAAAACAATTATATTAACAGTATAGTTCTAATACAATTCTACGCTACTTACAGACATGTTATGCTGCCCACGTTCTCTCTCCTTATTTCTAATACGAAAAAACGCCGCGCATGCGTGATGGTGAACCCATTGCTTATTTAAAGCCCTTCCTGATTATGTCATACGTCATTCTTACGTACTCCCTAACACTAGTAAATCTTAAATATACATACTTAAAGGAAAAGGTAATGTTATCAATTCATATTTAATTTAAAGGTAACCCCTCCATGCTTAATATTGCCCCTTACGTTTACCCGGCCAGTGCTGTTTCAATTCTACAAACTAGATTACATACAAGAAATCCACTCAATAGATACATTTAACCCTCCTGGAGCAACTGTCTGCAATTTATGTATCCACCATTGTTCGCGGTGTAACAAGGTTTCATCTAATGTTTTTCCTCCCCTCGGGACCTGGATCTGCTCTATCACAAAACTGCGAAGTTGATCAAAGGTATGACCCTGAGAAAGGCAGTGTGGGACGATCGGAGCTTCTAACCGGCGGCATTTTAATTTGCTTCTATGTTCCCGTAGCCTCACTTATAACGAACGGATGGTCTTACCTACATAAAGTAATCCGCATGGGCATTTGAGTACATAAATTACCGCTTCTGAAGCGCACGTCGTCTGTGTCCTAAAATAATATGTTTGTCCCTGATGGCTAAAATACGATTGTTCTAACATAAGCTCACATATTTCACAGCTACCACAGCTTTTATGCCCTTTAGTAACGGATGGTTCTTTAATCGGGGGAAGTACCGCTGGGCTCAAATAGTCCTTCAAGTTCCGTCCCCTTTGCCAAACGCATCTAATTGACTTCTCTTCTAAACCAGGCACTACCGATAATATATTCTTATGTTTGTTTATTAGTTTTTGTAGGCTATAGCTTAGTGGATTGTATGGTGTAATAAAATTGATGTTCTCACTATCGTTTATCTTTTGTCGTGCCTTACTAGAATGTGTTAACAGAGCCGCCCTATGATTATAGAGGGCCCTGTGATACGCCTTCTGTACTATCGTCACCGGGTACCCCCTTTTTATAAAATCTTTTTTCAAATTAGCAGCCTGTTTTTTATATTCTAGTGTACTCGAGCAATTACGCCGGTACCGTAAAAACTGTGAAAATGGTAACGATTGTTTTAATTTTTGAGGATGTTTACTAGAAAACTCCAAAAACGTATTTCTATCGGTGGTTTTCCTAAAGATCGATGTACTCCAACTATGGGCTTCTCTAGTTATTTGAACATCAAGATAAGTTATGTAGTTCTGATGAAATGTGGAGGTAAATGTAATATTTTCATCTCGAGTGTTTAGCCAAGATAGAAATTGTTCAAGGGAATCTAACGAGCCTTTCCATAAAACAAAAACGTCATCTATATATCTTCGCCATGTTATAATATGGGGCATAAAGAGGGATGAGTATAGATGACTTATTTCAAAATTCTCCATATAGAAGTTTGCCACTGAGGGGGCGCACGTGGCCCCCATCGCTACCCCCGCAGTCTGTTGATATATCACTCCCTCAAAAATGAAGTGAGGAGTGGCCTAGTGGTTGGGGCAAGGTACCACAGGCCGGAAGGTCAGTGGTTCAAATCCCACTAGAGGACAGCAACCTTGGGCCGGAAGGACTGGGGTTTCTAGTCCCACAGGTGCTCCTTGTGGTCTTGGGCAAACCACTTAACCCTCCATTGCCCATGTTCCCTATAAGTATTAGTGTATGTGTGTCATATCCCCTCCTGTTAAATGTATCCCCCAATTGTGTTGTGACCACTTTGATTGAAGGATAAGGTGGTATACAAAACTGTCAAAATAAATAAAATAAAAATAGATAGCCAATTTCGCCATTTCCAAAAGGAAAGCAATATGTGGGACTGATAAATCCCCCCGGGAAACTAACGTTTGTTTAATTATATTGACTGCTGCCTCTTGCGGTATACTTGTATATAGCGAAGAGACATCCAACGTTACAAGCCAAGTATTTTCTTGATCCGCCCAATTCGCTAATTCCTCCAGAATATTTAAAAAATGTGTGGTGTCTTTCACGTAGGATTGTATACGGGAAAGTAAAGGGCGTAGAAACGAGTCTATATAGGTCGACAGGGGTTCCAAAATACTACCTCTGGTGGATACTATCGGTCTACCAGGGGGAGCCATTCGGTTCTTATGTATTTTAGGTACAGTATAAAATTTAGCCATTGTAGGGGAAACTACATTCAAATAGTTAAATTCTTTCTGTGAAATTAATTTTTGTTGTAACGCTTGTTGAGTTGTTTGTTTAATTTCTAACTTTAGTTGTGCAGTTGGATCTAAAGATAATACCTTATATGTAGTAGTTATTTGTAATTGTGCCATGGCTTCATTAATATATTTGGCACGATCTAAAACGACTATAGCCCCTCCCTTGTCTGCCCTTTTTATTACTATGTCACGTCTATCTCTTAATTCACATAAGACCTTTCTTTCAGATAAAGGAAGAGCTCGTCCTGTAAATTTTCCAGTAACCTCCAGTTGACCAAGTCCCTGTAATATTAGTTGTTTAAAAGTTACCAATGCTGGATGAAGAGGAATAGGAGGTATCCATTTAGACTTGAAAGGTAGAGGAACTCTGGCAACCTCCAAAGGGGCATGTTCCTCCTCCTCAGTCATATGATGTAAAGTAGGCATGCCTTCTGCAACATTATCAGGCTCCAATAGGTTATCCTTCTGTGAAGCTTCCAAAGTTTTTTTTGAGGAAAAAAATTGTTTTAGATGTAACTTCCTCATCAATCGCTCAAAGTCCACTCTGCATTGAAAAGGGTCATATGTTATCTGGGGAATAAACGAAAGTCCTTTGTTTAGAAGTTGTAACGTTTCGGGGGATAGATCTTTCCCCGAAATATTCTCCACCAATGAAATCTGTGTGGGGTCTAATTTAACAATTTCTGTGCTGTCGTAGTGCTTCTTGTTTTCTTTTTCTCTATGATAGGTTTTTCTTCACCTCGTCTCGCCCCCTCTGCCGAAAATCCTCTTTATTGGAACCGCTAGAATCACTATTCGAAGTATCATCTGTAAATTCATCAAATCGTACTTGTTTCTTATTTTTCTTTGTTTTCCTTTTTGTATCCATCCAGGGATAAACAAACCCAATGGAATAATCCGAAGCATCGCGTTTGAATTTTTTAAGTTTCTTGGTCATTGTTTCTTGGTGTACTGCCTGCTCATGTCTATGGACTTCATCTAGCCGTGATTTGAAGCTATCTTCTGTCTCCTTAGTCTTTAATTCTTCCTGTGTTAATTGTATGGCTAGAGTGATGTTCTCTAGTTCAGGTTTTAATGTGTCCACCATTAAAACCATTAAATCGAGTGCACACTTATTGAGGATCATGTTCCATTTTTCTATGAAGTCCACCGACATGTCAGACATGCGAGGTTCTTTATAGATCCGAAGACCTCTTGGAATTTGTTGTCTATTTATATATTCCACTAGGGACGATCTATGAAGACTCGTTCGAACTTGTCGTTTGTAAAGGGCAGTAAGGGATTCCCAAGTAGTTTGCAACTGTTCATCCGTGGTATTTTCTATCGCTGAAAAAGGCGTCTTTTCCTTAGCAAATCCAGACACATAATCTGGGGTGAAGCTCAAGGTATTCTTCCATCCCGGAAGACCTTCCATCTTGTGAACTCACAATAATTTCAATTGTGGTCTATTTTATTGAACGTGAAATATCAATGTATGTACTTGCAAGACGTTCAAAAGAACCAAAAACTGTAGTAAGCCTCTTTTTATATTTTATTTTATTTTGCTTTTCTTTGCATTCAAGATATAAGATACAAAAACCGGATTCCTCCTTCTCTCTTGTAATATATCAAAAAAATTCTTTAAAAAGATACATTTGGAAGAGAAGAACCCTCTAATGAACTCATTCAAGACTGTTTTTAAAACGGGTCTCGACGCTCTACTCCGGCGCCTATTGGCGTTTCAAACATTTTCTTCAGGAGACCATATCCTATAAATAAATAAAATTTACAATATCACATTATCCTAAGATCTAAATATCATTAAAAACAATTATATTAACAGTATAGTTCTAATACAATTCTACGCTACTTACAGACATGTTATGCTGCCCACGTTCTCTCTCCTTATTTCTAATACGAAAAAACACCGCGCATACATTGATATTTCACGTTCAATAAAATAGACCACAATTGAAATTATTGTGAGTTCACAAGATGGAAGGTCTTCCGGGATGGAAGAATACCTTGAGCTTCACCCCAGATTATGTGTCTGGATTTGCTAAGGAAAAGACGCCTTTTTCAGCGATAGAAAATACCACGGATGAACAGTTGCAAACTACTTGGGAATCCCTTACTGCCCTTTACAAACGACAAGTTCGAACGAGTCTTCATAGATCGTCCCTAGTGGAATATATAAATAGACAACAAATTCCAAGAGGTCTTCGGATCTATAAAGAACCTCGCATGTCTGACATGTCGGTGGACTTCATAGAAAAATGGAACATGATCCTCAATAAGTGTGCACTCGATTTAATGGTTTTAATGGTGGACACATTAAAACCTGAACTAGAGAACATCACTCTAGCCATACAATTAACACAGGAAGAATTAAAGACTAAGGAGACAGAAGATAGCTTCAAATCACGGCTAGATGAAGTCCATAGACATGAGCAGGCAGTACGCCAAGAAACAATGACCAAGAAACTTAAAAAATTCAAACGCGATGCTTCGGATTATTCCATTGGGTTTGTTTATCCCTGGATGGATACAAAAAGGAAAACAAAGAAAAATAAGAAACAAGTACGATTTGATGAATTTACAGATGATACTTCGAATAGTGATTCTAGCGGTTCCAATAAAGAGGATTTTCGGCAGAGGGGGCGAGACGAGGTGAAGAAAAAACCTATCATAGAGAAAAAGAAAACAAGAAGCACTACGACAGCACAGAAATTGTTAAATTAGACCCCACACAGATTTCATTGGTGGAGAATATTTCGGGGAAAGATCTATCCCCCGAAACGTTACAACTTCTAAACAAAGGACTTTCGTTTATTCCCCAGATAACATATGACCCTTTTCAATGCAGAGTGGACTTTGAGCGATTGATGAGGAAGTTACATCTAAAACAATTTTTTTCCTCAAAAAAAACTTTGGAAGCTTCACAGAAGGATAACCTATTGGAGCCTGATAATGTTGCAGAAGGCATGCCTACTTTACATCATATGACCGAGGAGGAGGAACATGCCCCTTTGGAGGTTGCCAGAGTTCCTCTACCTTTCAAGTCTAAATGGATACCTCCTATTCCTCTTCATCCAGCATTGGTAACTTTTAAACAACTAATATTACAGGGACTTGGTCAACTGGAGGTTACTGGAAAATTTACAGGACGAGCTCTTCCTTTATCTGAAAGAAAGGTCTTATGTGAATTAAGAGATAGACGTGACATAGTAATAAAAAGGGCAGACAAGGGAGGGGCTATAGTCGTTTTAGATCGTGCCAAATATATTAATGAAGCCATGGCACAATTACAAATAACTACTACATATAAGGTATTATCTTTAGATCCAACTGCACAACTAAAGTTAGAAATTAAACAAACAACTCAACAAGCGTTACAACAAAAATTAATTTCACAGAAAGAATTTAACTATTTGAATGTAGTTTCCCCTGCAATGGCTAAATTTTATACTGTACCTAAAATACATAAGAACCGAATGGCTCCCCCTGGTAGACAGATAGTATCCACCAGAGGTAGTATTTTGGAACCCCTGTCGACCTATATAGACTCGTTTCTACGCCCTTTACTTTCCCGTATACAATCCTACGTGAAAGACACCACACATTTTTTAAATATTCTGGAGGAATTAGCGAATTGGGCGGATCAAGAAAATACTTGGCTTGTAACGTTGGATGTCTCTTCGCTATATACAAGTATACCGCAAGAGGCAGCAGTCAATATAATTAAACAAACGTTAGTTTCCTGGGGGGATTTATCAGTCCCACATATTGCTTTCCTTTTGGAAATGGCGAAATTGGCTATCTATAAAAATCACTTCATTTTTGAGGGAGTGATATATCAACAGACTGCGGGGGTAGCGATGGGGGCCACGTGCGCCCCCTCAGTGGCAAACTTCTCTATGGAGAATTTTGAAATAAGTCATCTATACTCATCCCTCTTTATGCCCCATATTATAACATGGCGAAGATATATAGATGACGTTTTTGTTTTATGGAAAGGCTCGTTAGATTCCCTTGAACAATTTCTATCTTGGCTAAACACTCGAGATGAAAATATTACATTTACCTCCACATTTCATCAGAACTACATAACTTATCTTGATGTTCAAATAACTAGAGAAGCCCATAGTTGGAGTACATCGATCTTTAGGAAAACCACCGATAGAAATACGTTTTTGGAGTTTTCTAGTAAACATCCTCAAAAATTAAAACAATCGTTACCATTTCCACAGTTTTTACGGTACCGGCGTAATTGCTCGAGTACACTAGAATATAAAAAACAGGCTGCTAATTTGAAAAAAGATTTTATAAAAAAGGGGGTACCCGGTGACGATAGTACAGAAGGCGTATCACAGGGCCCTCTATAATCATAGGGCGGCTCTGTTAACACATTCTAGTAAGGCACGACAAAAGATAAACGATAGTGAGAACATCAATTTTATTACACCATACACTCCACTAAGCTATAGCCTACAAAAACTAATAAACAAACATAAGAATATATTATCGGTAGTGCCTGGTTTAGAAGAGAAGTCAATTAGATGCGTTTGGCAAAGGGGACGGAACTTGAAGGACTATTTGAGCCCAGCGGTACTTCCCCCGATTAAAGAACCATCCGTTACTAAAGGGCATAAAAGCTGTGGTAGCTGTGAAATATGTGAGCTTATGTTAGAACAATCGTATTTTAGCCATCAGGGACAAACATATTATTTTAGGACACAGACGACGTGCGCTTCAGAAGCGGTAATTTATGTACTCAAATGCCCATGCGGATTACTTTATGTAGGTAAGACCATCCGTTCGTTACGAGTGAGGCTACGGGAACATAGAAGCAAATTAAAATGCCGCCGGTTAGAAGCTCCGATCGTCCCACACTGCCTTTCTCAGGGTCATACCTTTGATCAACTTCGCAGTTTTGTGATAGAGCAGATCCAGGTCCCGAGGGGAGGAAAAACATTAGATGAAACCTTGTTACACCGCGAACAATGGTGGATACATAAATTGCAGACAGTTGCTCCAGGAGGGTTAAATGTATCTATTGAGTGGATTTCTTGTATGTAATCTAGTTTGTAGAATTGAAACAGCACTGGCCGGGTAAACGTAAGGGGCAATATTAAGCATGGAGGGGTTACCTTTAAATTAAATATGAATTGATAACAACATTACCTTTTCCTTTAAGTATGTATATTTAAGATTTACTAGTGTTAGGGAGTACGTAAGAATGACGTATGACATAATCAGGAAGGGCTTTAAATAAGCAATGGGTTCACCATCATGCATGCGCGGCGTTTTTTCGTATTAGAAATAAGGAGAGAGAACGTGGGCAGCATAACATGTCTGTAAGTAGCGTAGAATTGTATTAGAACTATACTGTTAATATAATTGTTTTTAATGATATTTAGATCTTAGGATAATGTGATATTGTAAATTTTATTTATTTATAGGATATGGTCTCCTGAAGAAAATGTTTGAAACGCCAATAGGCGCCGGAGTAGAGCGTCGAGACCCGTTTTAAAAACAGTCTTGAATGAGTTCATTAGAGGGTTCTTCTCTTCCAAATGTATCTTTTTAAAGAATTTTTTTGATATATTACAAGAGAGAAGGAGGAATCCGGTTTTTGTATCTTATATCTTGAATGCAAAGAAAAGCAAAATAAAATAAAATATAAAAAGAGGCTTACTACAGTTTTTGGTTCTTTTGAACGTCTTGCAAGTACATACATTGATATTTCACGTTCAATAAAATAGACCACAATTGAAATTATTAAGCATACTCAAGACATTTCAAAGTTTTCCAACAGGGCAGCCTTTGACTCCTTTGAAGGTGCCAGCAGAGCCTCAGGCATTGCCATAGCTGCTCGCAGAATTGCTTGGCTCCAGGCTTCTGATTTAGAACCCTGGGTTCAAGATGGCTTAGGAAATCTTCCCTGTACAGGTGAAAACCTATTTGGCAAAGAGTGGCAAATAAAAGCCACTCAAATGGATGCAGAGAACTCTGCTCTGGATAGACTTTCAAAGTCAACCTCCATTCCTGCCAAGAAAAAGCCTTTTAAAAAGTCTTTTTTCAAAAAGGGCAGATTTCCTTCTACTTCTGGCCATCAATCTTCTACAGGTCGCTTTGCCACTAAGCGTCAGCAACCTAAGCAGGCCAGGCCTAAGTCTACAGGGGCTGCTGCAACTCAGCAGACCCAACCTCCTCAGGGTTTTTGACTTGATTCTAGAGAACTTAGCCTTTCTGGCTCTAAAACAGTCAGAACTTCTCACCATTCCAGGAAGGTTAGCTCATTTTGCTCCCAGATGGGAGCAAATTACATCAGAGCAGTGGACCCTCTCCATCATAAGAGAGGGCTACAAGCTTCATTTCTCAGACCTTCCTCCCCACACCATGGTGAGACACTTCAATTTTCCCACATCGCTTCTCGACCTTCTAGGTCAGGAGGTGGCTACCCTTCTCGCCCAAGGGGCAATAGAAGAAGTTCCTCTTCTTCAACAAGGGTCAGGGTTTTACTCCCCCTATTTTCTCATTCCAAAGAAGACGGGGATACAGACCCATCTTAGATCTCAGAGAATTGAACAAATTTCTATGCAAGGAGAAGTTCAAGATGCTTTCTCTAGGCACTCTCCTTCCATACCTTCAGAGTCAGGATTGGCTTTGTTCTCTAGATCTCAAGGATGCGTACACACATGTCCTCATCCATCCATCTCACAGAAGATTCCTACGCTTTCTTTTCCAAGGAAAGCATTACCAATACAGGGTGCTTCCTTTTGGTCTGGCCTCTGCTCCAAGAGTGTTCACCAAATGCATGGCAATAGTTGCTGCATTTCTACGCACTCTGGGAATATTTGTCTTCCCATACCTGGACGACTGGCTCATCCGAGCTCCATCTCAGTCAGAGGCCCAGATTTCCCTGGACCGCACAAGGCGCATTCTGCAGTATCTGGGACTTGTGGTAAACCTCCCAAAGTCTCAGCTCACCCCTACTCAGTCCCTAGAATTCATAGGGGCCTGGTTGGATACCACCACTGCAAGGACCTACCTTCCTCAGGCCTGTTACCAACGTCTAGTGCAGTTAGCCTCCCAGATTCAGTCAAAGAGCCACTTAACTGCCCGGGAGATGCTACAACTGCTAGGCCACATGGCTTCCACAGTGCATGTGGTACCCTATGCTTGCCTACACATGAGAGCAGCTCAATGGACTTTGTCCACCCAGTGGACTCAAGCATCAGGAGCTCTCTCAGACCAAATAGCAACCTCCAAACGTCTCTTTTGGTCTCTCCAATGGTGGATGTCCACTCAAAATCTGTTGCTGGGGTCCCCCTTCCAACAGTTGTTGCCCCAAGCAACCCTCACAACAGATGCCTCCCAAACAGGTGGGGGAGCTCATCTATAGGACCTCTCCACTCAAGGCACTTGGTCCCCACAGGAGACCTCTCTTCACATCAACCACTTTGAGCTTTGAGCAGTTTTTCTAGCTCTCAAGGTCTTTCATACCCTCCTCAGCTACAAGACAGTCCTCATTCATACGGACAATCAAGTAGCCATGTTTTACATAAACAAGCAAGGAGGAACTGGCTCTCTGTCGCTTTGCAACGAAGCTTTAAGATAGTGGGCCTTCGCCAGACAGCATCAAATCCATCTCCTGGCAGTATACCTCCCAGGAATCTAAAACTCTTGGGCAGACAGACTCAGTCGAGTTCTGCTTCCACATGAATGGTCCCTGCACATGGATCAGGTACTCAGAATCTTCCAAGAATGGGGAACCCCGGACATAGACCTCTTTGCAAGTCCGTGGAATGCCAAACTTCCCCAGTTCTGTTCCAGAATTCCGTGTCAGGGAGTTCAGGCCAAGGATGCCTTCCTCCTTCACTGGGGTCAGGACTTCCTGTATGCCTTTCCACCCATTCCCTTGATTCCCAAGACTCTGTTCAGAGGGATCAAGGATCTATGATCCTCATAGCTCCACGCTGGCCATGCCAAGTGTGGTACCCTCTACTTCTGCATCTCTCCCAAGCCCCCTCCCTGGACTTGGGAGCTGCTCCAGACCTTCTGTCCCAGGAGGAAGGGACTTTGTGGCACCCAAACCCCAAGTCCCTTCACCTCAGAGCTTGGTTACTGAAGGCCTAGACCTTCAAAGCTTGAATCTTTCTCAGCAAGTGAAGGATATCCTCCATGCTTCCAGAAAACCTTCCACTAGGCGTTTCTATGCTTTTAAATGGAAAAGATTTTCCATTTGGTGTGCTGAAAAGGGTCTTGACCCTCTAGCACTACCTTTAAATTCTCTGTTAGACTATCTCCTGCATCTTTCCAATGCAGGACTTAAGACAAATTCAGTAAGAGTCCATTTGAGTGCTATTGCAGCATCCCTTAAGCCTATCAATGGACAACCTATTTCCTCTCATCCTCTCATTGCAAGATTCATGAGAGGCCTAACTTTAACTAAACCTCCCATTAGGCCTCCTCCGGTGGCATGGGACTTAAATTTAGTTCTTGGTCAACTTATGAAGCCACCCTTTGAACCCTTAGCCACTACCTCCTTGAAATTTCTTTCCTGGAAGGTTATTTTCCTCATTGCAGTCACTTCAGCTCACCGCATCAGTGAACTGCAGGCCTTAGTGGCTAATCCACCTTATACAAGGTTCCATCATGATAAGGTAGTCCTTAGGACCAATCCACACTTTATGCCTAAAGTGGTCTCACCTTTTTCATCTTAATCAAGAGGTATTTTTACCTGTCTTTTTTCCAGCTCCTCATGCATCCAGTGCAGAGAAGACCCTTCATACTCTGGATTGTAAGAGAGCTCTTGCCTTTTACTTACAAAGGACACAGCAACATAGAAAGTCTTCCCAGCTTTTTGTTGCTTTTGATCCTTCTCATTTGGGACTTCCAGTCTCTAAAAGGACACTGTCCAATTGGATTGCTCAGTGTATTTCTTTCGCCTACCAGAGTAAGAACCTTTCTCTGGAGAGCCATGTCACAGCTCATAATGTGAGGGCCATGGCCACCTCTATGGCTCATCTAAATTCTGTGTCCATCGACCAGATCTGTCGAGCAGCCACCTGGGCCTCGGTTCATACCTTCACAGCCCATTACTGCTTGGACAAGGACTCCCGCCGGGATGCCTTGTTTGGTCAGGCTGTCCTCAAACACCTGTTCCATTCTTAAAAAACTCCTACCTTCCTTCCCTGAATGGATGCCTGAAATCCATAGGAGGACGTAGAACCCTTCCCAGGGTCTCATATCCTTGGGAATCTCCCAGGCATCTTAGCTAGGGAGTCCCCATATGTGAAGACTCATTCCTGCTTGTTCCTGGAGATAGCACAGTTACTTACCTGTAACAGGTGATCTCTGGGAACAGCAGGAATAAGTCTTCACAACCCTCCCACCTCCCCTAGGAGTTGTATCTCTCTCTCTCTCTTTCCTTTCCTTCCTCTCTCTATTGTCTCAGCTTTAAACTCGAACTGAGGAGAGGCGGTTAGGAAAGGTGGGAAGGCAGCGCGCAGGCGCTGTGGGATGCTCCCAAAAGCTTTCCTTTTTTGGGAAGCTGGGGAGCGTTCCCACGCAGGCTCCATCGGTACCGACGTACCATATGTGAAGACTTATTCCTGCTGTTCCCAGAGATCTCCTGTTACAGGTAAGTAACTGTGCTTTCTATGTGTCATAGGAACTGCAGAGGAATACATGCACAAGTATATATGTGCACCCCATCTGTGAATGTGCATGTTTGTGTTCAGTCTATTGTGGGCTACGTGCGTATCTGTGTCATGGAGAGCATCAGAGGCTACATGCGTGTGTATCTATACACCATGAGGAGTGTCGGGGCTGTACTTATTTATTTATTATTTATCATTTCTTATATATGTTATTCTTGTATATGTTAACATGAGTCTTAGGACTGTGTATGCATGGGGAAACAGCATGACATTACATAAATAGAAAT
Organism: Ichthyophis bannanicus; assembly: GCA_033557465.1. Taxonomy (NCBI): domain Eukaryota; kingdom Metazoa; phylum Chordata; class Amphibia; order Gymnophiona; family Ichthyophiidae; genus Ichthyophis; species Ichthyophis bannanicus. The sequence continues at coordinate 103,227,808 of CM066031.1, read as the reverse complement.
TACACTTACCTGGTAATTGTCGTTCCTTGAGTGACGACAGTTTAGTCCTCTACTTCTGGGTTGTGCACCTCTTCCTGCAGCTAGGAGACTGGGTATGTCAAAGTCGTGACATCACTGGATATAGCCTGCTGGTATCTCCCATCAGCCTCCAGTGTACTATTGACAAAGCAAACTCAAAGGAACAACAAATAAGTAACTATACCATAACTTTAAATAACTCCCCATTCCTCAACCGGAGGAGCCTTTCAAACCGTATCTGTCTTATATATATATATATATATATATATATATATATATATTTTTTTTAACTTTACATTCATGTCCCCCCTATGCAAACACGTATCCTATACCATCACCTTGTTTAAATAAGAGAAAAGAAAGAAAGAACAGAGAGGGATACTCACTGCGATCTAGAAACTGAAAGGATCTGTCTACTCCTTGAGATTGATGCTCCACTCCGCGTGAAAATAAACTGAAGAAATCACACTCCTGGGTGGGAATGAGGACTAAACTGTCATCACTCAAGGAACGACAATTACCAGGTAAGTGTAATTTCTATTTCCTTATCGTTCCTCCAGTTTAGTCCTTTACTTCTGGGATGTAACAGAGCAGTAATCATTGGGAGGGACCTATCCAGCCAACTCACCACACCGCCGACCTGGAACAGGCCTCCTTTACTGCCAAAACATTTAGGCAGTAGTGGTTACTGAGGAAATGAAGAGACGACCTGGAAGCTGCTCTACCAATCCCCCCTGGTGGAATGACACAGTGATTCACCCATGAAGCAACTTGTGCCCTGGTAGCAAGAGTCAGAAGGCCCCCCGGAATCATACAACCTCGCCAGCAGAAAGCTGAGGCAACCACCGCCTTAACCCAGTGCGAAATGGCCGCCTTCGCTGCTGCTTCCCCTTTGTGGGGACTTCCAACCAGCACACAAAAACAAAGAAACGAACATCGCACCCTGCATGTAATGTTTCCTATCGGCGTAAGCTACGAATAAAAACCTCCCCTTCAAGAAAAACCGAGAACTGGAAGAGAAACCAATAGGCTCAGGAGAAAAATCAGAAACCACCTTTTGGAAGGATGACAGGACTGCTCGCAAACACCACCCTCTATCCAGAAAGGGTGAAAACGGCTCATTACACGACAACGCCTGAAACTCCGAAATTCGTCGCACCGAACAATGAGCTATCAAAGCCACTGTCTATAACAGCAAATCCTTTACCGACGCCTGGAGTAAAGAATCAAAGGACTCTTTAGCTAACGCCTCTAAGGCCCAATCGGGATCCCCTGGCGGCACCCGAACTCTCCTTGAGGAGCGCAGTCGGATCCCAACTTAAGGAAACGCTACACATTGATCCGAACACCTAGCGCTATTCCCTTCACAGACCTCTACAGCCGGAAACAGTCGCCCGCTGGATCCTCTAAGGAACTGGCCGCTAGTTCCTTCAGACACTGTCCTGCAGAGAACTCAGACCAAGGATACAGACACCTTTGTCGCCTGGACTTGCCGCCGTGAACAGCAGCCTTCCAAAGGCGCTAAGCATGGACCTACGTAGCAGAAGCAGCCTGCCTCCTTGCTCTCAACAAGGTGGCAAAGACTGCCGCAGAATAACCCTTCTACTTGAGCCCCGCCCATACAAAGGCCAAACTGAAGGCGGGCACCGATCCACCTGAGACATTCGTCACGGACCTAGCCGCAGCAGAACGTCTGCTACCGACAACTTCTAGGAAAAGCCTATCGAGTAGGCGAATGAGAAAAGCCTAGTAGGCCGTCTCGCCCAACCGGGCGCTACCAAGAGCGCCTTTCTCCGAAAGCCTCGATACGCCAACTAGTTGCCCTATGAGAGCCCACGGGGAAAGGACAAGACAAAGACTTAATTGGGAGCTTACTGACCCTCGACTTGGACGAACCATCAGCTGCCCCATTCCTCCACCAGAGAGACCTCTGGGTGAACCCCAAGGAAGCCAATAATATTAGCTAGCGCTGGAATTAAGCCATAATGCACATTTGCCCCATAAAGCAAATCAGGCTCTAGTCGATTCAACTCCCTGATCCTTTCCTGTTCCAGGCGAGTAGACTGCCGTAAACACTGCGACCACCTGAAGCATGCTCTCGCCTCCCCAGGCTCCAAAAATGGGAGCTTGTAAGGCCAGAGCATTGCTCCCAACGATCGCTTCAGTGAACCATCTACTTTCCCATCTTGCGATAAAGAAGATTGCTAGGGCTCTGTTCCATACAGTGAGTCCGCACCCCTTGGTAGTGCAAGTTGTGCACCCACCCACGTAGTACCCAGGCCTGCCCCTGCTTAGCCTCAAAATGTCAATCAAGAACAGGCGAATTCAGGACAGCTGAATCTTTATTTTCTTTCTTTCTTTCTTTATATCTTTCTTTCTTTATTTTTATTTTTTATTTAGTTATTTATTCATTTATTTTTACAAAGACACCTCTAAACCAAAAATGCCATCAGCATATGTTAAGAGACACTCTTTCCGTGCCAACAATATGAAGTAGAAAGAACTCCCAAACACAGGCATACTAATCCACGGCTTTCCTGCTAGACGGCCTTCCGTCTGACTGCACAAAGATGGACTTCATATTTTAAGTTCAACTAGCACCTGGTGATATGAAATACAGCTCTCATTCCGCAGTGGCAATTGAGTCAGCAATGAAGAAGCCGAGAAACTGCAGACAAGTTCCCATTATACCACCTGGTAAAGACTCCACTTTTAGACCACTGAAGCAAAAAAGCATGCGAGCGTGCCTTGAGTCCTGCCAGCAGCTGATCGAATTGAAGGGATTCAGTGTATGCAGGGCATTGTCCAGAGAACGCAAGACCCCTCCTCCAGGCTGACTCCACATCCACAGTCTAAACCGGCAGTCACCTTGGCTGATGCCGATCAGCGCGGAAGCCATCTTGTAAGCCCAGCATATGAAATATGCCTACTAGAGTCTGAGCCGCTGCCATTGCTGCTAGAGAACTAACCTAGCTGCTTCTGGCCCCCCATTAAGGCATTCACTGAACACTAGCAGCGACTCTCCGTACTGGAGAACCTCTGATAAACGGAATGGGAGCATAGATAGCTCCAAAGGCCAGAGTTCTATTTTGCAACCCCTCTCCGCTGAGCTGCCTTTTCCATATGTAAAATTAAACCACATATAGCCAAAATTAAGACATTACAAATCTACCGTAAAATCGTATAATTTGGCAAAGTCAAACTAAACGGGAACATTTTCCATTAAGAAACCACACAACTATAAAATTCTTCCCATGACATAATGCTTATGGCAGAGCATTCCACATCTGTGGACTGGCCATGGCGCTCACCCAAGTACCTGTTACAACTGTCCAAGAGAGTTATCACCATAATTCCTTTTGACTTGAATATGTTTACAGCGGAACATAGCGCTATATCACAGCAGCTAAGCCAAAATATTATCCTGCCATATAAACCGACTTTAACGCTTTATAGGACCTTCTATGGATAGCGGAAGGAGATTCTGGTAAATCAACATAGCTATGCCCTTTTTTCTTTGCTTTTTTTTTTTTAAAGGATAGGACTCCAAAAACCAACTTTCTGCCACTCCAATGAAATCAAAGCAGATCCGCTAAAATTACCCGAACTGCTACTATAGCTTTGCAAGAAGCTACCAGCCCCCACTGCACCCAGTTGTCCTTCCCCCCCCCCCTTATCCTGGGAGATTCTGCATTGCAGGAGGCGTTGCCCACCCCCTGCCAGCCTACTGCATCTGCCAGGGAGCTGAAGAGCAAAATAGAAAGTAGAACCTCTGGAAGCAAACAGTGTCCCATCCTTGGGATTCAGGTGCAAAAGGTAAAAATCAAAAGTAAAATCAACAGTGTTAGCTAAAAATGAACAAGGCTATCTCTCACTAAAGCGAGGTTTTTTTTTTTCTGTTTGAAATCCCACCGAAGTCCGTGGGACCCAAGCTTTCGAACACAGCCCCTGACGCTGTGCATTAACCACAACCAGAGAAATGAAATGAAATGAAACCCTGCTCTAGTAATAGATGAGAATTTCCTGGGAAGGGCCTGCTAAGTGTTGCTATGAAACACACAAGCACCTCCCCAGGCCTTCCTGCAGTCAGAGAAATAGCAGTGGAATACACCGACCACCTTGCAAATGGAGGTCTGAGAGGTTGTTGCCTGTGTGAACCTGATGAGTAATATGATTTTGTATTGTACCACTCACCCCCCAGGGATGGGGGCACTGAATACTATATGTGATTCATGAGCAGCGCTGTCATTGGGTGGCCTTTAAGGCAGCAGAGCCCGACCAAAGATACAGAAATTAAGAGCTTTAAATCTTGGTCATATAAACTGGATTCTCAGACCTTACATCACATATGTTTATGTTTATGTTTATTGTCTTGATTGACCGCCCTTCATTGGTAAGCAGAGCGGTTTACAAAATATATCTTCAGTACAGTGGGCACAAGGCCGGAAAAGGAAAAAGAAATTACAATTTAGTAAAAGTAAAGAAATAAGGACAGGAGAAGAGGGTCAATAAAGGAAAAGGAGAGGCTAGGAGGGAGAGAGGTTGAAGGCAAGGGAGAAAAGGTGGGTTTTCAAAGCGTGCTTGAAAGTAGGGTGATGGGGCTCCAGGCGGAGAGTGGAGGGAAGGGAGTTCCAGAGGGCCGGACCTACAAAGAAGAAAGCAGAGGAGCGGGTGGATTGGAGATGAGCATGTGAGGGGGGAGGGAGAGTGAGACGGTTGAGGTGAAAGGAGCGAGGAGTGTGCCGAGGGGTGTGAAAGTAGATGAGGTCGGCAAGGTACTGTGGCGTGGTGGTGTGAAGAACTTTATGAACGAGTGTGAGAAGCTTGAATTGAATCCGGAAGGTAACGGGAAGCCAGTGGAGATGGAAGAGGAGGGGTGTGACATGGTCCCTGTGGGAGGCGGAAGAAACGAGACGAGCAGCGGTGTTTTGGATGCGTTGTAGACGAGAGAGGTGGAGCTTCGATAGGCCAGAGAGAATAGAGTTAGCAAAATCAATCCGGGAGATGACGAGGGCTAGAAGCAGGGTGGCAAGAGCGGAAGGTGAGAGGAAGGGGCGAACAGCACGGATCTGCCTAAGATAGAAAAAGGAAGATTTAGACACGTGAGAGATATGGGAAGAGAAGGAGAGATCAGAGTCGAAAATTACCCCAAGGTATCGAAAGGTGGAGACCAGAGAGATGGGGGTGGCGGAGAACGAGGGGGCAAGTGATGGGGGCTGGTGACTGTGGGGGAACCAGAGGCTCTGTGGTGATTTCTTTCCTGACCTGCAGATAATGGCTGCATGCCCACAGTCATAGAAAGGCACTATTGAGTGTACCAGCTGCCCTCTGGTGGCCATAGACCGTAGCACAGGCACTTCCTGGTTGACAGCTTAACTGCCAGTCTATTTTTTTATATCCTGAGGTTTCCTAAACCTGTCCCTGTGAATTTTGGGCAACTTTCACTATAGAATACATAAAGGCACACTTCTAGGCTTTCCCTCCTGCCAACTACAAGTTAGGGCTCTGCCCTTGAACTTAAAAGCTGGCAATTTGCCTAATATCCTGGGCCTTAACAGATGCTCCTCAGAGACATGATTAGGAGTGAAAGACCATGTGGTATCAGAGATCAATGCCAAAACTGCTGTCCTGTTTTTAAGTTTATTCTTATTTATTCTATAAAGAGGATTGACAACAGTCCCCCTTAATGCTGAGGAACCCCCTGAGCCTCAAACCCCCCCCCCCCTACAAACAAAAGAAAGAAACAAACACTAGGCCCAAAAATTTAGCTATTCTGCCTGTTTTCCTCACACAGGCAGCTCACTGCTACTCGCGCCATGCGGTCCAAATACCTAGAGAGGAAATGGCCGCCCCTTTGCCAATGAATTTTGGCGCCAAGAACAACAGCCGCTGCAAAAAGGAGGCCTCAGCAGACCGACCGAGCCCGAAGGCCTTACCTGCAGGGCCAAAAGCCACACAGCCTGCTCCTACCTCCTTGAATTCATCCGATCCTCAAGCCACGCTGACGCGCCTGGCAGCTGCGGTGAGGTTCGCTTAGCCGGTTCCACAGAGTAAAATTAAATCCTGCAGCAACGGAGAGGCTCCGTCTCACACAGCTTCAGTGTGGCTGTACGGGTCCCGGAGCTCTCTCCCGTACAGTCAAGGGAGAGAGATCCGCACCGGCAAATGCCTGCAGCAAGTGAAAATAACTGACGAGGGAAGGCGAGAACTGCTACTAATTGAAAGAGCCAGGCTCAAATTTAAAATTACTGTAAATAAGGAAATTTGCTCCTAACTAAAGGGAACTAATCCCTGATTGCCAATTAACCAAAGGTAACTGAATTAAAAGTAAAATTTAAAAGTAAAAATCAAAAGGAAACTCAGAATTTGTCACACTAAATGCTCCTTATCTGTTCCCCCCAAGTGAGCCCAGAAGCTAGGCTCACTATGTCCTCCTGCTGCAAGGAGACTGGACTAGGGTTGCCAACTGGCTCCAGATGCGCCCGACACACTTGATCCAGTCCTAGGTTTACCCCACTGCATGCAGGGACATGTAGTTCTGATTTTTCCATTGCATTCCAGAAGAAAAGCACGACTACATGTCCCTGCATGCAATGGGGTAAACCCAGGACTGGATCAAGCCTGTCGGGCGCATCTGGAGCCAGTTGGCAACCCTAGACTGGACACACTGGAGGCTGATGGGAGATACCAGCAGGCTATATCCAGTGATGTCACGACTTTGACATGCCCAGTCTCCTAGCTGCAGGAAGAGGTGCACAACCCAGAAGTAGAGGACTAAACTGGAGGAACGATAAGGAACAATGCATTTCTGCTTCCTTCATTTGTAAAATCATACATGTTTGGATGTGTGCGTATAGGAAGAGTTTCAAGAGAGATGAAAAAGTATTATAAGAGCAGGGGGCTGTGTAAGGAATCTTTATAACTCATCTAACTATAGGTCTCTTTTCCAATAGTGGGAGTGGTATTTAAGTGTTGTCTATGTGTGTGTGTGTGTGTTCAGTGCAATAGGGCTGCGGTGCCTCTATGTGTGTGTGAATCAAACAAATAGATGAAGCTTCAGTGACCCAGAAGTAGGTGTAGATGCTGTGGGTGTGAAGAGCATAAGCCACTTTCTTGATCCTGTACTGAGAGAGGGAGAGGGCCAGAGCACTCCTAGGAATGAACGAGACACTTACAATGTGCAAACTCCTTTCCACTTCAGACTGGGACCCAGGGGAGGAGCAGGGAGCTGCGAGACTATCAGACAGCCTGCGAGTCCCCTGGGTCCTTCCAACAGAAGACAAAACCTCCCTCAAGGCCCTTAGGGCTTCATCTCCAGTAAGAAAACACTTCCAGAACAGTTTGGGGTTGTTCCAAAAACAAAATTTACTAGCGTACTTAAGAACATAAGAATATACAGATATGCCATACTGGGTCAGACCAAGGTCCACCAAGCACAGTATCCTGTTTCCAACAGTGGCCAATCCAGGTCACAAGTACCTAGCAGTTTCCCCAAAAGACACAGGTTCCACAATGCTTGTACTGGGTCAAGCAGTGATATCCTGGGTCCCTTTTTAATAATGGTTTATGGACCTTTCCTCCAGGAACTTGTCCAAACCTTTTTAAAACCCAGCTACACTAACAGCCTTTACTACATCCTCCGGTAACAAATTCCAGAGTTTGATTACACGTTGAGTGAAAAAATATTTTCTCTTATTTGTCTTAAATAGTTTACCCTGTAGCTTCATTGCATGTCCCCTGGTCTTTCTATATTCTGATAACATAAACAACCGATCTACCTTTACCCATTCCACTCTGTTCATAAATTTATAGACTTCTATCATATCTCCCCTCAGCTGTCTCTTTTACAGGTTAAAGAGCCCTAATCTTTTTAGCCTTTCTTCATAGGAGTATCCTTCCATCCCCTTTACCATTTTGGTGACTCTTCTCTAAACCTTTTCTAATAAGGCTATATCCTTTTTAAGATACGGCAACCAGAATTGCACACAATATTCAAGATGCAGTCACACCATGGAACGATACAGAGGCATTATAATATTCTTTGTTTTATTCTCCATTCCTTTCCTTATGATACCTTAGAAAAGGTTCAGAGAAGAGCCACCAAAATGGTAAAGGATACCCTTATGAAGAGAGGCTAAAAAGGTTAAGGCTTGTGAACCTGGAAAAGAGACGGCTGAGGGGGGATATGATAGAAGTCTATAAATTAATGAATGGAGTGGAACAGGTAAATCTAGATCGATTGTTTACATCATCAGAATATAAAAAGACTAGGGGACATGCAATGAAGTGTAATCAAACTTTGGAATTTGTTACCAGAGAATGTAGTAAAATCTGTTAGCGTAGCTGGGTTTTAAAAAAGTTTGGACAAGTTCCTAGAGGAAAGGTCCATAAACTATTATTAAAAAGGACCCGGGATATCACTGCTTGACCCAATACAAGCATTGTGGAACCTGTCTTTTGGGGAAACTGCTATGTACTTATGACCTATATTGGTCAGTGTTGGAAACAGGATACTGGGCTTGACGGACCTTGGTCTGACCCAGTGAGTATGGCATATCTTATTTTCTTATGGTCTTAAGTAGGGTAGCATGTGATCTTACCTCCTGTGCTGGGAGGCAGTCCACTTCTGGAAGTTTGCTATCACCCATAGTATAGGGCTGAGGGAGGCTTACTTGCCAGGGGACTTCAATTCCCTGGCGGATCAGTTGATTCGTGTCCTCCAGCCGCATGAGTGGACCTTCAGTTGTGGTTCAGATCTTTTGGGAGGGGGATACCCCCATGATAGATCTGTTTGTCACTCCGTGCAATACCCAGATGGACCAGTTCTGTTCCAGGGTGGCTTCCAGCAGCTGGCTGGCACTATCTGCCTTCCTCCTCCTTTAGAGAGTGAACCTGCTTTACACATACCCTCTGATTCTGCTGGTGGCAAAAACCTCGCTGAAGCTTCAGCCCAACAAGGGCATGATGATCCCCCTTTCACTCCGTATTGGTTCAGGCATCCATGATTTCCTCTGCTGCTTCAGCTCTCTCGGTGGGAGCCTCTGCATCTGGGCTATGCACCAGACATCTCTCAGGAGACCAAAAATACAAATATCCAAGATCAAAAACCACAAGTGTAAGTCCAAAGGTTAGAGGTATGATTAATAAATTAGTGGGAAGGCAGGCTTGCAAGCACAGTGGAGCCTCCTAAAAGCTTTCAAAACAAGCTGGAGAACATTCCCATGCAGGGCTCTATCGGGGACGTCACCCATACATGAAAACATATTCCTGCTGTCCTAAGAAAATAATGGGTCAGACCAAGGTCCATCAAACCCAGTATCCTATTTCCAACAGTGGCCAATCCAGGTTACAAGTACCTGCCAGATTCCCAAAAAGGCACACAGGTTCCACAGTGCTGGTCCCACAGTAAGCAGTGGATTTTCAGGGTCCTCATAATGATTTATGGACTTTTCCTCCAGGAACTTGTCCAAACCTTTTTTAAACCCAGCTGCACTAAAGGGTAGTTACTCACCTGCCCACAAAGAACACTTGTTACAGGTGAGTAACTACGCTTTACTCCTGAGGTGAGAGATTCATCTGTCTAAGAAGATGTTTTAATATAAGGAAAAAAATAAAGGGAAATGCAGGAGTCCTTCAGAAAGGTCTACATTACTTTACCTTTTATGCCCGCCGCTGAAGACCCACATCTCAAAACAACCAAAGTTACAAGAACAAGAGTGGAGCAAAAGGAGGGGAAGATTATTGCACAGCAAATTTCTATCAAGGACATAATGTATAACTGCAAAACAATAGGGATGAAAAGGGGGGGGGGGGGAGGGGCGGCGTAACACCAGGGCAAAGATGGTACGTAGATATTTCAGAGAGACCTTTAAAATCCCCCTAGAGCAGTGATTCTCAACCTTTTTTGTACCATGACCCCTCTTACCATTGGTCAACTTGTGGTGACCCCCAATGATAAAGTCATGCGTCTCTCTTCCTTTACCGTTAACGCATTGTCGCTGTAATCATTTGTTGAATTATTAATATAGGCCTTTGCAATATGTTTTTATTTATAAAATTTACTTATTTAAACCACAATAATTAATCACAATAACAAGTAACAATATTTGATTTCAAAATTATGATGATTTTGTAGTCAAATCACTAATATGAAATAAAATTATTTTTTCTACCTTTGTTGTCTGACCAATTTATTCTCTGATCATGCTGGTCCCGATCTGAGGCTTCTGCTTTCCTGTCTTCTCTTAGCTCTCTTTCTGTGGTCTATGGTCCGTCTGCCATTTCTTATCTCTTCTTTTGTTTTCTTCACTTCTTTCCATCAGCCTATTTCCAGTCCCAGTAACCCTCCCCAGTATCAGCCCCTTTCCAGTCCTCACTCTCAGTACCTTCCAATGTCAACTTGTATTCCCATGACTGCCACTGGTGTCCATTCCCTTCCAGTCCCCCTCTTTCCCCACTGACCAGTCCCTTCTAGTACAAATACCATGGCAGCCCCTCTCAGATCCACTCCTTTCCAGTTCCATTCTCCCATCCCCTCGTATCAGCCCATTTGTAGCCTTAGCCCCCAGTTTTCTTCCAGGGCCAGCCGCTCTATCCTCCCCTCCCCACAATCAGCCCATTCCCAGTCGAAGCCCCCCCAATCAGCTCGCTTCCAGTGCTAGTCCCCCCTCAACCCCATTACCAGTGCTAGGCTCCCCTAATCAGCCCATTACCAGTCCTACCTCCCCCCCCCCCATCAGCCCATTACCAGTCCTAGCCTCCCCTAATCAGCTCATTTCCAGTGCTAGTCCCTCCTCAATCCCATTACCAGTGCTAGGCTCCCCTAATCAGCCCATTACCAGTCCTACCCTCCCCCCCATCAGCCCATTACCAGTGCTAGCCTCCCCTAATCAGCTCATTTCCAGTGCTAGTCCCTCCTCAACCCCATTACCAGTGCTAGGCTCCCTTAATCAGCCCATTACCAGTCCTACCCCCCCATCAGCTGATTACCAGTCCTAGCCCCCTCTAATCAGCCCATTTTCAGTCCTACTCCCCGATCAGCTCATTTCCAATGCTAGCCTCCCATCAGTCCATTACCAGTCCTACCCCACTATCAGCACATTACCAGTCCCAACCCCCCCTTGATCAGTCCATTCCCAGTCCTAGTCTTCCCTAATCAACCCATTACCAGTCCTAGCCAACCCCCCCATCTGCCCATTATAATCCTAACCCGCACTGTCTCTCCCCTCTGTCCAGCATTTATCCCCCGTCTGTCCAGTATGTTCCCCTGTATCTTCCCTTTGTCCATGTCAGCCCCCCTCCCTCCTAGCCCCCCTCTGTCCATGTCAGCCCTCTCTCCCTCCATGTCAGCCCCCCTGTCCATATCAGCCCCCTCCCTCCATCCATCCATCCCTCCATGTCAGTCCCCCCTCTGTCCATGTCAGCCCCCCTGTCCATGTCAACCCCCCTCCCTCCATCCACCCATCCATCCCTCCATGTCATCCCCCCTGTCCATGTCAGTCCCCTCCCTCCATGTCAGTCCCCCCTCCGTCCATCCACCCATCCATCCCTCCATGTCATCCCCCCTGTCCATGTCAGCCCCTCTGTCCATGTCAGCCCTCCCTCCATGTCAGCCCCCTCTCTCCATGTCAGCCCCCCTGTCCATGTTAGCCCCCTCCCTCCATCCATGTCATCCCTCCCCTCCCTCCATGTCAGCCCCCTCCCTCCAGCCATCCCTCCATGTCAGCCCCCCTGTCCATGTCAGCCCCCCTCCCTCCCTCCCTCCATCCATCCATCCCTCCATGTCAGTCCTCCTCTGTCCATGTCAGCCCTCCCTCCATGTCAGCCCCCCTGTCCATGTCAGCCCCCATCTGTCCATCCATCCCCCCATGTCAGTCAACCCCCTCCCTCCTCCCTCCCTCATGTCAGCCCCGTTGCAGGTTCCCTGCCCCCTCCTCCCCTCTCCCTGTCTGCCTGCTACTGTGCCCTGCTGTTCTTCTACAGCCGCGGCTCCCTGTCTCTTAGGGAACCGCGGCTGTGCCTGTAAAATCGTTGTGGAGCCTTTCTGTCTCTCGATGGGCGAGCTCCGTGCAGCATTGTCCCGCCTCCAAAGGAAGTGGTAAACAACTTCCTTTGCAGGCGGGACAATGCTGCACAGAGCCCGTCGAGAGACAGAAAGGCTCCGCAATGGTTTTACAGGCACAGCCGTGGTTCCCTAAGAGACAGGGAGCCGCGGCTGCATTAGAAGGGAGGCGGGAGTTTGCCGCTGCCGAGAAGCGGACTCGGCAGCGGCAGCAACTTGAGCGCTTTTTTATTTGTAACGGTGGAGCGAGGCGACCCCCGCTAAATCGTATGGTGACCCCCGTGGGGGTCGCGACCCACAGGTTGAGAAGACGAAATTAGACCTTACCTGCTAATTGTCTTTCCTTGAGCTCTCTCCGGGCCAGTCCAGGGAAGGTAGGGTTGTCAATCCCTTCCAGCAGCTGAAGGCTGAATTTTGAAGTTTTACATACAAGCTATCTGGCTCCACCTACCTAACCAACCTCAGTCTACTGTTGTCAAAGCGGAAAAGGAACCCAAACAGCCCAACGCTCTCAACCCCCTGATCAGGAGAAACGCTGAGTCCCTTTATTCCATAATCCAAAAAAATTGTTATTTATTTTTTTAATTAGTCTGGTCATAGTCACCAGTATGTTTTTTTTTGTTGTTGTTTTTGTTTTTTTTAAAAGAAGACTCCCGAAAACAAAACGGAAGCCCCATAGCCCAAACAGAAGGGGAAACCGTGACGAGGAACCGCCCAGAGTATCAATCAAGCAAGAAGAGCCGCTATGCCAGCCTGGCACCGGCAAAGCGCCTAGGAAGAAGGGCGCACACCAACAGACTGAAAACAACCGAATGCGATGAGCCCGCAAATACAGAGGGTGGGCCCTGGACTGGCCCGGAGAGAGCTCAAGGAAAGACAATTAGCAGGTAAGGTCTAATTTCGTCTTCCTCTTCATCTCTCCGGGCCAGTCCAGGGAAGGTAGGGTAGTACCAAAGCAGTATCTAACCCCAGGAGGGAACCGCGAGGCCCGCCACAATGGCTGAATTCCCTACATTTGCGTCCCCTCTGGCCTGAACATCCAGTCGATAATGCCGCGCAAAAGTATGCAGGGAAGACCAGGTAGCCGCCCAGATGTCCACCGGTGGCACCAACGCCAATTCCGCCCAGGAGGCGGCTTGGCCCCTTGTGGAATGAGCCCGCAGTCCCGAAGGAGGAACCTGACCACTGGCCTGATATGCCGCCGAAATCGCATGCTTCACCCAACGAGCAATGGTAGCCTTGGAGACTGCCTCCCCTTTCTGAGGACCCCCAAACAGCACAAACAAACGATCCGTCCGGCGAAAAGACTTCATCTTGCGCAGGTATCTCCATAGCACTCTGCCCAGATCCAACCTCCGCAGAACCGCATCCATGGGTTGATCCGCCTGGACCCGAAAGGTCGGCAGGGAAATGGGCTGATTCAGATGAAAACGAGACACCACCTTCGGAAGAAAAGAAGGCACCGGACGCAGCGTTATCTTTTCCTCCGAAAAATGGAGAAACGGCTCTCGACAGGAAAACGCTTGCAGATCGGAAACTCTCCGTGCCGAGCATAAGGCCACCAGAAACGCTGTCTTCCAAGAACAATCTCTGACCGACACCGTATTTGCCGGTTCAAAGGGAGGCCTCGCGAGCGCCTCTAGTACCAAGTTCAAATCCCAAGGGGGCACTACCGACCGGACAGGGGGCCACAGAAGCTTAACCGCCTTCAAAAACCTTAGCACATCCGGATGCCCGGATAATGAAACCCCCTGAACCTTGCCGCGAAAACATGACAACGCGGCTAGCTGAACCTTCAACGTATTAAGTGCCAAGCCTTTTTCCAAACCCTCCTGAAGAAAAGATAACACTTCAGGCACTAAGGCAGATCTGGGGGCAAGCCGACGCAGAGCACACCAGCGTTCAAAAATACGCCAAACTCGAATATAAGCCAAGGAAGTAGACCGCCTCCTGGCCTTCAGCATAGTGGTGACGACCGCAGACGAGTAACCCCTACGGCTCAACCTCTCCCTTTCAATAGCCAAGCTGTAAGCAAGAAGCGATCGATGTTGGGCATCAGCAGCGGCCCCTGGAACAAGAGGTTCATCCGAACGGGCAGCCGCCAGGGAGTATCTGCGAGGAGACGCATCAAGTCGGCATACCAAGCTCTCCTGGGCCAATCCGGGGCAACGAGGATCACTAACCCTCGGTGACCCTCTATCCTCCGAAGAACTCTCCCGATCATCGGCCACGGCGGAAACACATAAAGAAGAACCTCCGCCGGCCAGGGTTGAGCTAAGCCATCCAGACCCTCCGACATGCGTTCCCGGCGCCTGCTGAAGAAGCGTGTGGCCTTGGCATTGTCGAAGGTGGCCATAAGATCCATGACTGGCTGTCCCCAGCGCAGAGTCAATTTGTGGAACATGGCTGCATTCAACTCCCACTCTCCTGGGTCCACAGCGTGTCGACTGAGGTAATCGGCTTGAACATTGTCGCGCCCCGCCACATGGGCCGCCGACAACGCAAGCAAATGCAATTCCACCCAATCCATTAAGCTCTGACTCTCCTGCAGCAGGAGCGCACTGCCCATTCCGCCCTGGCGATTGATGTAGGACACAGTCACCGCGTTGTCGGAGAAAACCCGAACCGCTTTGCGAGACAAGAGCGGAAGAAAATGCTGAAGGGCGAGGAACACTGCTCGGAGTTCCAGGTGATTGATGGACCACTCTTGTTGTTCTGGAGACCAACTCCCCTGCGTCACGGGGGAGAGACAATGCGCACCCCAGCCTGCTAGACTGGCGTCCGTTGTCACGAGAACCCAATCTGTCTGCGTCAGTGGGACCCCTGCGCGAAGATGGCTGGGCTCCAACCACCATTGCAGACTGACTGTGACCGCCGGAGAGTAGGGCAATCGGAGATCCAGTGGGTGATCCTGCGGCGACCACCGCGTCAACAACGCATGCTGAAGCGGACGCATGTGTGCCCGCGCCCAGGGCACGAGATCCAAGGCCGCCGCCATGGATCCAAGAAGCTGCAGGTACCGCCACGCCGTCGGAGCGGGAGTGCGCAGAAAGGCTGATACCTGCCCCAGAATCTTCTGATACCTGCCCCAGAATCTTCTGAACCCGCTCCTCCGGAAGAAATACCGCTCTGAGCTCGGTATCGAAGACAGCGCCGAGATAAAGAAGACGCCGAACCAGTTGCAAGTGACTTTTGGCCCGATTCACTACCCAACCGAGACTCTCCAGAAAAGCCACCACCTTTGCGGTCACCGTCACGGATTCGTCCACCGACGGAGCCCGAATCAACCAATCGTCCAGATACGGATGTACCAAAATACCTTGCTTGCAGAGGGCGGCCGCTACCACCACCATGACTTTGGTGAACGTGCGTGGTGCTGTAGCCAGGCCAAACGGGAGCGCTCGGAACTGAAAATGTCCCTGTGGCACCGCAAAGCGCAGAAACCTCTGATGAGCTGTCCGAATCGGGATGTGAAGGTAGGCCTCCGTCAGATCAATGGACGAGAGGACCTCCCCCGGGAGGACCGAGCGAATGACGTAGCGCAACGTCTCCATGCGAAAATGCGGGACCCGCAAACAGCGGTTGACGTGCTTGAGATCCAAAATAGGACGAAAAGAACCTTCTTTCTTGGGAACCACGAAATAAATCGAGTATCGACCGAAGCCTAACTGGTCCCGAGGAACGGGGACCACCGCCCGAAGGTTGAGCAACCGCTGAAGCGTCGCGGAAACCGCCGCTCTCTTTCCCGCAGAGCCACATGGAGACACCACAAAAGCATCCCCTAAGGGGCGAGCAAACTCCAGCACATACCCGTCACAAATAATTTCCAGAACCCACTGGTCCGTCGTAATGGTGGCCCAAACGGAAAGGAACTCTTGCAAGCGTCCCCCTACTGGACACTCCGCTTGGGCCAGCCTCGTTTCATTGCGGCTTCTTATTGGGGGTTTGCTGGGCCCCAAAATAGCCTCTACCGAACCCCTAGCACCCCGAAAGGGCTGCCCCCGTGACAGAAAATGCCCTCTCTGGTAGGGTGCAAATCTCAAACCACGGAATCTACGGAACTCCCTGGCTGGACGATGGGGCAACAATCCCGCTTTCTGCCCGCGCGGCCGGTCCTCTGGAAGCCTACCGCCCTTGGAGTCCCCAAGATCCTTCACAATCTTCTCCAGCGCGTCTCCAAAAAGCAGCGAGCCCTTATAGGGTAGTTTGCTAAGCCGAGACTTAGAAGATGCATCCGCCGCCCAATTCCGCAGCCAGAGGAATCTGCAAGCCGCAATCACGGACGCCATGGATTTTGCAGAAATGCGGACGAGATCATAAAAGGAATCCGCTAGGTAAGCTGCGGCCGATTCTAACTTCGCACCTTCCGCGGCTGCTTGATCCCCAGTGTCCCCCCGAGCCTCCCCTTGAATCCACCTAATGGAGGCTCGAGACACATAAGCGCCACATATCGCTGCCCTCAACGCAAGGGCGTTAGAGTCATAAACTTGTTTGAGCAGGGTCTCGAGCTTACGATCCTGCAAATCCTTAAGGGCCGCTCCGCCCTCCACTGGGATCGTGATCTTCTTCGTGACCGCAGCCACCAAGGTGTCCACCTTAGGCATTTTTAATAAATCCTGCTCCTCCTGTGGCAATGGATAGAGCCGGCCAATGGTCCTTGCGCCACGCAAGGTGGCCTCCGGGCATTCCCACTCGGATTCCACCATTTGTTTGATCACTCTGTGCACCGGAAAACACCGCTGCTCCGTCTTAACACCCTGAAGTAGCGGATCTTCCAAAGGCTCCTCCTGAGACTTTGGTATAACAATATTTAGGGCAGAAAGGGACTGAGCAATTAGGGCTCCTAGCTCTTCCTTCCGAAAAACCCGAAATAGATTAGGGTCTTCACCACCCCCCATGTCCGCGTCTTCTAACTCCTCCGCCCAGGGCTCAACACCTGAATCTGAGAGGATCTCCCCTTCCTCAGGACCATGCATAGCTGGAGGGAGTGGACCGACGCTATCAGCCCCCACTCCAGTCCCCCAAACCAAGGTGGAGGGCCCCTCCACCGGGTCTAGGGCAGAAACATCTTTCTGCTGAGCCCCGGACTGCCCGGAGGGAGAGACAGCGCCGCCGGCCTGCTGACGCTGCAGACAATAAGCCTTATGCAAAGACAAAATAAACTCCGGGGGGAAAAAGGATTCCCAACCCCCCTGCCCTACAGGGGAGAGTTGTGGAGGATCCTCCACTACCGGAAGAGACTGCTTCGACTTAGTTTTCTTTTTCCCTGTTTTTTTCTCAGCTGGCACAGAAACGGGAGCCTTAAGTAAAATGGCGGCCCTTCCCGCCTTTTCTGACTCCCCCTTAGCAGGGCCTAACGCCGGCGAGACATCCGCCGGACTGTCCATTCTGTCACAAACGTCTCGGGAACAAATACCGGCCAAACGCGCACACCGCCGACAGATCCCCGCTTCGGAAAACCCTCTGCTACAGCCACACAGCACGCAGCCCGACAAACGCGGCCGCATGCGTCTCCGCGCCAAACCGCGCGACGAAGAAACAGCCTGCTAAAATCTATCTGCCGGCTCACCTGCTGCACAGAGAGATCAAATCCATGAGTCACTCAGGTCTGCTGCTAGCGGCAGAGTACTCACTGCGCCGGATGCGGGAGATTGGGCTCTGGGGCTCCCAGGACCGTCACCGCTGAAGATCTGCAGGCTAGGCTGGGGAACGAGGCAGGCGCTGCCTCTGGCCTACTGCTACCGGCGTCGGACCTCCGATCTACTTTTTTTTTTTTTTTTTTTTCAATTTAAAAGAAAAAAGAAGCTCAGTGCTGACAGCGAGGCTCCCCGCTAGGGCACCCCACCGCAAACACACAAAAACAATAAAGTCCTGGTCAAGTTCTCTTCTGGAGCCAGAGGAAGGTACGTCCCTTTCAGCTGCTGAGGACTGAAGACTGAGGTTGGTTAGGTAGGTGGAGCCAGATAGCTTGTATGTAAAACTTCAAAATTCAGCCCTCAGCTGCCGGAAGGGATTGACAACCCTACCTTCCCTGGACTGGCCCGGAGAGACGAAGAGGAACCGCTGCTTTACACCGACTCCAATCTGTTTATATCCTTTTGAAGGTGCGGTCTCCAGAATTACACACAATACTCCAAATGAGGTTGCACCAAAGACATACAGAGGCACTATCCACCTCCTGTCTTCTGCTGGCCATTCCTCTCTCTATGCACCCAAGAATCCTTCAAGCTTTCCCTATCATCTTTTCTACCTATTTAGCTACTTTAAGATTGTCAGACACAATCAGGCCCAGGTCCCTCTTTTCTTTTGTGGACTGAAGTGCTTCACTCCCTATACTGTACCACTCCCTTGGATTTTTGCAGCTCAAATGCATGACCCTGCATTTTTTAGCATTAAATCTCAGCTGCCAAATTCTAGACCATTCTTCAAGCTTATCTAGATCCCTCCTCATATTATCTACTCCTTCTTGGTTGTCTACTCTATTGCAGATTTTGGTATCCGCAAAGAGGCAAACATTACCCTTCTGCAATATCACTAATGAAGATGTCAAAAAGAATCAGACCAAGGACAGATCCCTGTGGCACACCACTAGTAACCTCCTTCTCCTCATAGTGAGCTCCATTTACCTGTACCCTTTATCGCCTCCCACTCAACCATTTTTTAATCCAGTCTGTAACTTTAGGGTCAATCCCTAGGGTGCTCAGTTTGTTTATAAGACAGCTGTGTGGAACAGTGTCAAAGGCTTTAGTGAAATCCAAGTGCACCACATCTAGGGTTCTCTCTCGCTCCAACTCCCTAGTCACCCAGTCAAAGCAAGCAATCAGATTTGTCTGACAATAACGTACCTCTGGTGAATCCATGCTGCCTCGGATCCTGTAATCCACTGGACTCCAAAAAGCTCTCTATTTTCTCTTTTAGCAGCATTTCCAATAATTTACTCACCACAGAGGTTAGACTAACTGGCCTGTAGCCACATTCTTACTTCTACTTTTGTACTCCAATTCTCTGTTACCACTCCCAACTCCAAAGAGATATTGAAAAGGTCAGTCAGTGTTGTTGCTAGAACATCCCCAAGTTTGCTCAGTATTCTTGGATGTATCCCATCCAGACTCATGGCTTTGTCTACTTTTAGTTTAGCTAGTTCCTCACGAACAGTCTTCTGAAAATCATTTGAGATCCCCGTGGCTTCTGTTCCTATTCGTGTTTTTTTTTCTGAGCTCCTGTTCCTGGCCCCTCATCTGTGAACACAGAATAGAAATATGGAGACCCTGTTAGGAATGCCTGAGATAGAGGCAGAGTTGTCAGCATGAGACTGTGAACTATCTTTAGTGTGTTTGGTTTTCGCTTCCTTGACAACTCTGGCCAGTGGAGCCTGGTGGAGATGGGGATGGAATCATGGGTCCGAGAGGAGAGGCCCTGGGCTGTCCCCGGTTGAGCTGGTACCAGGAGAGAGTCTGCATCTGGTGATCTGGCTTTGTGTCCTGCCCACGATTGTGCCTTGTCTGGTTCCAATGAGGGTGGCGCTGAAGAACGTTGGTCAGATGCAGTGTAGTAGTGCTTGTTAGCAGCTGCCATTTTCAAAGAACAATTTGGCTTACTTTTTCTTTTTTTCTGATTGAGTTGGTTAACCAAAAACTAAAACACTGAGGTACGGAGTGAGGAGAGAGCTTGCAGCATGCTGGCATGTTCAGAGAAGCTAAAAGCACAGAGTGGGAATGGCAAGGTGGGAGAAGATACGCATGCTCAGAGATGTCCAAGAGCCTGGCACTCAGGACTCTGTCGCAGACATCACCTTTACAGTATGCCTGAACCCTCTGCTTGTCTCCAGAGATAAACTTGTTAAATTGTGCAAACAAGTCACCCAATCACTGCAGAATCTGAAACCCAGTGTCAGAATTGTCTAATCTTTTCTTCATAATCTCTCCCTGATCTGCTGTAGAAAACTGAAGGCGTTTATTATAGAGAACTAAACACTTCAGCACTAGCAGAACTCATCACGTGTTCCCAGAGACTGAGAAGGAAACCTGTAGTATAGAGAGCTAAAGATCACAGATCAGAACTGGTGAAACTGTACAATCTGTAGGATATAATTGGTAATAACATCTTTCTCGTCCCCCCTTAGGATGCAGAGCAGGTACAACTGTGTTCTGATTTCCTTCCTTCTGTATGAAATAGCAGCCCGTTAATGTCATTGTTGCAGCTCTCCAGTGACTGAGGGCTGATGGGATAGAAACGTTACCCATCTCTATCCTCTGGGACTCTGAAAGCTCGAGGTGAACATCTCTCAGAATACTTCCAGTTTCTCTCTTACTTTCAGGTGTCAGACAGCGAAGTTTCCAAGACCAGAGGCTCTTTCTGTTGAAGAGAAAGAATGCTCTCACCACCTGAGCTTCCTACGAAGAGATGTTATTCCGAAGAATCAGTTCACACAAGACTTAGGTAAACTATTCCATTCTTATAAGCCGTAATTCGTTAGCAGAGATGTAAATGAAATATGGACATGCATTGGGGTATTTTAGAAGCCCTGTTGGTGAGTTGGATGTCTGAAAATGGGTACTTGGACATGCAAAGAATGGAGACATCCCTGAAGCCATTTTAGAAGCGGGTTATATAGATATCCCCAGTGGGAGGACATCCTTTTAGCATGGGGGGCTATAGTGGGGGTGTCCCTGGGCAGAGCACAAGAGATTCATGTCGCAGTATGATTCTGAGAATGGCACAATGTTATGTGCATTTGCTGGAATCTGTCTGGTGCAGAAACACCAATATTATTCTATGCAGCACGATCCCGATGTTTATGCACCAGATAGCATTCCAGCACAAGTTCCAAATAGAGTGTTTTTGTGTATAACATATAGGTGCTGCTATTGCGGACCTGTGTGCACATGTCTAGCTTGCTCTCCTTGTTTAATGCAGACTTTTTTGGGCAGAAGTCATTTGCATGCTGTTTAGTTAACAGCATTGGAGAGCAAAACTTTGGGATTAGGTGTAATCCTGCTCTGAGCTTTAGCACACGGCTCTAATGCAAGGTGGAATTACAAATACCACACAGCCCCAGAAAGTAATTTAAGAACAGGATTGCCCAAAATGTCTTTTTCCTGAAACAGGGTAACTTTGCAAGTGTGCCTGGGGGAGGTGACAGTGCTACTTGATAGTGGGAAAAGGAGGAAAGTTAGACTTGGCCAAGGAAGAGGGGAGAGAGCATTAGGCAGACGGCTGTCTAGGGAGTTAGGCAAGATTCTACAACAAGAGCTTGAGACTGGGCAGTAACTGAGGGAGAGATTTCCTAAAGGCTGCTGCCTGCCATAAAGTGTGTTATTTGCCATATGTATTATCTCGTGCAGTGGGATCTATTTACTAATACCACAAGTTCATGCAATGCTGCACTTTGGGAAATCTCGTCCTTACTGTGTAGAATGGATCCATCTCTGTCTTTCAAGGGCTCTAGTAATGCACCTGTGGGAAAGGATAAATCTGACTAATGAATCCCACAGTGGAGCCAGTTACTAATTACTGATCAGTTCGAGAAGTTCTACGACCCGGCACTGGAGCCCTAAAGGGATCAGCACGAGCTGAAGGAGCTGAGCTTACTGCACTGTACTGTGGGGACATAGGAGGGGCCAATGAGGAGTCTTGTTTTATGCAACCTGTCAGTGAAAGGCCAATCGGAAGCTTTATTGCATTGATTCCCTCAGTTGAGCAAATCCATAGGATGAATTAAAGATCCATTAGCTTATAGGAGTGATCTTCTGCAGGTCTGTCAGCACGTTATAGCAAATATAGTGGAGCTTCTCTCATTAAATAACTGACTGACTGTTGAACTTGCCAATGAGGGTTGGAGGTGGGAGTGTGAGGAGCCAATGAGAAGCATCCGCTCGTTTATTAATTTGTCTCCTCCCTGCAGTGGATGTAACTCTGGATCCGGAAACTGCTTTTCCCTGACTACTACTACTATTCAGCACTTATAAAGCACCACGCACACAGCACTGCACAGCTAACCTACAAGAGGTAACCAATATACAAGAGACAGTCCATGTCCATCAGAGTCATGCTCATCGGAGCTTACAATCTAGTTAGAACAGTACAGAGCATTAGTCAGTTCTGCACAAGGTATGGTGTGGTACAGTTTGGTCTATAGTTTGGTCATAAATGTTGACGGGGGTTAGGGTAAGATGAAGATGGAAGTCAGGATCTGAATGCAATGGTGAAGAGGTGGGTCTTCAACCTGGATTTGAAGAGGGCCAGGGAGGATGCCTGGCACACAGACGCAGGTAGGATGTTCCAGGCGTATGGTGCAGCAAGGTGAAAGGAGCGCAGTCGGGAGTTTGCGGTGAGGGTGAAAGGCATTGATAGAAGTAATTTGTTAGCAGAGCGCAAATTTCGAGAGGGGACGTAGGGAGAGACAAGAGATAAGCAAGCTTGACCCTCAAAGTGGAATCATATAGACCAATTGCCAGTATTCCACTCCTGGCCAAGATAATAGAAAGGAGGTCCAATGCCAGATACAACAACATGTCAACAATGCTGCTCCTCTAGACCACTGCCAACATGGCTTCAGAGAAGCCCATGGTGTGGAGACGCTACTCACCACCCTATTCAACAACATTCTCAACACAATAGATAACATTCACCGTGGCGTGGCTCTTATATTCCTGGATATCGCCGCAGCATTCAACTCAGTATGCCACACAACCCTCCTGAGATGGCTCGAGGAGAAAGGCATCTGTGATTTAGCCCTAACCTGGTGTAAATCATACTTATCTGATAGATGGCAGCATGTGCGAACAGAGACATCAACATCTGAACCGTTCCACCAGAAACCGGGTGTTCCGCAGGGATTCTCCCTATCAGCCCTAATGTTTAACATCTACATGCAGCCCATCTGCGACCTCATATGCTCATTCAACATTGAGTGCATGATATATACTGATGATGTCTTGCTCTACACACCTTTCAAGACTGATCAGATCAACCTCTCATCACTAACGAACTGTTTCAACGCAGTGGAAAAATGGCTCCAAAATCAGAATCTCCGGATACAGCACAAGAAGACGGAAGTGCTGTTCATTACCAGAAACCCTAACTTCTGTCCACCAGCCTACCTAAAAGTCGGAGATGTAGAACTGCAAACCAAGTCCACAATCCTTTACCTGGGCGTAACACTGGACCAAAAACTGGACATGAAGACACACATTGGCAACATGGTAAAATCAACATATAAAATCAGGACAATTGGATATCTACGCCCCCTGCTACAACCTGATGATTTCAGAACGATCTTTCAGGCGCTAACTATTCCACATCTCGACTACGCCAACGCAATACTGCAAGGGTTACCACAATCAACCCTAAGTCCACTCCAACTTGCCATGAACTCTGCAGCCAGAGTTCTAAATGGGGCCTCAAGGCGAGAACATATAACACCTATCCTCAAAAGTCTCCACTGGCTCCCAGTCCACTGTAGGGTCGCCTTCAAGATCTTGCTACTAACATTCAAGGCCATCAATGGGCTCTCCCCCTTATCACTTGTGAGCCTCACCTTCATGACTCCCCCCACCAGGAACAGACGACTTACAGCAATAAATAGTAATTACACTTACCTGGTAATTGTAGTTCCTTGAGAGACGACAGCTTAGTCCTCCACGTATGGGTAGTGCACCTCCTCCTGCAGCATGAAGACTGGACCAATCAAACTTCAGCACCACTGGAAACAGCATACCAGGCATCTCTTCAACTCCAGTGAACTACTGTCAAAGCAAACTCAAAGAAATAGCTAACCTTTAAGAAGTTAATCCAGCATTATAATTAATATTTTTTTTAAATATCTGCGTTAAGCAGTTGTCGAGTATGACGACTCCTCGTTTTATTTCATTTTATTATATTTTATTTTTTGTTTTTTTTGTTTTTTTTACACCTTAGCCAATTGAACAAAAACAACGCCAACAGAACGTCCCGCGCCTGCCGCAGCATAAGCAGATAGCGAGAGGAAGAGGAAAACACCGGAGACAAATTAAGAAACAATAGACACACTCACCTGTGAATACGGACTTCTGAACCAAAGGCGTGCCGAGCTAAAACACCATAGGGAGGGAAGGAGGACTAAGCTGTCATCTCTCAAGGAACTACAATTACCAGGTAAGTGTAATTACTATTTCCTTATCGTTCCTCCAGCTTAGTCCTCCACGTATGGGATGTAACAAAGCAGCCTTAACGGGTGGGATTGTTTCAGCCGGCACGCAGAACCGCGGAACCAAAACCGGCATCGCCCGCCGCCAAGACGTCAAGGCGATAGTGCTTACTGAAAGTGTGCAGAGAAGACCACGTCGCTGCCTTACAGATTTCCACCGGTGAAACCAAGCTAGACTCCGCCCAGGACATGAAACTGCAAGGGGGTAAATTGAAAGGCAATGTCAGGAAATATTTTTTCACTGAAAGGGTGGTGGATGCTTGGAATGCCCTCCCAATGGAAGTGGTAGGGGCGAACACGGTGACGGAATTCAAAAAGGCATGGGACAAACACAGAGGATCCCTTTACAGAAATAGGAAAAAAAACAAAATAAACGGTACCATCTAACTTCCGAACCATATAACGTCTCAACAAATAGGGGTGTCCTATATGGAGTGGTGGGTTTACCCCTGAACAAGGATATGGAGAGAGGTGGCCTGCGCGGAGCGACAGGTGCACCTACTCTTGCCATCTCGCTGGGCAGACTGGATGGACCATGCTGGTCTTTATCTGCCGTCAACTACTATGTTACTATGTTAGGACGCCGTGTGTGCCCTGGTAGAATGAGCTCGCAATCCAACGGGCGGCACCCGACCGTGCAACAGATAAGCCGAGCCAATCGCCTCTTTGATCCACCGAGCAATGGATGCTTTCGCCGCCGCCTCACCTTTCCGAGGACCTCCAAACAGGACAAACAAACGATCAGATTTACGGAAATCGCTGGTGACCTTCAAATAGCGACGTAAAACTCTCTTGAGGTCCAAGCGACTAAGACCGCGATCGGAAGCCTGTTCCCCCGACGCTGGAAACACCGGGAGCGACACCACCTGATTCAAATGAAAAGGGGAAGACACCTTAGGCAAAAAGGAAGGCACTGGCCGCAGCACCACCTTCTGATCCGAGAAAGAAAGGAAAGGTTCCCTGCAAGAAAGAGCCTGGAGCTCGGAAATGAGCCGCGCCGAACAAATCGCCACTAAGAACACCGTCTTAAGGGTCAAATCCTTTACCGAACTCCGAGAGAGAGGCTCAAAGGGAGCCGCACTGAGCGTCCGCAATACCAAGTTGAGATCCCACGAAGGAACAGAAATCCTGCGGACCGGGCGCAGTCTAGAAACTGCCCTCAAGAAGCGAACCACATCAGCATGTGTACCCAGCGATACGCCCTGAACTTTACCTCTGTAGCAGGAAAGTGCCGCCAACTGTACCCGCAAGGAACTGGCGGCCAAACCTTTAGCAAAACCGTCCTGCAAAAAATCAAGCGCCACAGGAAGAGAGGCCGTAGCAGCCCGAACCTGACGTCGAGAGCACCAATCCTCAAAAATACGCCAAACTCGTACATAGGCCAGCGAAGTGGATCTTTTTCGTGCTTGTAGCAAAGTCGCCACCACGGATTTCGAATAACCTTTTTTCCTTAGCCGCGCCCTTTCAATAGCCAGGCCGTAAGAGAGAATCTCCCCACTTGCGGCATGCGAAGAGGGCCCTGACACAACAGATACGGATCCAGAGGAAGACGCCACGGGGATCCGTCCACTAACCTCATCAGATCGGCATACCAGGGACGACGGGGCCAGTCCGGCGCTATTAACAGCACCCGACCCCGGTGAGCCTCGATACGCTGAATCACACACCCCAGAAGTGGCCACGGGGGAAAAACGTAAAGAAGGCCCCTCAAGGGCCAAACCTGCAATAGAGCATCTATGCCCTCTGACATCGGTTCCCTCCGACGACTGAAGAAACGAGCTGCCTTCGCCGAGCGCAACGTGGCCATCAGGTCCATGACCGGTTGACCCCAATGCTGAACCACCTGCGCGAACACTTTTGGGTTGAGTTCCCATTCGCCGGCATCCACCTGAACTCTGCTGAGAAAATCTGCCGTCACGTTGTCTTTCCCGGCAATGTGCGCTGCCGATATGGCCTGTAGCCGGGGTTCTATCCATTCGAACAGCGTCCGGGCTTCCGTCTCCATGCCCACGCTTCCGGTGCCGCCCTGACGATTTATGTATGCCACGGTCGCAGCATTGTCGGAGAGGACCCGCACAACCCGGCTTGATAACTGGATCTCGAAGCTTTGCAACGCCAACCGCACGGCTCTAAGCTCTAAGCGGTTGATCGACCAACTGCTCTCCTCCGGAGACCAGAGACCCTGAGTGACCTGTCCGCCGCAGTGCGCGCCCCAGCCCGTCAAACAAGCATCTGTCAACAGCGGGACCCAGTCCGGCTGTTCCAATGGCATTCCCGCTCGGAGCGAGGCTGGCCGAAGCCACCATCTCAGGTCCCGCCGTACCGCCAGCGGGCATGGGAGACGTTTGTTCAGGGAATCGGACTGGTTGGACCAGCGACGGAGCAAGGCTCTCTGAAGCGAACGCATGTGGAAGCGAGCCCAAGGCACTATCTCCAGGGAAGCCGCCATCGTTCCCAGCAACTGAAGGTAGTGCCAAGCCGACGGAGCTGGGATTTGCCGAAACCGGCGTACGAGAGACCGAAGCCCCAACACCCTGCGGTCGGAAAGGAAGACGGAGCCCACGCGAGTATCGAACAGAACTCCCAAATATTCGAGAGACTGCGTCGGGACCAAGTGACTCTTGCTCGGGTTGACTACCCAGCCGAGAGACTGCAGTAGCTCCACGACTTTCGATGTCGCCGACATGCTCTCCGAGCGAGATTTTCCGCGAATCAACCAATCGTCCAGATAGGGATGGACTAGCACCCCTTCCTTGCGCAAGGCCGCTGCCACTACCACCATGACTTTGGTGAACAGTCGAGGAGCTGTTGCCAGGCCGAAGGGTAATGCTTGGAACTGAAAGTGACCCCACGGCAGCGTGAAGCGGAGATACTTTTGATGGTCCTCCCGAATAGGAATATGGAGATAAGCCTGCATGAGGTCGAGAGAGGTGAGAAACTCGCCCCTGCGGACGGCGACAAGTACTGACCGTAGGGTTTCCATCCGAAAGTGCGGCACCCGCAGGCAGCGGTTCACGCCTTTGAGATCTAAAATGGGGCGAAGAGCACCATCCTTCTTTGGCACCACGAAATAAATGGAATACCTTCCGAGACCATATTCCGCCTGCGGAACGGGAACCACCGCCCCCAGCCGAACCAGACGATCGAGGGTTTGCCAAACCTGAGCCGTCTTTCGAGCTCCCCGGCAGGGAGATGCCACAAAAGAATCGAGCACGGGCCTGGCCAAGTCCAGGGCATACCCGTCCTGGACGATCTCCAAAACCCACCGATCGGAAGTAATCTGGGCCCAAGCGGAGAGAAATCGTCGAAGACGTCCTCCGATCACTGGGATCTCCGCCTGGGCCCGCTGCCCTTCATTGGGACTTACGAGCGACTGCAGGGGTTGCCGTCGCAAAGCCTCTACTGGCTCCTCGAAAGCCCCGAAAGCTCGAAGCCCTCGAGACATACCTACCACGCTGGAACCCACTAGGACGGGGTGATCGAAACCTACGAAAGTCCCGAAACTGCCCCCGAGAGGCCGGAAGCGACCTCCCTCGCCTGGGGCAATCCTCCGGTAGGCGACCGCCCTTGGATTCACCCAAATCCTTGACCAACTTGTCAAGATCCTCACCAAACAGCAGCTTACCTTTAAAGGGCAACTTGCCTAACCGCGACTTGGACGACCCATCCGCCGCCCAATTCTTCAACCAAAGGGCTCTGCGCGATGCCACTACAGACGCCATGCTATTGGATAGCGCTCTGATGAGATCATAATGGACATCCGCCAAATACGCCGAAGCAGATTCCAAGCGGTGGAGCTCACTTAACTCCTCGGCCTCCAAGGCGGGCGCCTGCCGAAGCCGCTGAACCCAGCGCAGACAGGCACAAGTAACCCAAGCCCAACAAACGGAGGCCTGTAACGCAAGCACGTCCGCCTCAAAGGACTGTTTCAAAAGACCGTCCATTTTCCGGTCCTGCGGCTCTCGCAACGCCGCACTACCTTCCACCGGGATCGTGGTTTTCTTAGTCACAGCCGACACTGCCGCATCAACCTTAGGAGATTGGAAACGCTCAAGATCTTTGTCTGCCATAGGGTACAGCCTGCGCATGATCTTCACACCCTTGAGACCCGATTCAGGAGTATCCCACTCCGTCTGGATCATCTGATCAATTACTTTGTGAATGGGAAAAACCACCTGAGTTTGACGCACCGCCTGAATAATGGGGTCCGCACCGTCTGCTTCTTCAACCGGAGGAGTCGGAGCCAAGCCAAGAGTCTGAAGCGCCTCCGAAACGAGCGCGGGCAACTCCTCCCGTCGAAACACACGGATAATCTTAGCCTGATCCTCCGGCTCAGGGAGTTCGCCTTCCTCTAAGGCCTCCCCATCCGCCTCCAGGTCGAAATCCGGATCTTCACCCTCTGGCCAATCTGCCTCAGACTGGAAGGGCTCATGCAGTCGTGGTAGTTTAGGCGCCTTGACGCCGGACAACGCACTCTCCGCCGCCGCCGACTGGGCGGCCACCCCTGGAACAAAAAGGGAACCAGTGCCCATGCTCTGGCGCCTACGACAGAACGCCTGATGCATCAGCAAAACAAAATCGGGAGAAAAATCCTCCAAGGGCAAAGCACCCCCGAGGCCTGATTGCTCTCCTGCGCCCAACGAAACCGCAGAAGCCATCCCCGAGGGGCCCTCCAGGGGCGACTCCAACTCCCCAGCGGCGGAACCTGGCTGCGCCGAAGAAGCCAAGGAACTCTCCAGGTGCTGCTCCATACTGAGAGACACCGAGGCACAGCGTTGGCAGACGCCTGTCTCAGATGCAGCGCCCCTCCGAGATCCACAAATCACACAAATGGACCCCGAGGGCATGGAACCGCACTGACGCAGAACCGCAAGTGCCAGAAAATGCCCCTTAATGCTGAAAGGAAAATGATTCGCTTCCCCAGAAGAACCAGCACACAAGCAGGGGACTGGGTAGCTGTCAGCAATCAGAGAGTCAGAGGGGTATTTTTTATTTTAAGGTTTGCACTGCGAATAGACCCCAATAGGGCTGTGCCCGAGTGTTGCCAAAATGCAGAGGCAGCTGATGATAGACAAACCGCCCCGCTAAAAACAAGGACGAGACAAAGAGCAATCACGACCCCCCCCCTAGCTGAGGGACCGTTGCACTCCGAAGCAAACTCAAGAAATAAATGAAAGATAAGAAATAAATGAAACCAAGGAAATAAATGAAATGAAAAGAAATGAATGAAGAAAAACCAAAAACCGCCGCATGTACCGAACGCTGAAGAAGCCGCGGCTCCTAAAATGGCCGCGGCAGAAAAAAGAGCTTTGGCGTGCTTTTGCCCGGCGCCGGCACGACAGCCCGAGAGAAAAAACAAACCCCCGCTGCCGACTGACTCCCTCACCCCGCAATGCTAGCGACCCTGGGACCCCCCGAAAAAGAAAAGAAAAGAAAAGAAAGGTAAACCACAAGGGCCGAGCAGATGCGAAGGGACCCAGGCCAGGACAGCGTTCTGACCACCACCAGCCGTAAGGACTCACCGGCACTTATCAAGCACACTCCCCCCTCACCGGAGAGGTGCTGCTGTACAGCCGCCGCAGGAGCTCTGCCCCGAATAGCCCTGGGGTAGAGATCCGAAGCAGTAAACAGAGACAGGCAAACGGAGACAAGCGGCTAAGGCTGGGCAGGAGAGAGACCTCCTTAAGGTCCCCCCCCCACGGAGTGCCGAATTTAAAACTGAAATTTAAAGACACAGGTACCCCTGAAATTAACAAATCAAAATAAGTCCTAATAGGACCAAAAATAATCAACAAAAAGGTTAGCTAGAGAATGACAAAACTAAATTGACTAACTAGTGAGCCTAGCCCGGCTCACTAACATCTTCCTGCTGCATGAAGACTGGACACACTGGAGTTGAGATGCCTGGTATGCTGTTTCCAGTGGTGCTGAAGTTTGATTGGTCCAGTCTTCATGCTGCAGGAGGAGGTTCACTACCCATACATGGAGGACTAAGATGGAGGAACGATAAGGAAACACTATGGTAATCCCCAAAACAATAACCCAGTGTACACAGTCAACCGCAACAGGGCTTTCAGTCTTTGTGCACCTAGATGCTGGAATGCCCTGCCACCCAACATACGAGCAATCACAGAGATAACGAAATTCAGGAAGGCACTGAAGCACCACCTCTCCAAGTGCTACCCGGAAGTAATTACGCCAAAGTGCCCCGCACACAATCACAGATCCATGACTACCCAGTAACCATACCGCAATGTGATGTATATATGTATATATATTTTCTGGTATTTTTTTGTGTAAAACAGGTAACATGTTATCCAAGTTGAGCTCCTTGTTATCTGTAATTACAGTGTAACCCCCACCGTAAAATCTCATTGATGTTCCATGTAAACCGCATTGATTTTGAATAGCGTGGTATATAAGAGTATTAAATAAATAAAATAAATAAGATGTATTGAGGGGCCATAGAGTGAATGCATTTATAGGTCAGTAGGAGAAGCTTGAATTGGATGCAGAATTGGACAGGGAGCCAGTGAAGCGACTTGAGAAGAGGAGTAATGTGGGCATGGCGAGGTTGGCAGATGATTAGTCGAGCAGCTTGATTTTGTATAGAATGAAGGGGAAGGAGGTGGCTCATGGGGAGACCAACGAGGAGTAGGCTGCAGTAATCAAGGCGAGAGGAGATTAAGAAGTGGATAAGCATTTTGGTAGCGTGTTCAGAGAGGAAGGGGCGGATTTTGCTGATGTTGTAGAGAAAGAAGCGGCAGGTCTTAGCTACAAGATGATAATTACACTTACCTGGTAATTGTAGTTCCTTTAGTGACGACAGTTCAGTCCTCTACCTCTGGGTTGTCAATCTCCTCCTGCAGCTAGGAGACTGGTATGTCAGAATGATGACATCACTGGATATAGCCTGCTGCACTCCCACTTGCATCCCAGTGTGAACTATAACAAAGCAGACTCAAAGGAGCAACAAATAAGTAGCTAAACAGAATAACTTCCACACTACAAACACTCCTCCCCTTCTGGCTAGGCTTTCTTACCACCTGCCCTGTCCTTGAGGAAGGGACAAATAAAGGAAAGGAAAAGAAGGCAACCAGACTCACCTGTAACCCTCTTTGGCACGCCACCAAACTGGAAACCTCTTATAAACCTACGGGCGGGAAGGAGGACTGAACTGTCGTCACTAAAGGAACTACAATTACCAGGTAAGTGTAATTATCATTTCCTTATCGTTCCTCCAGTTCAGTCCTCTACCTCTGGGATGTACCAGAGCAGTAATCAATGGGAGGGACCCTTCCAGCCGGCAGCCAAAACCGCCGAGCCGAAACGAGTATCCAAAGCCGCCGCAACATCCAGTCGGTAATGTTTGCTGAACGTATGCAGAGACGACCAAGTCGCCGCCCTACAAATGTCTCCCGGGGGAACCAAGCTATGCTCCGCCCAAGACGACGCCTGCGCCCTGGTGGAATGCGCCCTCAGCCCCAGAGGCACAACACGACCCCGAAGCAAATACGCGGACGCAATCGCTTCTTTAAGCCAGCGGGCGATGGATGCCTTAGCCGCCGCCTCGCCCTTGCGAGCACCACCGAACAGTACAAACAATCTCTCAGACCAGCGGAAGGACTCCATGGCCCGTAAATACTGACGCAAGGCTCTTTTCACGTCGAGACGCCGAAGACCGCAATCCGATTCGCCGCCCCCCAAGGACCCCAGAACGGGTAAACACACCATCTGGTTCACATGAAAAGGAGATACCACCTTAGGCAGAAAGGACGGGACCGGACGCAAGACCACCTTTTCACTAGAAAAAGAGAGGAAGGGCTCCTGGCACGACAACGCCTGTAGTTCCGAAACTCGCCGCGCGGAACAAATCGCCACCAGGAACACCGTCTTGAGCGTCAAATCCTTAAGCGACGCACGACGCAAGGGCTCAAAGGGGGGTTCGGCCAGAGCTGTGAGAACGAGATTCAGATCCCATGGGGGCACGCAGACCCGGCGCGCCGGGCGTACCCGAGTGACCACCTTCAGAAAACGACTGATGTCAGGATGAGCTCCCAACGGCGCGCCCTGGACTTTGCCCCGATAGCAGGAAAGGGCCGCCAACTGAATGCGCAAGGAACTGGCAGCAAGACCTTTGTCAAAGCCGTTCTGTAGAAACTCTAAGATCAACGGGATGGGAGCCGAGCCAGGCCTAACCTGACGCCGCGAACAACAATCCTCAAACACACGCCAGATCCGCACATACGCCAAAGAAGTCGACTGCTTACGCACCCGAAGCAAAGTAGCCACAACCGCCGACGAGTAGCCTTTCTTCATGAGCTTAGCCCTCTCAAGGGCCATACCGTAACCGAGAACCGTTCCACTTGAGGCATGAGAAGGGGCCCCTGGAGCAACAGATCCGATCGCGCCGGCAGCCGCCAAGGTTCTCCGTCCAAGAGACGTATGAGGTCCGCGTACCAGGGACGCCTCGGCCAATCGGGCGCCACCAACAGTACTCGTCCCGCATGCGCCCCGATCCTCTGAATCACCCTGCCTATCAACGCCCAGGGTGGAAAAACATAGAGAATGCCGTCCGACGGCCACAGATGAAGTAGGGCGTCGATGCCTTCCGACATTCGCTCCCGTCGCCTGCTGAAGAAACGGCCGACTTTGGCCGACTGAAAGGTCGCCATGAGATCCATGACCGGAATCCCCCAGCACCGAACTATCTGACCAAAAACCGCAGGATGCAGTTCCCATTCCCCCGCATCCACGTGCACTCTGCTGAGGAAGTCCGTGGTGGCATTGTCTTTGCTGGCAATGTGCGCTGCCGATATCGCGGATAAGTGAAGCTCTATCCACGCGAATAACTCGTCGGCCTCGGCCTCCATCGCGGCACTCCCAGTGCCGCCCTGTCGGTTGATGTACGCCACTGTCGCCGAATTGTCAGAGAGAACTCGCACGGGCCGACCGCGCACCAAGTCCTGGAAGGCCTGAAGGGCCCGGAACACCGCGCGAAGCTCTAGGCGATTGATCGCCCACGAAGCCTCCAGGGGAGACCAAAGCCCCTGTGCAAACTGACTCCCGCAGTGGGCTCCCCAACCTCCCAGGCTGGCATCCGTCAACAACGGCAGCCACTCCGGCTGTTCCAGCGGCAAGCCATCCGCCAGCGACGAGGGACGAAGCCACCAGCGAAGGGACTGCCGAACTTTTCCCGGGCACGGGAGACGCGTGCTCAACGAATCGGTCTGATGGGACCAACGATGGAGCAGCGCTCTCTGGAGAGGCCTCATATGAAACCTGGCCCAAGGCACCGCTTCCAATGTCGCCGCCATTGTGCCCAGCACTCGGAGATAATCCCACGCCGATGGTGCTGGCGTCGAACGAAACTGCCGCACCAGAGTCCGCAACCCCTCGGCTCGTTTGCGCGGCAGAAACACTTGCCCCCTGCAAGTATCGAACCGGACACCCAGGTATTCGAGTTCTTGGGTGGGCTGCAACCGGCTCTTGGTCGGGTTGACCACCCAACCCAGCTCCTGTAAGAACTGAACCACCCTGCCCGGAACCCGGAGACTCTCCTCCGCGGACTTGGCTCGAATCAACCAATCGTCTAGGTAAGGGTGGACCAGAATACCTTCCTTGCGCAATGCCGCCGCCACCACCACCACCATAATCTTACCCCCAAGTCCAACCACATACCATCCCAAGACACTCAAACACAAAGCCCTAAAATTACACTCAACTACCCACACACATACACCCACCACTTACACCCATCACAGACACCCCAAAACACTCTCAAGAGAAAAAGGAAATAAATTCCTCCGCACACATATATGACCCTGACTACCGGTAAACAAGGTAGAATACTCTGTTTGACACTACGATACAGAAATTTATAATTATATACAAAATGTAAATAGTTACAACAATTAATGCACAGTTATCTGTATAAAGTTAGAAAGTTATAAAGTTACTAAATATTATCTGTATAAAGTTACTAAATATTATCTGTATAAAGTTAAAAAACTATGTTCCATGTAATGTATACATTAGTGTACAAATTTGTTTACTTTGTTCCATGTAAACCGCCCCTGATCTCTGGAAGGGGCGGTATAGAAGAATTAGATAAATAAATAAATAAATAAAATAAGGTTCGCGGTGCCGGCGCCAGGCCGAAGGGCAACGCCCGAAACTGGTAGTGGCCCCAGGGTAGGGCGAACCGCAGGAAACGCTGGTGAGCTTCCCGAATGGGAATGTGCAAGTCCGCCTCCGACAGGTCTAGAGACGTCAAGAATTCTCCGCGTCGCACCGCTACAATGACCGACCGCAACGTTTCCATTCGAAAGTGCGGCACTCGCAAGCACCGGTTCACCCCTTTCAGGTCGAGAATGGGCCGCAATTGCCCCCCTTTTTTGGGTACCACGAAATAAATGGAGTAGCGACCCATGCCGTAATCGGACTTTGGGACCTCCACAACGGCTCCCAAGCGAAGGAGCCGCTGCAAGGTTTCGCAAACCGCCGCTGTCTTCGCGGGACCCCGGCAGGGAGACATGACAAAGGAGTCCCACACGGGGCGGGCCAGCTCCAGTGCATAGCCGTGTTGAATAATATCCAACACCCACCGGTCTGAGGTGATGTGGGTCCAGGTGGGAAGAAACCCCCGAAGCCGACCGCCAATGGGAGGCTCCCCCGCCGGGACCCGCCTCGCCTCATTGGGACTTACGGGAAGTGGACACTGGGACAGAGGAGAAGCCTCTATTCGCTCCCCGAAACCCCCGAAACCCCTGGCCTCTAGAGGTAAACCTCCCTCTCTGGAAGGCACCGGGCCGTGTCGAACGGAATCTCCTGAAATCCCGAAACTGACCCCGAACGCCTTGGGCAGATTTGGCCTGTTTCGGTTTGTCCTCGGGCAGGCGACCCGCCTTAGACTCTCCCAGGTCCTTCACCAACTTATCCAAATCTTCCCCAAATAGCAAGCCGCCCTTAAATGGAAGCTTGCTGAGGCGGGACTTAGAAGGGCCGTCCGCGGCCCAATTGCGCAGCCATAAGGATCGATGGGCAGGCACCAGCGAGCCCGTGCTGTTGGCCAGCGCCCTAATTAAATCATAATGCACATCCGCCAGGTAGGCCGTGCCGGACTCCAAGCGGTCCAGCTCTTTCACCTCCTCTAAGTCAACGTGCGAGGATTGGCGCAACCGTTGGGCCCAGCGCAAACACGCCCTGGCAACCCAGGCCCCGCAGATGGAGGCCTGCAGCGAAAGAGAATCCGATTCAAAGGCCTGCTTAAGTAGACCGTCAACCTTACGGTCCTGGGCATCCTTCAGGGCCGCACTGCCCTCAATGGGAATGGTGGTCTTCTTTGTAACAGCGGACACTACCGCATCTATCCATGGAGTCCGGAATCTGTCCTTAGCGGAATCCGCCAAAGGATATAACCGATTCAAAGTACGAATGCCCCGGAGGCCAGCTTCTGGCTTATCCCATTCGTCTTGAATCATCTTCTCAACCACCTGGTGCACAGGAAACACTACCTGTGTCTGTCGAACCGCCTGGATGACAGGATCCTCCACATCGTCCTCCACCGCCGCTGGCGGGGCAAGGTTTAACATCTGCAAGGTCTCCAAAATCAAAGCAGCCAATTCTTCTCTGCGGAAGACCCTAATGATCTTCGCTTGATCCTCGGGCTCCGGGATCTCACCTTCCTCCAGATCCTGCGATCCCTCCTCGGGATCCCAATCCGGATCCGAGGGCTCTAGCCATGAGCCCTCCACCAGGTCAGAAAGACGCGCTTGCTTCGGTGCGGGCAAATCCGCACCCGCCCCACCTTCCGCCACTACCCGCGGAGGCCGGGATGCCGGAGACGCAGAGCGCGGTCTCTTCCCCTGCTGCCGTAGGCAAAAAGCCTGATGCATAAGAAGAACAAACTTAGGACTGAAACCGCTGAGACCTGATGCCTGAGGCGTCAAGGTTTCACCGGAGGGTCCGGGCAGCACCTCCAAGTCATGCTCTTGCGCCAAGGCCCGCAGGGAAGCAGCGCTCACCCCGACAGGCGCTCCCTGCGCCTCGGGGGAGTCATGGGCTTCCATTTGGATCTCCACCGCTGAAGACAGGGCAGCACAGCCCCTGCACACCCCAGTGTCAGCGACTTTGCCCCTCCTAGTACCACACACGAGGTACTGAGGCCGGGTAGCCATGAAGATAGAACCAAATTCGCCCAGAATGTGTTGGCTCTACCAGAGATGGACTAGCTATAAGTCTATATGGCTTTTGTTATCCAAATTTTTTTTTTTTTTTTTAATGAAGTAGTAGTTACACACAAGAACAATGAAGGCCCTCCTCCCTGAAGATGAAGGGCTGACTGAACAAACGGAAACCACACAAAACGGAAAATAAGTCCCAAAGAAAATAACCCAAAGGCAAACAAAAGAAACCAAAAATCATTAAATCAAAGAAAGAAAAAGAACTCGCAGCAGTGCCCTGACCCGAAGAAGCTCTTTCGGGAGAAGATCAGCTGCCACGTGGTTGCATTGCGGCTCAAAAAATGGCCGCCGGGAATGCAAACCGCGTCGGGGAAAACAGGGCGCCAAAAGCACCGCGGCGGACCCGTGCACCTGAAACAGTGCGGCCTGGAGAAAACGAACAGCCGAACACCGGGAAACACTTACCGGTGCGGTCTGCCACTCCCCAAAGCGCCTCAGCCAACGTCGGGGATCCCGGGCCTTTAAACCACCGTGCCTCATGAAGAACAGCTACTGGAGCAGCCACAGAAGATAAAGATAGCAGCGCCGGTATGCACAGCGTTACAGAAGGGCTCACCCCCGTAAAGTCAGGGAGGTGAGACTTCTGGGCCACACGGGGGAGGGGTAGGACTCGAAGGCTTGAGTCAGAACACCCCTCAGGAAGAAAAAACCCCAGTACCGACAAGGCAGGGATGAAGAAAGCCTTTCTTCCTGTTCAATCTTTCTGCTGGGCTCTTGTTTTTTTGTTTTGTTTTTTAAAGGGCACTGCTCAAAATCAATCCCAAACAACTAAACTATCCTAAAACTTCCTTGCTCCTTATCCATTCCTCCTTTAGAGAGCCTCTCCTAAGGCTCGTCAAGACCTCCTGCTGCAAGGAGACTGGTTACACTGGGATGCAAGTGGGAGTGCAGCAGGTTATATCCAGTGATGTCATCATTCTGACATACCAGTCTCCTAGCTGCAGGAGGAGACTGACAACCCAGAGGTAGAGGACTGAACTGGAGGAACGATAAGGAACTGGATATGAGCAGAGAAGGAGAGAGAGGTGTCAAAGATAACCCCTAGATTGCGGGCTGAGGGAACAGGAAGGATAGTAGATCCATCCACATGGACAGAGAGGGGGAAGTGGGGGGGGGGGGGAGGGAGGAGTTAGGTGGAAAGACAAAGAGTTCAGTCTTGGCCATGTTCTGTTTCAATCAGCGATGAAACATCCAGGCAGCGATGCCCGAAAGACAGGCAGAGATCTTGGACTGGGTTGCCGGAGAAATATTAGGTGTAGAGAAGTAGATTTGGGAGTCATCGGCATAGAGATGGTACTGAAAGCCATGGGAGGAGATCAGCGCGCCAAGGCCTTGGGCATAGAGAGAGAAGAGGGGGCCCAAGACAGATCCCTGGGGTACACCTACATGGAGCGGGGTAGGGGAGGAGGAGACGCTACCAGAGCATACACTGAATGAGCGATGGGAGAAGTAGGAGGAGAACCAGGATAATATGGAGTCCTTGAAGCCAAGCGAGGAGAGGGTGGTGAGGAGAAAGTTGTGGTCAACGGTGTCAAAGGCAGCAGAAAGATCAAGAAGGATGAGGATAGAATAGAGGCCCTTAGATTTAGCCATGAACAGGTCGTTGGTGACTTTTGTGAGTGCCGTTTCAGTGGAGTGTAGGGGACGGAAGCCGGATTGTAGTGGATCCAGGAGGGCCTGGGAGGTGAGGAAGTCGAGGCAGCGACGGTGGACTGCTTGTTCTAATAGTTTCGATATGAAGGGAAGGAGGGAGATGGGTTGATAGTTAGAAGGGCATGTGGGATCAAGTAAGGGTTTCTTGAGGAGAGGTGTGACAACAGCATGTTTGAAGTCAACGGGGACAGTTGCAGTGGAGAGTGAAAGGTTGAGGATATGAGTGATGGAGGGGACAATGGTGAGGGAGATGGAATGTAGGAGATGATAGGGTCTGATGAACAGGTGGTGGTTTTGTAGGAGAAAAGAAGGAGTGCGGTTTCTTCTGCAGATCTCAGAGGGAAGGAGGAGAGGGTGGCAGGGGGAGTATGGATGGGGGAGGAGAATTGGGGAGGAGGGGAGGTAGATGAGGGTGTAGGGAATTGAAGGGTAATCTTGTGGATTTTGTCGTGGAAATAGTCAGCTAGAGTTTGGGCAGAAAGGGAGGGTGGGATCAGGGGCGGGGGGACCTTGAGGAGAGAATTGAGGGTATTAAAGAGACAGCGAGGATCAGAGGCAAGGGAGTTGGTCAGATGGATGTAGTAATCTTATTTGGCAAGTGCTAAGGCTGACTGGAAGGAGCCAAGCATGAATTTGAAGTGTAGAAGGTCTTCCGGTGAGCGGGATTTGGACCAAGCTCGTTCGGCAGAACGGGCGCAGATGCGTAGGTAACGGATTGTGGGTGAAAGCCAGGGTTGGGGAGTAGATCGTTTGACAGGATGTGGGGTGGGAGGGGCAAGAGTGTCAAGGGCTGAGGATAGAGTAGCATTGTATGAAGATAATGCCTCGTCGATGGACTTGGAGGATAAAATGGAGGAAAGAGATGGAGAATTGGTGGAAGAGAGAGTCAGGGGATCAATATTATGAAGGTTTCTAAATTTGTCAGAGGAGACAGGATGAGGTTGGGACGGCGGAAGCTGAAGAGTAAATGATAGAGGTGATGGTCAGATAAGGGAAGGATTGATTTGCAGAAGTTAGAGGGAGAGGAATTGGAGAAGAATATTAGGTCAAGGCAGTGGCCACGTAGGTGTGTGGGGGCAGTGGAGCAAAGTTGGAGGTCGAACGAGGAGGTAAGAGCAAGGAACTTTGAGGCATGGGGGTCAAAGGGGTTGTCGATGTGAATGTTGAAATCGCCAAGAATAAGAGTGGGGGAGGAGGGATCCATAAAGGCAGAAAGCCAGGAGTCAAAGTCAGTGAGGAAGGTTGATTTGGATTTGTCGGGTGGGCGATTAATAACAGCTACTCTGAGGGGAAGTGGTGTGAGGAGGCGAATGGAGTGGACTTCGAAGGAGAGGGGAGAGTGTGATTAGAGTGGCAGGAGGGGTTGGATTTGGCAGGAGGGAGAGAGTAGGAGGCCAACGCCACCACCGCGACCAGTAGATCGAGATGTATGGGAGAACTGGTAGCCCCCATAGCAGAGAGAGGCAATGGGTGCGGTATCGTCTGGGGGAGCCAGGTCTCGGTCAAGGCAAGAAGGTGTAGGGCATTAGAGATAAAAAGATTGTGAATAAAAGGTTTTTTAAAAATGACTGAGCAGGTGTTCCATAGGGCGCAAGAAAACGGGAGAGTGGAGGGGGGGAGGAGAGGGATGTGGATAAGGTTGGATAAGTTACATGTGGATTTCTTGTCAGAGTAGCGTGGGGGACTAGTTCTGAGGCAGCCATGAGGTAGCTGTAGGTAGCCCTTTCCCCAAGCCATGCGGCGAGCTGTAGATAGCCCTTCCCCCAAGCCATGCTGCAAGCCATGAGGCTCTGATCAGCCTGACCCTTCCCCCGCAAGCCATGAGGTAATCAGCCTGCTAAGAGAAAGACAATGAGATTCCAGTAGGCACCCTTCCCCCACTCCAGGTCTGAGCACAGTATTTCCCTAGCCCTGAAACCAACAGACCAGAGCATACCGGTTTGGACAGGTCACCCAGGTACCTCCCCAGGGGCTGCTGATTGGTGGGCAGGAAATACCTGTGGCAAATGGGATTGTAGAATGAGTTTAAAACTGTACTGTATATAAGGCATTGTAGGCCGTCCCTCGGGGTTCAGACCCTTGTGGAGGTTGCTGGTATCTCTGTCTGATCCTGTGTGCACATTAAAGATCCTGATTGCATTCCAGCCTGTCTGTGAGTCTTCCTTCTGTGGGTGAGTGATAGAATAAGAGCTTTTCACAGCGTTTGCTATTACAGTTCTAGGGTAATATCGAGATTTAGAGAGAGCAAGGTGTGGGAGGGTATGTCTGGGTTTGTGTGCTCTCCAAGAGGGACATGAGGTAGGGGAGATGAGGGGTAAATTGATGGTATCAGGTAGGTTATGTGAGGGATTATTTTTGGGGGTAGGGTTGGAGCTGATATCTATGGATGAGTGATTGTGGGATTAATGAGGGAGGGCGGAAGGAGGGAGGAGTGGGATGTGGATGAGATTAGATAGGGTACGTGAGGAACTTTTTTTAGTGTGAGAAAGAAATCGGGAGGGGGGGCAGGGTTGGGGTCGATATTACCTGATGAGAGAAGGAGAATGAGTATTAGAGAGTGAGGTAAATTGGAGATAGTACGGCAGAAGCGAGGGTGGGGTTGCCTTAAAGAGAGGGGGCTGGTTGAATGCGGGGGATGGTGTGAAGAAGCTCGAGAGCAAATGCTAGGCTAGGGGGCAGAATGGAGGGAGAAGTGAGGAAGATAGGGGGAGGCAGTTGGGGAGGATGAGGAAGAGAAGGACAATGAGATGTGGGGCCATGGTAGTGGGCAGCAAGGTCTGAGCAAGCAATGGGTAGCAAGTTCTAGGCAAACAATGGGTAGCAAGTTCTATGCAGGCAATGAGTAGCGAGTAATAGGCCAAGAATGGGTAGCAAGTAATAGGCAAACAAGCAGGCAGTGGGTAGCAGTTCTATGCAGGCGGATGGTAGCAGTTCTATGCAAACAATGGGTAATAGGCTCTATGCAAGTAAGTTCTAAGCAGGTTCTATGCAAGCAAGCGCTGTGCCAGTTCTGTGTAAGTAAGTTCTATGCAGCAGTGGGAAGCAGGTTCAAAGCAGAGTTACTTGCAGGTTGCGAGGTCATGGGAGGGCGGTGTAGCAGTGGAGACACTAGGCTGTGGTTGGGGGTGGTAGGTGCTTACTAGTACTGTCTGAGGATCGGAAAAGTGTCAGACACGGAGACAAAAGACAGAAGCTGCCAAACACTCTCCAGAGATTTGATGAGCTCTGTGTGCTGGGGTGTGAGAGCTTCACCTCAGGGAGACATTACTGGGAGGTGGAGGTGGGAGACTCGACTGGCTGGAGATTGGGGGTCTGTAAAGACTCTGAGCAGGAAGGGGGGAGGGATCAGACTGTCATCTGGGCAGTGGGACTGTGGGCTGGAAAATATTGGGCCGGCACCTCCTGCAGGACTCATAAGAACATAAGAACATAAGATATGCCATACTGGGTCAGACCAAGGTCCATCAAGCCCAGTATTCTGTTTCCAACAGTGGCCAATCTAGGTCATACGTACCTAGCAGTTTCCCCAAGGGACACAGGTTCCACAATGCTTGTATTGGTTCAAGCATTGATATCATGGGTCCCTTCTTAATAATGGTTTATGGACCTTTCCTCCAGGAACTTGTCCAACCTTTTTTAAACCCAGCTACACTAACAGCCTTTACTACATCCTCCGGTAACAAATTCCAGAGTTTGATTACACGTTGAGTGAAAAAATATTTTCTTTTATTAGTCTTAAATAGTTACCCTGTAGCTTCATTGCATGTCCCCTAGTCTTTCTATATTCTGATAAGGTAAACAATCGATCTACGTTTACCCGTTCCACTCCGTTCATTAATTTATAGACTTCTATCATATCTCCCTCAGCCGTCTCTTTTCCAGGTTAAAGAGCCCCACCTTTTTTAGCCTTTCTTCATAGGAGTAGCCTTCCATCCCCTTACCATTTGGTGGCTCTTCTCTGAACCTTTTCTAAAATTGCTATATCCTTTTTAAGATATGGCGACCAGAATTGCACACAATATTCAAGGTGCGGTCTCACCATGGAACGATATAGAGGCATTATAATATCTTTTGTTTTATTTTCCATTCCTTTCCTTATCATACCTAGCATTCTATTTGCTCTCTTGGCCGCCGCTGCACACTGGGCCGAGGGTTTTTAACATGGTATCCACAAGGACGCCTAAATCTTTCTTGGGTGGTGGTTCCTAATGTGGAACCTTGCATCGTGTAACCATAGTTTGGGTTGTTCTTCCCTAGGTGCATAACCTTGCACTTCTCCACATTAAATTTCATCTGCCATTTTGATGCCCAGTCTTCCAATTTATCAAGATCCTCTTGCAATTTTCCACAATCCTCCTGGGTTTTAACAACTTTAAATAGTTTTGTGTCATCAGCAAATTTGATAACCTCACTCGTTATTCCACTTTCCAGGTCATTTATGAATATGTCAAAAAGCAACGGACCCAGCACAGATCCCTGGGGTACACCACTATTCACCTTTCTCCATTGGGAAAATTGGCCATTTAGTCCTACCCTCTGCTTTCTATCTTTTAACCAGTTCCTGATCCACAGTAGTACACTGCCTCCTATCCCATGACTCTTTAGTTTTGCCAAAAGTCTCTCATGAGGGACCTTGTCAAAGGCTTTCTGAAAGTCCAGATACACAATATCAACCGACTCACCTTGTCCACCTGTTTATTCCTCCTTCAAAAAAACATAACAGATTAGTAAGACAAGATCTTCCTTGTCTAAAGCCATGTTGGCTGTCTCCCATTAGGTCATGACTATCTATATGCTGAGTAATTTATTCTTTATGATGGTTTCTACCATTTTTCCCGGTACTGATGTCAGGCTCACCGGTCTGTAGTTTCCCGGATCACCCCTCGAACCCTTTTAAAAATTGGTGTTACATTGGCGATCCTCCAATCCTCAGGTATTAGAGATGATTTTAATGATAGTTCACAGATTACTGATAGCAGGTCTGCAATCTCAAATTTCAGTTCTTTCAACACCCTTGGATGTATACCATCCGGCCCAGGTGATTTGCTACTCTTCAGTTTATCTAATAGTTGTAGGACATCTTCCCGATGTATCGATATTTCCTTCAATTCTTCCACACCTTTAAATACCACTTCAGTCGTGGGTAAC
The DNA here is from genome assembly GCA_033557465.1 of Ichthyophis bannanicus. Lineage (NCBI taxonomy): Eukaryota > Metazoa > Chordata > Amphibia > Gymnophiona > Ichthyophiidae > Ichthyophis > Ichthyophis bannanicus. Next base: position 103,184,496 of record CM066031.1, on the reverse strand, counting down.
ATCCCTACATCTTCCTCAGTAAAGACCGAAGCAAAGAATTCATTCAGTCTCTCCGCTATCGCCTTGTCGCCTCTTAGTGCTCCTTTAACCCCTTTATCATCTAATGGACCAACTGACTCTCTCACGGGTTTTTTGCTACGAATGTACTTGAAAAGGTCTTTATTTCGCGTTTTTGCTTCCGCAGCAAGCTTCTTCTCAAATTCTCTCTTTGCCTGCCTTATCAATGCCTTGCATTTGACTTGCCAGTGCTTGTGCTGTTTCCAGGTTTCATCATTTGGCTCTTTTTTCCATTTCTTGAAAGATGCTTTTTTGGCAACAACAGCCTCTCTGACCTCAGCTTTAAACCATGCTGGCAATTTTTTGGACTTCCTTCCACTTTTCTTAAAGCGTGGAATACAGCTGGTCTGGGCTTCCAAGATAGTATTTTTCAACAACACCCAAGCTTGATGTACGTCTTTAACCTTTGCAACTGCTCCTTTTAGTTTTTTCTTAACTGTTTTCCTCATTCTATCATAGTCTCCCTTTCGAAAGTTAAAGGGTAGTACTGTGGATTTCCTTACTATCCCTCCTCCACTAATTAAATCAAAGGCGATCATGCTATGATCACTATTGCCAAGTGGCCCCAACACCCTTATCTCTTGCACTACATCTGGTGTTCCACTAAGGACTAGGTCTAATATTGCTTCCCCTCTGGTCGGTTCATGAACCAGCTGCTCCAAGAAGCAGTCATTTATTTCATCTAGGAACTTTATCTCCCTAGCATGTCCTGTTGTGACACTGACCCAGTCGATGCCGGGGTAATTGAAATCACCCATTATTATTACTGCACTGTAACTTTTGCTAGCTTCCTTGATTTCTTTGAGCATTTCATCATCCATTTGTTCATTCTGGCCAGGCGGACGATAGTACACCCCCACTGCCATCGCCTTCCCCTTTTTACATGGAATTTCAATCCATAGAGATTCTACAGCAAATTTTGTTTCTTGCAAAACTTTAATCCTTTCTGACTCAATGCCCTCTCTAACATAGAGCGCAACCCCTCCACCAATTTGATCAGCTCTATCATTTCGATATAGTTTGTACCCAGGTATCACAGTGTCCCACTGGTTGTCCTCCTTCCACCATGTCTCTGATATTCCAATCATATCTAACCTCTCGTTTAGTGCTATATATTCTAACTCTCCCATCTTGTTTTGTAGACTTCTAGCATTTGCATACAAGCATTTTAGAGACTGTATTTTATTCATATTAATTTGGCTATTGGTAGACATGGGTAATTTGGGATCTTTAAGTTCTGTCTGTTCCATACTCGAGGGCATTTGGGCTACTTTACTCTTTTTGGAACCTCTCTGCTTTTTGTAGTATCCTTCAAGGATACATTCTTCCGAACCATGCGCTCTTGGACGACTGTCGGCTTTCCCCTATTATCTAGTTTAAAAGCTGCTCTATCTCCTTTTTAAAGGTTAATGCCAGCAGCCTGGTTCCATCCCGGTTAAGGTGAAGCCCATCCCTTCGGAAGAGCCCCTCCTTTCCCCAGAATGTTCCCCAGTTCCTAACAAATCCGAACCCCTCATCTCTGCACCATTGTCTCATCCACGCATTGAGACTCCGGAGCTCTGCCTGCCTATTGGGTCCTGCGCGTGGAACGGGAAGCATTTCGGAGAACGCTACCCTGGAAGTTCTGGATTTCAACTTCCTACCTAAAAGCCTAAATTTAGCTTCCAGAACCTCCCTACCACATTTTCCTATGTCATTGGTACCAACATGTACCAAGACAGCAGACTCCTCCCCAGCACTATCTAAGACCTTATCTAGGTGGCGTGTGAGGTCCGCTACCTTCGCACCAGGCAGGCATGTTACCAGGCGATCCTCACGTCCACCAGCCACCCAGCTATCTACATGCCTAATGATCGAATCACCAACTATAACTGCTGTCCTAACCCTTCCCGCATAGGCACTTGGCCCTGGAGAAACCTCCTCGGTGCGAGAGGGGTTTACATCACCTGGAGGACAGGTCCTAGTTACAGGATCACTTCCTGCCACACCAGGGTGATGCTCTCCTGTCACGTGACCTCTCTCCTCCATGGCAACAGGGATGCTGCCAGACTGGAGGTGGGACTTCAGGACTATATCCCTGTAGGTCTCGTCTATGTACCTCTCTGTCTGTCTTATGTTTTCCAAGTCTGCTACTCTAGCCTCTAGAGAACGGACTTGTTCCCTGAGAGCAGAGAGCTCCTTGCACCTAGTGCACACGTAAGACCTCTCACCAGCTGGGAGAAAATCATACATGTGACACTCAATGCAAAAGACTGGAAAGCCCACATCCCGCTGCTGGACTGCTGTCTGCATCTTAGTTTTAAGTTTGTGTTTAGATCTTTAAGTTCTATATGTACTAAAGGGTGCAATGGATATTTATACCACTAAAACTGTACCTAAGAAGTTTAATATACCTTGTTCACCTGAAGCTTAATTAATCTCAGGTCCTTGGTGTATGACTGATTTGGGTAATGAGCTTCACCTGAGAGCACCTCCTGTCTTTTAAGTTGTGCAAGTACCTATAAAGCTGTGATTTTCCCAGGGGAGGGTGGGTGTGGGGAGGGAGGGAGGGATATAACACTTATTAAAAAAAGGGCTGCTACACAGTACCTTGTCCTGTGCTGCTGAGGAAAACTATATTCTGATTTGATTTAAATTATAGCTCTTTGCTGCTACTAGGCTCTAACCTATTATGAAATTTAAACTACAAGCTCTCTGCTGGATTCTAAATTTAACCAGAAAGCTCTCTTCTGTGTTTTAATTTGAAACTAAAAGTACTTTGCTGATGCTAGGCCCTGAGTGACTATGAAATTTAAACTACAGCTGTCTACTGGGTATGAAAGGTAACCAGAAAGTTCTCTTCTGTGTTTTTAAATTGAATCTTAAACTGTTGCTACTAGGCCCTGACTGATTTAACAAAAAAAATAGTGGGTTCACAGATTAATTAGCTTTAAAAGAAAAACAATTCCTTTCAGAAAAATTCCCAGAAGTATATACTCACAATTTCAGATTTCTCTCCAGAAGTAACAGCCCCCCTTTCCAGTCCGTCAAGACTCAGCTGCCCATAAGCGTGAACCACCAGGCAGTGGGGATTCTCCTGGATTATGAGGCAGGAAAAGTCTCATTTTACAATGCAGATGATAAATCTCATCTCTACACCTTCACTGACACTTTCCGACCTTTCTTCTGTGTCTGCAATATAAACCTTTGAGAATCCGACCAGTGCTAGAATGGGAATGTGGGAGTTGGGCTCAGGGCTGTGATACATAATCCAGGAGCTGATTTTCCCGTACTGGGCTCTCTAGCACCCCCCTGCAACCTATAGATCCCCCCTCATTACTATTAATGGTAGGCTGCGCACCAGGAGAGGGGAGGAGGCAGATCTGGCGTGTTCAGTGTCCTGCAGCGAAGCTGGAACAAGTTCAAAACTGTGATACAATGGTGTGTTTCCTCACGCATAGGCTCAGACATTCAGGAGCATCAATGTGTCATAGGAAGTGTCAAGGGGTGTGCAGATATGAGTTCATGTCTTTTTGTGTGTCATAGGAACTGCCGAAAGCTACATGCACATGTGTGTGTATGTGTGTATATATGTGTGTATGTATATGTATATATTGTGATGGGGCCTGTGGTTAGAGGCCTATTTAGCCCTATATAGGCGGTTGCCTAGGGCGTATGCACAAGTAATTGCTCTGGCCTTGTAAATAAAAAGTCTTCCAGAGCAACTTGAAATGAAAAGTGGGTTTTATTCCCCGTCCCGCTCGGACATTGTCAAAGGAAACAGAAACTTTAAATCAGATAAGCTTAGCAACAAAAGTGGTGACACACGTATATTCTCTTGTTATATTCACAGAGTTCTCTTCATCCAGTATTTACATCATACGGTTGCATTTAACACAGACACTGCAATCCATAGGAATATCCTCTTGCAGACTAGCAGCGTCTTCCCATATCATTTCCCCAGCACTACTCACACTGCTGGTATCAGACCCTTCTTGAGAACGGTATTCAGCTATAGCGTCTTGTGACACTTCACTATAGCAGTCACTGGAGGCTTTCCTCCCTTTGGGTCTATATCTCTCTCGGTAGCTGGTTCTGCCTGGGCTTGCCTCCCAGAACATTAGCTCTGAAACATCTTGCTTCTTATGTCTGTAGTCAGAACCCTGCCCTTTGCAGTTATAAGCTTTAAACTTCTCTTTGTTACTATAGGGAAGTTTCCTTCTCTCTGCAGGGCTTGTCTTTATGTTTGGCTCTCTATAGCCTTTGCTTCTAGCCTCCCGGGCTGGTTGAACAGGAATATTTGTTCCTAACTTTACACCTATTTCTTAAGCTGTAGCCATGCATGGAGTGCCCATCCCCCAACACTTCCCTCTCACCGTGACCTCTGCCTTGAGCTGGCAAATACTGGCCTCTGGGGTAGTGGGGTAATCCTGGCTTCTCTCCAAAGCTATTCCTGGTAGCAGGTCTTCCCTTAGTGCAGCTTGCCTTGAACCTTCCTTCTCGAGAGCTGGAGACAGACTCACTTCCTGACTCTTCGTGAGAAGAATTTCCTCCCAGCAATCCCCTGGGGCTTCTGCTCAGCTGACCTGGGACACACCTCCTGCTCCTGCTGCTTCCCGTGGTGATCCTGCTTCTGATTCTTCTCTCTAACTGACTGGAACCCTGCCCTAAATAATCCCTAGCTCTACACGTGACCTGGGGACTCTCACTCAGGTGTTCCTGATGGGACTTTTGTTTGCTACGTAGCAAGAATTTCCCTTGCTGCAGTGAATCATGGTGCCTAGTGCTGCTTTCTACAGCTGACTCTGAGGTAAGTCTTTCTTTTATCTTATTTTCCCTGGGCTGTGTGCCCCTTGCTGCATCACATATCCCCCCTCTTAAGATATTCCGTGCTGGTAAACTATTGTGCACACAGCGCGGAATCTGTCCTAGCCGCATGAGTGTTCCCTCATACCTGCTGTACACTGGGTTACCCTCCTCGTAGGGCTTCTGGGGACCTGTGTGTGCTGCCCGGTACTTGGGTACTATATTAAAACTGCTAACAGTGGCCATCCTTTCATGCCATGGTTTTAAAACATTTATGTGGTACGTTTGAAGGCGCCCTCTGTCACTCTTGACTAGATATGACACCGGACCCTTGCGATCCACTACCGTATAGGGACCCTTCCACCGGGCCTCAAATTTTGGCCCTGGATCAGTGACCATTACCACGACCTTATCACCTGTGGCCAACTGTCTAGGTTTTTTACCCCTGTCATAGTACTTTTTCTGTGTTTTTCTACTATCCTGTAGATTCTTATCCGCGGCTTGAGATGCCCTCTGGAGGCGACTCCGTAGCCCGCAAAGAAATTGAGGAACTCCTATTTCTTCCTCACCTGGTTCCACCCACTGGTCTCTTAATATGTCCAAGACCCCTCGTGGTGCCCGTCCGAACATAAGTTCGTAGGGAGATGTTCCTAGGGAAGTTTGTGTCCGTTCCCTACTAGCATATAGGACAAATGGGAGCATAACATCCCAGTCCGCCATTTGCCCTTCTAACCCTCTCCTCAGCAACTGCTTAAGGGTTTGATTGAAGCGTTCCACTAGACCGTTTGTCTGTGGATGATACGCCGCTGTTTTTATATGGGTGATGCCAAAAGCATCCCATACCTGTGCTAAATATTTTGAGACAAAATTGCTTCCCCTATCTGTGAGCATTTCCCTCGGGAAACCTACCTCACAGAATAACTTTATTAATTCTGTGGCTATAAATCTAGCAGAAATGTTCCGTAAAGGAATCGCCCACGGGAACCTAGTGGCTACATCCATGATAACTAGGATATACTGAAATCCCCTAGGGGTTCTTATTAGGGGCCCTACAATGTCCATTGCCATTCTCCTAACTGGTTCCGTTATGGTAGGCATCTGGATCAGGGGAACTCCTGCAGGCTTTGCAGCGCTTACTCGCTGACAAGCCGGACAAGCCTCACAAAATTTCTTTGTCTCGCGAAATACTCCAGGCCAATAAAACCGCTCGAGAATTTGGTCGAGTGTGGCCTGTACCCCTTTATGCCCTCCAATAGGATGGTCGTGAGCGAGCCTCATGACAACAGCCTTAAATGTGGTAGGAACTACCAAATGTTTCCTAATGGCGTTATTTTGGGGGTTACTACTCTCCCTGTATAATATCTCCTCCTCTAATAGGAATCTAGGGAGTACGTCCCTCTCCGCCTTTGCAAACTCGAAGGCATATTTTAATACAGGGTCTGCCCTCTGTTCTTTAGCAAAGGACGGAAACTTTTTTACTAGGTCCGCCGGTACCCATGGCAAGCCTTGCCCATCGGCTACTCCGGCTCTCCACTGGGCTCGATGCTGCCTCTCTCGGCGCTTTTCACCCTTACTCTTCTTTTTCCCTTCGCTGGGGTTAGCAATTAAATCATCGTGCCTGGGAAGCTCGTGTAGGCCCTCATCTGCACTCACCTCTTCTGGTTCTACCTCACCCTCTTCCATTATAGGATTAGGATTTTCCTCCACTAAAGTGTCACTAGGGGTCCTCAGTTCCTTCGCCTGAGATCTGGTGGAAACTAACCCTCCCTTTACGCATGTATTGCTCTCCATGCCTTTATAGAAGGGTGGCCAATCTCTTCCTAGCACGATGTCGTAGGGTAGCCTGGGAATGATGGCTACTAATACTTCCCTTCGTGTGCCTAAGCCCTTAACTTTTATCCTGAACAAAGGATATGAAGTTGTTGCCCCGTGCACACACTGAATCTTCGCTGTTCCCTCTTGCTGACTCGGGGGAAAACCCCTCTGGGCCTGTATGGCCTTCCAAAAACGGCGAGAGACCATACTTTGGTCGGCCCCCGAGTCAAGCAAGGCCTTAGCTGGGACTCCCTGTACCTCCACATCCACTCGGAAACCTGCAGCTGTGAGGTGAACCTGGCCAGTAACAAGTGCTGTGCGAGACCTGCATTCCCTTTTAAAGTGTCCACTTTTCCCACACTTAAAACACTTTAATACCTTGTTACCTGCTGCTTTTATATACCTGGATTCCTGTGAACCCACCTTGTTCCTTAAAGACATATTAGCATTTCTTACAGAGTTGTCTAACCCTGACCTGCTGCTAGCGCTGGCTCCTTTGATTAGTTCAGCCTCAAAGAATCTTTCCGTTAGGTGCGCTGCTTCAGCAGAGGTTCTACAATTCTGTAGAGTAAGAAATGTTCTAACCTCTTCAGGTACTGCGTCAAAGAACTGCTCTAATACAATTAGATCTAGTACTTCCTCCATTCGTTTACCCTCGGGTTCAAGCCACTTTAAAACCAACCCATGCACTCTGTGATACAGTGCCTTTGGTGTTTCCTCTGGTTGAATCCGGGTAGACCTGAGCATGCGTCTGTACATGGTAGGGGTTAAGCCCAACCTATCCCGTACAGCTCTCTTAACCTTTTGATAGTCACTTGCAAGAGCTGCTGGCATGGCCCTATAGGCTGCCTGAGCCTCACCAGTTAATGCTGAGGCCAGCCTAACGGCTAACTGCTCTTGTGGCCACTTAGCATTACTAGCTATTCGTTCAAATGTTTGCACAAAGTCATCAAAATTGTCACTAGCATGCATTTGTCCTAAAGTCCAAATCCCACAGCTCTGTGGGCCTACCCCACAGATAGGAACGGCTGCTGGTGATTCGTCCTTCTTAGGCTCCTCCAGGATAGTCCGCATTAAGTCCGTCAGGGGCTTCTGTTGCTCCACCAGGGCAGCGATGGCCTGCTCCTGGTTCTGCCGAGCTAGCTCTCCCTGTTTCTCGAACTGGCTGCTCATCCACCTGAGAACCTCCCGTGCATCCATCGTCGTCGTCATCTCCTTTCCTGAAACAAATCAGAAACACACCAAACCAAGTGCGGCACAATAACAAGGATAAAAATTTCTCCTCCCAAGCCTCCTCTTCTCACCAGCGATCCTCCCCAACCTGTGCCCAAATACCCGTTACCTGAGCAAGGTGGAGGGTCTTATTTTGAGAAGGTGCTTGCTGTCGCACTCCTGGAACCTGGATCCTCCTCCGTGCGTGCCAACTCCGCTCGTCCCGCGTTGTCGCTCTGCACTGTAGCTCCTTGTTTCCTGGACTGGATCCGATAAAACTACGCCAACCTGTGATGGGGCCTGTGGTTAGAGGCCTATTTAGCCCTATATAGGCGGTTGCCTAGGGCGTATGCACAAGTAATTGCTCTGGCCTTGTAAATAAAAAGTCTTCCAGAGCAACTTGAAATGAAAAGTGGGTTTTATTCCCCGTCCCGCTCGGACATTGTCAAAGGAAACAGAAACTTTAAATCAGATAAGCTTAGCAACAAAAGTGGTGACACACGTATATTCTCTTGTTATATTCACAGAGTTCTCTTCATCCAGTATTTACATCATACGGTTGCATTTAACACAGACACTGCAATCCATAGGAATATCCTCTTGCAGACTAGCAGCGTCTTCCCATATCATTTCCCCAGCACTACTCACACTGCTGGTATCAGACCCTTCTTGAGAACGGTATTCAGCTATAGCGTCTTGTGACACTTCACTATAGCAGTCACTGGAGGCTTTCCTCCCTTTGGGTCTATATCTCTCTCGGTAGCTGGTTCTGCCTGGGCTTGCCTCCCAGAACATTAGCTCTGAAACATCTTGCTTCTTATGTCTGTAGTCAGAACCCTGCCCTTTGCAGTTATAAGCTTTAAACTTCTCTTTGTTACTATAGGGAAGTTTCCTTCTCTCTGCAGGGCTTGTCTTTATGTTTGGCTCTCTATAGCCTTTGCTTCTAGCCTCCCGGGCTGGTTGAACAGGAATATATTTGTTCCTAACTTTACACCTATTTCTTAAGCTGTAGCCATGCATGGAGTGCCCATCCCCCAACACTTCCCTCTCACCGTGACCTCTGCCTTGAGCTGGCAAATACTGGCCTCTGGGGTAGTGGGGTAATCCTGGCTTCTCTCCAAAGCTATTCCTGGTAGCAGGTCTTCCCTTAGTGCAGCTTGCCTTGAACCTTCCTTCTCGAGAGCTGGAGACAGACTCACTTCCTGACTCTTCGTGAGAAGAATTTCCTCCCAGCAATCCCCTGGGGCTTCTGCTCAGCTGACCTGGGACACACCTCCTGCTCCTGCTGCTTCCCGTGGTGATCCTGCTTCTGATTCTTCTCTCTAACTGACTGGAACCCTGCCCTAAATAATCCCTAGCTCTACACGTGACCTGGGGACTCTCACTCAGGTGTTCCTGATGGGACTTTTGTTTGCTACGTAGCAAGAATTTCCCTTGCTGCAGTGAATCATGGTGCCTAGTGCTGCTTTCTACAGCTGACTCTGAGGTAAGTCTTTCTTTTATCTTATTTTCCCTGGGCTGTGTGCCCCTTGCTGCATCACAATATATATATATATATATATATATATGCAGCCCATGGGACTCTCGAGTGCTACATACATGTGTGTGTGAATGTGCATGTTTGTGTTGGGTCTCTTGTGAGCTACATGTGTATCTGCTTCATGGACTGTCAGGATCTACATGTGTGTGTGTCTGTGGGCCATGAAGAGTTTGGGGCTGTGTATGTTAGTATCAGTTTCTTTGGAACAAGCAGTAAGTCAGCCCTCATATATGGGTGATGTCGGCACAAACAGAGCCCACGCAGAAGCATCTCCCCATTAATATTGAACTTCAAACATCAAAAACGCCGTGCTCAATATTAATTCCAAAGGGAGAACGCGGGCAGCATTTTCAACAATCCTCCTGAAGAAACTCTTTAAGAGAGTGAAACGCCATGAATGGTGCCTAAAGGAGGCGTTGAGGATTTTTAAAAGATAAGAATTAATCTTTTTTGTCTATTCAAACACAATGGTGGTGGAGCATTGGTTATTAAAAAGCCCCCGGAACAGTCACTGATGCTATTTAGTGCAAATCTTGAACAAACAAAGCATTTGACCAGTTCATTGCGCTGTTTTGTCTGAGACATTCTGGAGTGTTTGGATTAATCAGAGTTTCAAATAAGCATCAGTGTAAATAAGTACCGGTATATATGCTAACCGATGTTTTGCCATAGTAGAACATCCACCTTGAAATCATAGCTTGATTGGAGCTATTTTCTTAGTAGTGAGATTTTTACTTGCTCCGCAAAGGACCACATTTTATTTCTGTTTGTCCTCTGGCAACCTACCACCCTTAGACTCTCCTAAATCCTTCACCAACTTGTCCAAATCTTCCCCAAAAAGCAGCTTACCTCGAAAGGGAAGTCTACTCAACCTCGCTTTGGAAGAACCATCAGCTGCCCAATTGCGCAGCCAAAGGCATCTCTGCCCAGCGACTACGGAAGCCATACTCTTTGATAAACCTCAGATCAGATCATAATGGATGTCGGCGAGATACATCACACCGGACTCCAATCTGGACGCCTCCTCGGACACCTCTACTGAATTGTCACCCTGGACCTGCTGCGCCCAGCGCAAGCAGGCTCTTGCTACCCAGGCCCCACAAATAGACGCCTGTAAGGATAACGCATTAGCTTCAAAGACCTGCTTCAGCAAAGTCTCCAATTTATGGTCTTGTGCATCTTTCAGTGCCGCTGACCCTTCCACCGGGATAGTAGTCTTCTTGGTCACCGCTGACACGGCCGCATCCACCCTCGGGGCCTTAAAGAACTCCCGATCCTGATCCAGCAGAGGGTACAGCCTCGCCATAACCCTAGCCCCCTTAAGGGCGGCCTCCGGCATATCCCATTCCTCCTGAATCGTCTCCTTAAATACCCTGCATACAGGGAAAGCCCTTTGAGTCTTCTGAACCGCCTGTAGCAGAGGATCCTCCAGGGTAGCATCCTCTGCCGGATCAGTCTCCGGTATTTAAGTGCCTTGAGCGACTCCGCTATAAGCGCTGGTAGTTCCTCCCTACGGAACACACGAACTACTCGTGCCTGATCTTCCTGCTCCCTAATCTCACCTTCCTCTAGGTCCCCTAGGTCCCTTTCCACGTCTGCCTCTTCTGAACGCAAGTCTTCTGACACCACTGACTGATCTAGGAGATCCTTACCAACCTAGCTACCTTAGCACAGACGCCTGACGCTTCCGCCGACAAAGTGGAACTTGGCCTCTTCTGGCCCAGACCAGCCCCTGAGGTACCTGCTGTCGGCGCCCCATGAGAGCCAGCCAATATCTTCTGGAGCAGCGCCATGAAATCCATCGAGAAAATCGACGCCAAACTTCCCACTACCGGCTGCTGAGAAACCTAGAGCTCTGACCCTGAAGCTGCGCTGAACCCCGGCTCCGCAGCAGTCGGGGATGGGAGAATGGGCTCTACCACTTTCTCCAACCTGTCCTGCTCTCCTCCTTCTGATGCGGGGACTAACTCCCTGGCCTCCAATTCCGGAGCACAGCCCCTACAGACACCATCTTGTGAGACTGAACTTCTCTTAGCCCCACACAAGAGGCAGAGCTGTTTGGAAGGCATGCTGTGTTGAGAACCATGCAGCAAGCGACCCCAACAATTTTTTTTTCACTTTAATCTCTTCAGAATCGCTCCCCCAGTTGATCCCTGAAGAAAGTAACTCAAAACGAGGCTCTTAGCCGAAGATACAGGGCGCCAAAGCCCGGCAGTTCAAACCGGAGATTTTCCCGCCTCTGGCACATGCGGTCTTGCCTGTCCTCGTAAAGTCACCGATTCCCGCCGAAAACGGCTGCTTACCTCAAGATCCTGTTGAGGATTAAATGAAGGCGTTGTTCCCGCTCTGATCAGTACCTCCGCATCATTTTTAAAAACTGATCTCGCGATTCAGAGCCCAAACAGTGAGAAATCACTGCCGACTGCATACACTAGCTTAGGCAATTCATCTGCACGCGCTGAGCACAGCAGTCCTCCGGATCCTGTCCCTTCTCACTGGGACGGTAACTGGGTGCCGGTCCTCTCTCCTCCAGCCCCCTAAAAACAAAAAACACTGGCTTCTGACTGCCCCCTAAAGGAAAGAAAGGAGGAGAGCAGAGGACCTCAGGGCAACGGAAAGCAGCTTATCCCCCACCCCTGCAGGCAGAGAAATCCCAAACTAGCTTTCCTTTTTGTTCTCTCTTTTTTTTTTTTTTTTTCAATAATTCCTACCACTCTACTTAATCGTTTCTCTAGTGAGCCCTGAAACCCCTGGGCTCACCACCCTTCTAGCTGCTTTGGAGACTGATAAACTGGTGTGAGGAGGAGATGCCAAGCCTTATATACCGATGACATCACAGGAGTGAAGTTTCTCAGTCTCCAAAGCTGCTAGACGAGGTTGACAACCCCAGAGATTCCGGGACCAGACTGGAGGGACGATCAGGAATTAAGGCTAACGCGCATTAATGTGCCACGGCTCCCTCTATCGCACGAAAACGTACCTTATCGCACGATAACCCTAAATGCTACCTTAAGACCAGAACACCCACTACCTTATATGGCATCCTGCACACTAACGCCGGGCGCATGTTAAGACTGCTTAGTAAACATACCCCTTAGGTTTACAGGATTCTTTCCCAAAGTTATACTTTACTGCAGAGTGGGGCAAGAGAAAGATTTCTCACACACAGGCATCTGCATTGTTGGCAGAAACTAGCATAATGGCTCAGTGCAAGTAGTGTGAGTGCAACTAAACAAACCTCAATGAGCAGCCTTAGTTGCACCGGCAGTTGTTTTGCCACACTGAAATGCCCCCCAGTACGTGGTCAATACTTTATCTGATGTTTGTATATAGTTATGTTAATTGTTAATTGCTTTTGCTTTTGCCTTGTAAATACATTTTTCCAGTGTTATAATGTAAAGTTCCCATTTGTTCGATGTAAACTGCCACTGATCTTTGGAAGTGGTGGTATATAAGTTCTAATAAATAAATAAACTGCAGGGGGATGCAACTGCCTCCCTGCAGTTAGCCCATTGCTCTGCATAATCAAACTCTGGAATTAGTTAACAGAGGATGTAGCAAAAGCTGTTTGTGTAGCTGGGTTTAAAAAAGGTTTGGACAAGTTCTTGAAAGAAAGGTCCATGAACTATTATTAAAGAGGACCCAGGAAATCCACTGCTTGCGCCAATACAAACATTATGGAACCTGCTGTGCCTTTCTGGGAGCCTGCCGTGTACTTCTGACCTGGATTGACTACTGTTGGAAACAGGATACTGAGATTGATGGACCTTGGTCAGATCCAGTATGGCATTTCTTATGTTCATATGTTACCAGCACAGAGCCTGGGAAACATGCTGCTAAATATGCCAAACAGGAGGGCTCAACAGCAGCCATACAGCACCTCCTACTTCCACAAAAGCAAGAGTGGCTAGGTGCCCCAACACAGCATTTCGCACCCTCTGAAAAACAAGAGGGACTTAGTGGCCCAATTCATCACTTTCTACTCCAACATAAACACCATGAAGGGCTTGCAACCCCAACATAACTCCTGAAACAGCACTGGTCCAGCATGGAATTAATGTAAATTATATACTGTAAAAACCAAAGGAAATGCAAGATGCTCGCACACCAAGGAACTAAAAGAAAAAGTGAGAACCACAGCACAGTTTATAAAACCAAATTATAACTCATTTTATTCTGTCATAAATAACATTATGGTTCTCCCTTTATATTTATTATATATATATATTGCATTCGCAGAAACCTTTCCCTTGACAATGGGTACAGCTCAGAAGTAGGACATTCACTCAGAACTCATATTTATATAAATCTAATTCTAGTTATCTCACTAACAGACATTTTCCAGTCTCAGGCATATTGGGAATTAATGTAAAACCCTACAAAAGTCACTGAAGATCTACAAGGCCAAATCTACCATACCATACCAGCATAAACTTCCAAAACTCATACAAGGAGCCTACCCAGAAAAACACAGCACTATAAATACTCCTTCCCCACTGTCTAGTCCAAATACCATCCGAGGTATCAGCTCATTTGCACTCCCAGTGCCACCATCCCCCCATGTCAGCACCTTTCCAGTCACCCTACTCTGTCTATTCCCCTTCCAGTGCCATCCCTACATGTCAGCTCCCTTCCAGTCCCAGTGGCCCCTCTCCAGCCTCCCCCCTCCATTACCCAGTCAACTACAAGTCCCATCCTCAAGTGTCAGCTCCCTCCACTACCATCCCCAGGTTTCAACTCCCTTCCATCCCCCTCCTCCCTTCCCTAGTGTCATCACCCTTCCAGTTCCCCCCTCCCAGTCCCATCTAGTATCAGCTCCCTTCCTGCCCCCACCTTCCACTCATGTCAGCTCCGTTTCTGCCCCCTCTTTCCCCTCCTGTCAGCTCCCTTCCTGCCCTCACATTCTCCCATGTCAGCTCCCTTCCAACCATCTCATCCCCCCATGTCACCTCCCTTCCTGCCCCCTTGTTTCTCCCTCTGTCAGTTCCCTTTGAGCCATCTTTGAGCCTTCCTGCCCATGTTCCCTGTAAGTATTAGTGTATGTGTCTCATATCCCCGCGTGTTAAATGTATCCCCCAATTGTGTTGTGACCGCTTTGATTGAAGGATAAGGCGGTATACAAAACTGTCTAAATAAAAAAAAAAAAAAAATCTCCTTCCCCTCATGTCAGCTCCTTTCCTGCCCGCACCCTCCCCTCATGTCAGCTCTGTTCCTGCTCCCTCATTCCCCTGGCAGCCATGGCTCCTGCATCCTACAGAGCCACGGTTGCGATGGTGGTAATAATTTAAAATAAAAACAAAAAACAGTGCCTCTGCTATGGAAAGCACAGTTACTTACCTGTAACAGGTGATCTCTGGGAACAGCAGGAATAAGTCTTTACATATGGGTACGTCAGTACCGACGGAGTCTGCGCGGGAACGCTTCCCAGCGTCCAATCAAGAGCTTTTGGAAGCATCCCGGCACACCTGCGTGCTGCCTTCCCGCCTTTCCCAACTGCCTCTCCTCAGTTAAGTTTTAAAGCTGAGACAAAGAGAGAGAGAAAGGAAAGGAAAGATAGATAGAGATACAACTCCTGGGGAGGTGGGTGGGTTGTGAAGACTTATTCCTGCTGTTCCCAGAGATCACCTGTTACAGGTAAGTAACTGTGCTATCTCCAGGAACAAGCAGGAATGAGTCTTCACATATGGGGACTCCCAAGCTGAGATGCCTGGAGTATCAGCATGTCATAGGTTGGAACATGCTATCTCCCAGAACACCAGGCATCCTGAGGATGGAGGGTAGGAGTTGAAGAAAGAAAAAAAAAAGCTGTGGAACAGCTAACCTAGCATAGGACTACAGAGAAGGAGTCCATGTGTGGATGATGATTGTCATCAATGATGTTGCAAAGATTGCAATATGGACCTCCCCTGACAGGATTTCACAGAAGTATGGAGGTTCATGGATTTACTGGGAACCCAGTAGAGGAACCTTGAAGAGGACCTCACTGTAAAGTGGAGGTAATAAACCTGTAGGAAAATAGTGGAGGTCAGAATCCTGAAAGGAATAGGTAACCCCAGTAGGAAAAACTGGGGTAGTACAAAAACGGTGGGCCTTCAGAGGAAGGCTTAATGACAAAAACCTAACTCTTTTGGCGGGAGAGTGACTCACTCTTAGGAGCAAAAAGAGAAAGGCTAACCGATTTGGACAAACAGGCACAGTCCTTGTGGGGAGAAAGGGTATGGGAACCCCTTGTATCCCAAAAAGAGAGGACAAATGCCTGAGGCGTTAAAGCCTGTGATTAACTGAAGATCCACAATTAACTGGGGTAAGCTAGGAGAGATATTGGGCACGGAGAGCTTCAGAGGTACCTAAACCCTTAGGTTATGGAATAAAAATGGTTGATTACCACAGGTGTGGTTGTGTGTGTAGAACCCCAAACCTGCTAGATAGCATAGGTATGGGTAAAGCCCCTCTGTCAGAATCATATAGCTATATGAGGATAGACAGTGAGATAGATAAGTATGTGGATACATATCTATAATAAAATATCTTGACAGATATATATATATGTATAGATAGACATATAAGAATATATCTATAGTGAGATATGGAAGGGCATAAAATACACACAAAAAATAAATATGGATATGTAGGCCTACATATGGGTGTCTGCATTTAAACAGACAGAGATATGCCTACAGCACAGTGATCACATAGGATATGTGGAGAGGAAAGATTCATCTAATAACAAGAAGGTGGAACCTACTTGAGAAGACATATAGAGAATCTATTCCTCCTGGTCATGATCTGCAAGAATGCTAGCTAGTGAAAAATAACCAGGACTGTTACGTGAAAAACAGAGGATAATATCCATGTGCAGCCAGCAAGTCCGGAATCTTCCAGGACTCTAGCATGGTAAGTAGACAGAAGACGCCTAGAGAAGAGATACCATGTTGACCTACTTAAGGGCAAAAGTATCATGCGTTCTTACCATGAGGACGAGCAAATCCTCGATTGGGAATACTATGGACCAAAGCAGGGAAGTGGCAACTCCTTGAGCTTTCACGTAAGAGAAGGCCTATGTCCTTTATATCAAAAAAGGAAATAGTAAAAGAAGGGAGAACCTTCTAGTCATGGGAGACATGACTGAAAAGCCTTTTCTAACTAGTTAGGATAGCTGTTGGAGAAAAAAAACCCCATGCTCTCTAGCAAGGGCCCATAGTGGAAAGCTTCTCTGTAATTTGCAGAGAGCATGATGCAGGAGAATGAGGAGATAGAACTGGCTGCTAGGGAACCAGTATCTTTGCCAACTATGCTGCCAAACCCAGGAAAATGGAGATGGCAGAAATAGAAGACAATCTAGAAAGCTTGTAGTGAGATGAGATGAAGCACTGACTTGGAGCCACTACTAAGACTAGATAGAATGTTAGTGGAGGACAAATCTGGTTATTTGTGGACAAGAACCAGTGGTCCAAACATTAAGGCTCCTGCATAGGCAGCTGCTAGCAAGACAGCAGAAAGAATCTTACTGTTCAAAAAAGAAAGGAGTAGGAAACTCTGGACATGTCTGATAAGCTGCCCCAAAGCAAGATTGAATCAGAGGAGGTAACTCAGAGAGGAAAACTCCGCACTGAAAAGTGAGAAAACTAGAGAGGCTGGAGAGAAAGCCTCCCAGTAAGTAATTCCGTTCTTACAGAGGAAAAACTCGGTAAGAGGGTGAAGAGAATGGAGCTGAAGAAGACTTATGAAGTAGTAAGTCTATAGAAAGGAAAAATACATGCTGGCACAGGAACTATCATCTGATAGTGGTTAGACCTCTTTCCCTAGCAGGAAAAAAAGGAGAAACCTGTGACTTATAGGCATGAATATCCTGACAGCTCATAGAAATATAGAAAAAATGGATATCATGTGTAGGGGTTAGAATAAAGTGGTGGATTGCCTCTATTGAGAGGAAGCAACTGTAGATTCTAACCCCAAGAGTCACAAGCATCTGATGATGAATGATCAGAAACCCTGCAGGTGCTGGGTTTGCTGAGCCTGGTGAGAGGTTGGATTCTTCAGACCAGGACGATGCTTCCCCTGTTGAGGAACATCTGTATGATGGGCAAGTGATGAATAAAACCTTCTTCTCCTGTGGGAAGAAAGTTTGGTAGGACATTTCCTACCTACTGGGACAGAGGAAGGGGTAGAACAACCCTTAGGAACAGGTAAATCAGTGGACAACTGAGTAACCTGACGTAAAGACTCCTTGTTGAAAAGATTTTCTCCAGTGCAAGGAGTATGTCCCAGCCTTTGTTGTGCCCATTTGTCCAAGTCTGAAGCTTGGAGCCAGGCTCTACGTCGTGCCCCTATAGCTATAGCAGAAGTCCTGCTAACAGACTCAAAAGAGTCTAGGGAAGCACGAAAAAGAAACCAAGAGATATTCTGGATATGCTGAAGCAGTGAGGAATAGTCTGTACTCCTGGAATCTGAAAGGAAAGGAGACAAAAGATGTAATTGCTTTGTGACCTCCTCAAGAGAAAGACTCATATAAAAAATATATGAGAGAATTCTTGCAGAAAGCATAGATGTCTGGAAGGTTTGACGTCCAAAGTCATCTAGTGTTTTAGACTCACGACCTGGCGGATAGGAAGAGTGCTTTTTCTTACTCTTTACCCGCTTCATTGCTGATTCCACTACTATGGAATGATGAGGAAGTTGAGTCTTTTGAAACCCTGGAGAGGGGGGCACCTGATATAACAGATCAGTTTCCCTGGGAGGTGGGGGTACCCTTAAAGGTGTTTCCCACATTCCTAGAAGGAGATCCTGCAAGGAATGATGCAAAGGAAGCATTATGTTCTCCTTTGCTTTGGTAGAAAGAGAGCCTTGTGCAGGATCATGTCCTGGGATAGGAATGGCAAGAGATCTTGCTATATCCAGGAGGAAACTCTGAAAAGAGGAATCTCCAACAGGAATCTCTCTTGGACAGGTTAGATTTAAAGAACTAGCCTGAGCATCCACAGAGGTATTCAAATATATAGGAATAGAAGATCCTGCACAGTGCAGTGTGGAATGCTTAAGGGATGGTTGCTGGTACTGGGTATCAGGAGCAGCAACCGTCCTTACCACATTGTCCATGCCAGGTATCGACTCCAAGCTTGGTATAGAATGGAGCGATCCTGTTGAAAAAAGCATGGCAGGAGTTGGCCACGATGCTACAGTGGATACCGGTACCGATGTCAATACCGGTACCGATGTCGGAGTCGAGCCCGACAAAGACATCGGAGCAGTCATCGGTGACAGTTGAATCGGTACCGAGGTGACCGAAAACCTCCGGCCACTATCCTCGGTACTGAAGCACCGGTATCGATCGATGTCCGTACCAAAACATATTGGTACCGAGTCTTCTAGACTAGAGATCGATTCCAAACTCGGCATCGAGGACAGAGAGCCTGATAAGCAAAGCATGGAAGGCACCGACTGTAAAGGTAATGAGGACGTTGGTACCGATTTCGGTACCGTGTCTGACACTGGTAAAGGAAGGTCAACCAGTAGCAACTCAATCGGCCTCGGGGGAACCGAGAGTTGTGGATCCAAATCATCGGAACCGAGTCTTTGGTACCGCCGAGAGCCGGTACCAAGGCGAGTCGGTACCCAGTCCTCCAGACTGGAGATCGATTCCAGACTCGGCATCGAAGGAAGCGAGGCTATCGATGCACCTCTGGAGGGTACTGACGGCGGTGGTAGTATCGGTGCTGGTACCGATAATGGAAAGTCAGTCTGGAGAGTATCCGCCGGTCCCGAAGGCACCGAGGACGCCAGATGACGATCCCTGGTGAGGAGTGTTTCATCCAACACCAGTGCCGATGCCGGGGTACCGGTACCGCTCGAAGCGGATGACACCACCGGACACGGCTGAGGTATGTTCTGTGAGGGGTGAACCCCAGGAACAACCTGAAACCCCTTATCTGCTTTGGAGACCAAAGACTCCCGCTGGGGTTTTGAAGCCAATGGGCCCTCGAGGGCAAGGCCGGAGCCGTCTACATGCTGTGCATGAGACCTACCACTCGAGGACTGGCTAGTCTTAACAGACTGTTTGTGGGTTACCTGATCCCGAGTGGAAGAAGAAGGGGACGGTGCCCCGAAGTTGGAGGGCAACCGTGTATCGAGGGAACCTCGATGTTGAAGACCTCTTCTCACCAAACTGTTGTCAGGACCCAAGCAGGTTAGACACCGACTTTGAGGGTCTAAAAATAAAGTTGTACCGCCACAGTCTGAACATTTCTTGGAGAAAGTGCCTGGCGGTTCCATGAAGGAAAAAGAAGAGGCCTAAAAGGCATAAAAGACCGTGGGACACTATGAAGAAAAAATATCCTGTGGAAAAGGAGATTTTACAAGAAAAGAAAAGAAAAGAAAACACCGGCGGTACCGGTGGCGTCGGGAAGACAGCCGCGACCACAAGAAAACTAAGAAATAAAAAGTAGAATTTTCTGCGGTGACAGGAGGACGTCCTGCCGGCTCCGCGGAAAAACAAAAACTGAGGAGAGGCAGTTGGGAAAGGCGGGAAGGCAGCACGCAGGTGTGCTGGGATGCTTCCAAAAGCTCTTGATTGGACGCTGGGAAGCGTTCCCGCGCAGACACCGTCGGTACCGACGTACCCATATGTGAAGACTCATTCCTGCTTGTTCCTGGAGATTGCCTGCTACTGCTGTGTCCTACTCCCGCTTAGCATAACTTCCTTTTGGGGGTGGGACGCAGCTGCAGGGGTCATTTAGCAAAGGTGGAAGGCTCCACACTGGTTTCATTTAAATTATTACCACTTTCTCAGCCACGGCCCTGTAGGACAAAGGAGCTGTGGCTGAAGCAGCTTGTCCACTTTTTTTTTAAAATCTGAAGGCAGAGTGAGGCGGCTGTTTTGGGGACACTTTTTGCCGCTGCGATGGCCGCCTTACTATGTCTCATTATAGAGCTGCCCCTGCGGGAAAGCCTACATCTAAACAGACCACTTCCTCCTGGATTGCAGATTGTATCTCTTTTTGTTATGTTCAGGCGGGTCTCACTCCTCCTGGATGGGTCGGACCCCCTACCTCTGAGCTACAACAGCCATTGTTGCCAACTTAGCTGCTATTCCTCCTCAAGAGATCTGCAAAGCTGCTACATGGTCATCTGTATACACTTTCACAAAGCACTACAGCCTAGATCGCTCTTCAGCCACTGACCTTGCCTTCAGCCAGGCTGTTCTGCGAAACCTCTTTGCTTAAATTCTTCCACCTCCCAGCCTTTACCCAGGCTGCATATATTGTTAGACTTTCAAGTGGCCCTCAGCTCTGGAATCACCATGGAATTTGTTTGGAGCACGCCTGCTGCCAGGGAGGGGCTAATTTAGATCATCTTACACCTGGCCTCACATACCGGTCAGAGCTAGATGGAATAGCCAGTGTGGACCTGCATACAGCTAAGCTCACACTTTTTAAACCTTATCTCTGCTGGTTTCTGGAATTTAACTGTTGGATAGACCTTAAGATTTGCGGAGATTGTTAATATAGCTTTTTACTGTTGGTTAAACAATAGGGGGTATGTTTACTAAACTGCGGTAACGTAGCCGTGGCTACGTTAACGCTTGTTAGGTAACATTAACACATGCTATGTAACATTAACGAGTGTTAACGTTACTTAATGAGCGTTAGCGTTCCCGGCCATGGTAAACACCGCAGAGGATGGAGAGAGAGCGGAGAGAAGGGGTCAGTGGGTGGGAAGTGGGCGGGGAGAGGCTCCCTGCATGCTAACGCTCTGAACTGAAGGGATGAATCCTACCGCAAATGAAAACCTGCTGTTAGATGCACATTGGCAGGAGTGAGAAACCATTTCAGTCTCAGCAATGTACAGCATAGGCAGGGAGCCCAAGAAAAGTGATAGTAGTGCTCCATTTGCAGCAACAGCATAGTGCCCAACTATGAAAGGCCACTATGGCGATGGTGCAAATGGGGCATAGGGGGCTGCATGCGGGACAAGTAGTGGGGGCAGCTGGGGCACAGGGTGGACTAGGCAGGCGCCTAGGAACATAGAAACCAGAAATCAGCAAGACAGCAGATGACAAAGGCCAAACACAATTCACCTACATCTACCTGGTCCACCCGAGCTAACAGTTGCCAGGGCACTGACCTGACATCCCCCCAGCCAACCCTCCCCCAAGCAGAAGGGACATACTATTGGTAAGCGGTGATGGGGGGATGTGAGGATGCTCATGTATGCCCCCTGCCCCAGACCCCACTCCCTAGGCGACCACCTACCCACACAGTGGATGGCCTGGGACTGCATACTACCAGCACCGACAGCATATGGTCATGTCAGCATGGCAGGGGGGTGTGTGCCCGTGTTGGATGGGGCAGTGGCACCTACCTGCAGTGGACCTAGGCGATGCCCTGTACCAGTACGTGGTGTGCAGTGCAACATAAAAGGTCTGGCTGAGGAAAAGTACAGGTAGCTCCAGGGACTACCATGCATCTGTGACAACAGCGTGGTGCAGTACACCCAGCCAGTGTGTCCAGAAGCAGAGGGTCACAGGTTCAAGTCCCAGCTGTGGTTCCTGCAGAGCATGTCCCTATATTTTACCCCACAATGCAGATATAACAGCAACATGTGCAAAGCCCAAAGCAGCAGCGAACAGGGGTACAAACACCCACTCACACAGGTCCACAATCCAAAGATGCATGGAGAGTCAGGCTGTTGGCCCCAGCATTGAGCTGCAGTTATCACCTGAGAACTACTACTACCTCTTGCACAGTATAGCAATGTCGGCACTGTGATCAGGACCAGTGTGGCGGGCAGGGTTGCCAACCACCCTATCTTTGCACAATGCTGCAATAAGAGTGTGCGTGTGTGTTTGTCTATCCATTGTTCTGTGGCTGCCCACCACTCACTGGGCCCAAAATGTCCCACTGTTACCAGCGTTAGCCTGAATATGTGCATAATGTGGAGCAAGGTATTGTGGGTATGGCCCGGACAGGGAGGATTGGCAAGGATGCATCTGCACAAGGTGTGGGGCAATGGCTGGAACACTAGTGCCTGAACACCACTTGCATGTACAGGGTGGCCACAGCATGGCATGCTGGGAGGGCACTCACTCTAACCGAGCAGTGACCATGGCATGTCTAGGTTCCCACTACACTATCTGCCTCCACTGATTCTTTTGTGTTCCTAGTGCTGGGCCATGATTCACTGAGATACCTGCTTGGCACACATAGTTCCTCTGTGAGCATGTACTATGGACTAGCTAGTGGACTGTCTAGAGTTAGACTGTGCATGGTTGAAACACTTATAAGATGCAGTCTGACTGTGCTGTCTGCT
Organism: Ichthyophis bannanicus; assembly: GCA_033557465.1. Lineage (NCBI taxonomy): Eukaryota > Metazoa > Chordata > Amphibia > Gymnophiona > Ichthyophiidae > Ichthyophis > Ichthyophis bannanicus. The sequence continues at coordinate 103,161,782 of CM066031.1, read as the reverse complement.
GGGGCCTGGCAGACAGTGATGTGAGGCAGTTGGGGTTTTCCAGACCTAACCCCAGCATTGCTGCTGGTCTGCCACTGCCCCAGTCACAGGTATGGCTCTAGCCCACCAACCCTGGAGGGCTGTCTTATACCAGCAAGATGGAAGTTGCTTCACTGGGGCTGGGGCACCTTCCCTTACCTACAAAAGGGGTGATGTGGGCCCTTTGGGGTATGTAGTGTATAACACTTTGACCTATAAAGGCACTGCTACAGAAACCTCATGCAAGTCTAGAAGCTCCTCTGCCCATGTCAGCAGAGGAGTTCCTAGACTTGCATGAGGTGCCCATGTCAGCCAGAGCCTAACACAGGGTATACACTACTCTGGGTGGTGTTTGGTCCCAGAGAGCCACATGTGACTGCAGGATACAAATGGACACCAAATTACCTTCAGCTGCACTGCAAGGAACACCTGTCACACATTGGTAGTGATGGGGATGTACAGCAGGACCTATCTCTAGCACCACATGTACTGCGGACCTAGTGCTGAGCACCCTTCCTATCCCTTGGGGTGAACACAGAACCTGCACAATGGCATGGTCTGTAGCTACTCTGTGCCAGTATCACGCACTGTCAGTTCGTCTTTCCAAGCTGAGGTACCGGAGATGTGCAGACCCCATTTGGTGATCAGCTGTAGACAGCTATTCAGCATGTGCATTGCATTCAAGACAGTGAAAAGTACATTGCTGAGATGCTTCTTGCAGCAACCAAGCTCTCCAGCAGAGGAGAAGATGGGTGCCAACAGAATGTCGATGGTTGGACACAAGTCACCAGGGCCTGCAAAGTCACCAGGACCTGCAAAATCACCAATCCAACTTCTCTTGAATTGAAGAACCATTATGCAGCCCTGGAAGTGGAGGAGGTGAAAGCATCCCTGGAAAGGGAAGAACCAGAGCTGAAGTACTCCAAAGTTGCAGAATCAGTGACCACAAGGAAACGAAGGGTAGTGGTGGTTGGAGACTCTCTTCTGAGGCGTACTGAGGCGTCCATCTGCCGACCAGACTTGATGTCCAGAGAGGTATGCTGTCTGCCTGGTGCCAAAATCCAAGATGTTATGGAGAGTTTGCCGAGACTCATCAAGCCCACTGACTATTACCCAATGTTGCTAATCCATGTTGGAACAAATGATACTGCCAGGTATGCCTTGGAACGTATCAAAAGTGACTTCATGGCTCTGGGACAGAGTGTGAAGCAGTTAGGTGCACAGGTGGTGTTCTCTTCAATCCTCCCTGTTGAGGGTAAAGGCCAAGGCAGAGAGGCTCGCATCCTGGAGATAAATGCATGGCTGCGTGGATGGTGTCATCGAGAGCGTTTTGGTTTCCTAGACCATGGGATGCTGTTCCAAGGGTTGCAGAGCAGAGATGGCATCCATCTGTCCAAGAAAGGTCAACGCGTCTTCGGTAGTAGACTGGCTAATCTACTGAAGAGGGCTTTAAACTAGATTTGTTGGGGATGGGTGAGGAAAGCCCCCAGGTAGGTGAAAGCCCCCAGGTAGGTGATACCCATTTCCATAAAGGTATTTAATGTAACAGGGGTAACATATGGAAAGCAGTGTGTATAAATGCCCGTAGCATGGGTAATAAGATCCCTGATGTTGAAGCTTTGGTGGGAGTGGCTGACTTGGATTTAGTGGCAGTTACAGAAACATGGTTCACAGAAAACCATGATTGGGATGTAACTATACCTGGCTATACTTTATTCAGAAAGGACAGGGTAGGAAGAAGTGGAGGAGGAGTGGCACTATATTTAAAAACTACTATTAAAGCTTTGGAATTACAGAGCTTAAAAGGGAGAGAGGAGGCATTGTGGGTTAAACTAAAAAGAGGGAAAGAGAAATCTATTTGCATTGGTGTGATATACAGACCTCCCTCACAAGAGGAAGAGGTGAACAGAGAGTTAATTGAAGACATATGCAATATTGCTAGGAAAGGGGAAGTGCTACTAATAGGGGATTTCAATATGCCAGATGTTGATTGGCACATTCCTGCGGCAGTATCATCTAGAAGTAAGGAGATCCTGGATTCTCTACAGGGAGAACTATTCATGCAATTGGTAACAGACCCCACACGTGAAGGGGCCATACTGGACTTGGTGCTTACCAATGGTGAAAGTGTTTCTGATGTTGTAGTAGGAGATCATTTTGCATCCAGTGATCACCAGATGGTGTAGATCAGTATTAGGACTAGGGCTGTTAGAATCCATTCAAAGGTGAGGATCTTAGACTTTAGGAAGACTAACTTTGCCAAGATGGGCCAATACCTCAGGGAGTCGTTAGTGGGATGGGAACAGCTGGGGGATGTAGAAAAACAGTGGGCAAAACTGAAAGGGGATATTTTAAGGGCAACCAACCTTTTTGTTAAAATGGTAAATAAAGGTAAAAGGAAAAGGAGACCGCTATGGTTTTTCGAAAGAAGTAGCTGAAAAAGTGAAGAAAAAGAGGGAGGCCTTCATGAAATACAAGAGATCACAGAGAGAGGAAGACAGGCATCTGTATTTGGAAAAACCTAGAGAAGCTAGCAAAGTAGTCAGGAAGGCAAAGATTCAAAAGATCATCAGTGACAAAAAGACAAACCAAACACAAATCAAACACCCACACTAGTTCAAAGGAAACACACGAAACAACAAATTCCTCAAAGCCTACAACAATAGATAGCAGACCACATAGAAGACCGTCAGCCCGACATACTTTGCATCACAGAGACATGGCTCAATCCCACCGACAATGTGCTACTCAATCAGTTGGTACCAGACACATACACAGCATACAACTGCCCACGCACCCACAAACGTGGAGGAGGAGTCTTGATAATTGCAAAAAAGAGCCTAAGGTTCAAAGCTCAGAGTTTCACTGACATACAACAATGTAACACAATCAGCATCGAGAACAAACACATGGCACTCTGCCTAACATACAGAGCACCCAGAACCTCACCCGACGAACTAGCCTCAACGCTCGAAGCAGTCTGCGCTATCACCGCAACTCACAAACCCACACTACTGCTAGAAGACTTCAACCTTAAGTCCACCAACACCAAAGATGCAGAAGCTTTCCTTCAAGTGATGACTGCACTTCAGTTCACCCAAATAGTCGATGCCCCAACGCACAGACACGGATCATCCCCAGACCTCATCTTTGCAACCAACTACCTAACCTCGAGAGGACTAATATCAACACCCACCATCACCCCAGTTCCATGGTCAGACCACTACATAATTGAGATAAAGATGCTAATACAAAAAGACAATCTAAACGAACGATCTGACAACACACCCACACAAAGACGATTCAAGAACTTCGACAGGGACATGTTCCTACAGGACACGATACAACAGTTGACCATAGAAACAGACGACCTGGAGGCTCAAATCACCAACTGGAACAGCACTCTATTTAACGCCGCCAAAGCAACAGATGCTAGACCCAAGAAACACCGTTGCAACAAGCTACAACACAAGCCGTGGTACTCCAAAACCATACGACAAGAAAAGAGGGAACTCAGAAAGATAGAACGGAGATGGAGAAAGACCAAGGCATCTGAAAACCAGCAACTTTACCTAACAAAGCAAAAACAATACAATGAACACATCAACCATTCAAAGACAGAATACCATACAAACATGATAAATACCTCCATCAACAAACCCAGAGAGCTGTTCGAAATCGTGAAAATCCTCACAAAAGAGCAAAGGACAGAAGATGAAATACAAATAGACCCGCAAAAATTTGCTGACTATATCAAGGTTTTGCTAAAGGTTCAAAAGGTGGCTTCATGAGCTGCCCAAGAACCAGGTTTAAGTCCCATGCCACCGGTGGTGGCCTAATGGGAGGCTTAGTTAGAAGAAGGCCTCCCATAAATCTTGCTATAAGAGGATGAGATGAAATAGGCTGTCCATTTAGAGGCTTAAAGGAAGCTGCAATAGCACTCAAATGGACTCTTACTGAGTTAGTCTTAAGTCCTGCATTGGATAAATGAAGGAGATACTCCAGCAATGATTCCAGAGGTATCGCAAGGGGGTTAAGACCCTTTTGCGAACACCATATGGTAAACCTTTTCCACTTGAAAGCATAAGAGCATCTTGTGGAAGGTTTCCTGGACGCCAAAAGAATATCTTTACTTGCTGAGGGAGATTAAGATCATGGAGATCTAGGCCTTCAGCAACCAAGCCCTGAGATGCAGAGAGTGGGGATTGGGATGCCATAACATTCTGTCCTCCTGGGATAGGAGATCTGGAGCAGACCCTAACTCCAGGGAGGGAGCTTGAGAGAGATGTAGAAGCAGAGGGTACCACACTTGCCGTGGCCAATGTGGAGCTATGAGAATCATATGGCCTCTGTCTCTCTGAAGCTTGAACAGGGTTTTGGGAATTAGGGGAATGGGTGGAAAGGCATACAGGAAGCCTTGACCCCAATAAAGGAGGAAAGCATCCCTGGCCTGAGCCCCCTGAGCCGGAATTCTGGAACAGAACCGGGGAAATTTGGCATTCCACGGACTTGCAAAGAGGTCTATGTCCGGGGTCCCACAAATTTGAAAAATCTTGGCCACCTGGTCTGCATGCAGAGACCACTCGTGTGGAAGCAGAACTCGACAGTCTGTCTGCCGAAGAGTATTGTATGCCTGGAAAATACACTGCCAGGAGATGAATCTGATGCTCTCTGGCGAGGGCCCATAGTCGCAAAGCTTCTTTGCAAAGCGACAGAGAGCCTGTTCCCCCCTGCTTGTTCACATAGAGCATGGCTACCTGATTGTCCGTATGAATGAGGACTGTCTTGTAGCTGAGCAGGGTTTGGAACACTCAAAGAGCAAGGAAGATTGCTCTGAGCTCCAAGAGATTGATATGTAGATGAGTCTCCTGCGGAGACCAGGTTCCTTGTGTGGAGAGGTCTTGCAGATGAGCTCCCCAACCCATCGGAGAAGCATCTGTTGTTAGAGTTGCTTGGGGTAAGGGTTGTTGAAAAGGGGACCTCAGCAACAGGTTTCGAGTGGACTTCCACCACTGGAGGGACAAAATAAGGCTATTTTGTCTGACAGGCATCCTGATGCCTGGGTCCATTGAGTGGATAAAGTCCACTGGGCTGCCTTCATATGGAGGCGAGCATAAGGAACCACATGCACGGTAGATGCCATGTGGCTTAATAGTTGTAGCATTTCTCGGGCAGCGAGATGAGGTTTTAGCACTGCTTGAGAAGCTAACTGCACCATGTGAAGGCAACGGGCCTGGGGAAGATAGGCCCTTGCCTTTCTGGTATCCAGAAAAGCTCCTATGAACTCTAGAGACTGAGTGGGAGTTAGACTGGATTTTGGGATGTTTATGACAAGACCCAAATACTGAAGGATATGCATTGTGCAAGATAGAGAAGTCCTGGCCTCTGACTCTGATGGGGCTCCAATGAGCCATTCGTCTAAGTAGGGGAAGACAAATATTCCTAGAGTGCGAAGAAATGCTGCTACCACAGCCATGCATTTTGTGAACAGCCTTGGTGCTGAGGCCAGGCCAACAGGAAGCACCCTGTATTGGTAGTGCTTTCCTTGAAAAAGGAACCGAAGGAACTTTCTGTGAGTTGGATGGATGAGAACATGAGTGTACGCATCCTTAAGATCTAGAGACCTAAGCCAATCCTGACTCTGAAGGTATGGCAGCAGAGTTCCCAGAGAAACCATTTAGTCCTCACAATTTAGTCCTTGGGTTTTCCAAGCTTCTATGCTAGCTGCCAGGATCAACTCCTATAGTGTCTATATAGGGATGTTTCTAAAAGAAGTCACAGATCATCTGCAGACTTTAACCCCTTTTATTTCAGACCAACCGTGCAGTCTTTGACTCTTTTGAGTGTGTAAGCAGAGCTTCGGCTATTGCCATAGGGGCACGCAGAATTGCTTGGCTACAAGCTTCTGATTTGGAGCTCTGGGTACAAGATGAATTAGGGAATATCCCTTGTACAGGTGAAAACCTTTTTGGTAAGGATTGGCAAGCAAAGGCCAATCAGATGGATGCTGAAAACTCTGCTTTGGATCGACTTTCAAAGTCTACCTCTGCTCCTGTTAAGAAAAGATTGTTCAAAAAGACATCTTTTTCCAAAAAGGGAAGATACTATCCTACTTATAGTCAGCAGGCATCTTCTGCAGGTCATTTTCCTGCAAAGCGTCAGCAACCACCTAAACAGGCCAAATCAAAGGCTGCTAGGCCTGCCATGACCCAGCAGCCTCAGCCTCCTCAGGGCCTTTGACTTGCAACTAGAGAACTTAGCCTTTCTGGCTCTGGAAGAACCAAAGTCCCTTACCATTCCAGGAAGGTTGACTTACTTTGCTCCCAGATGGGAACAAATCACAGCAGAGCAATGGACACTCTCTATCATAAGGGAAGGGTACAAGCTTCATTTCTTAAGCCTTTCCCCTCACACCATAGTGAAACAGTTCAATTCTCCAACATCTCTCCTCGACCCTCTGGGTCAGGAGATTGCCACCCCTCTTGCCCAAGGGGCAATAGAAGAAGTACCTCTTCTTCAGCAAGGCACAGGGTTCTACACCCCTTATTTTCTTATTCCAAAGAAAACGGGGCTACAGACCCATCTTAGATCTCAGAGAATTGAACAAATTTCTGTTCAAGGAGAAATTCAACATGATTTCTCTCGGTGCTCTGCTTCCATACCTTCAGAGTCAGGACTGGCTTTGTTCTCTAGATCTCAAGGATGCGTACACCCATGTCCTCATCCATCCAACACACAGAAGGTTCCTTTTTGGAGAAAAGCACTACCAATACAGGGTGCTTCCTTTCGGTCTGGCCTCCGCACCAAGGGTGTTCGCGAAATGCATGGCAGTAGTAGCTGCATTTCTACGCACCCTGGGAATATTCGTTTTCCCATATCTGGACGACTGGCTCATTCGAGCTCCCTCTCAGTCAGAGGCCAAGACTTTTCTAACCTGCCCAATGCGTGTCCTTCAGTATTTGGGACTGGTAATAAACATCCCAAAATCCAATCTCACCCCTACTCAATCTCTGGAGTTTATAGGGGCTGTCCTGGATACCACAACTGCAAGGGCCTATCTTCCTAAGGCTCGTTGCCTACACTTGGTGCAGTTAGCCTCCCAAATACAGTTAAAGTCCCATTTAACTGCTTGGGAAATGTTACAACTCTTAGGCCACATGGCATCTACCGTGCATGTGGTTCCATATGCTCGCCTTCACATGAGGGCAGCTCAATGGACTTTGTCCACCCAATGGACTCAGGCATCAGGTTGCCTGTCAGACAAAATAGCAAACTCCAGTCGCCTTTTTTGGTCTCTCCAGTGGTGGAAGTCCTCTCAAAACCTGTTGCTGGGGTCCCCTTTTCAGCAGTCACTTCCCCAAGCAACCCTTACAACAGATGCCTCTCCAATGGGTTGGGGAGCTCATCTGCAAGATCTCTCCACCCAGGGCATCTGGTCGCCACAGGAGACTTCTCTACACATCAATCTCTTGGAACTCAGAGCAATTTTCTTAGCTCTCAGAGTGTTCCACTCCCTGCTCAGCTACAGGACTGTCCTCATCCACACGGACAACCAAGTAGCCATGTTCTATGTGAACAAGCAGGGAGGGACTGGCTCTCTGTCGCTTTGCAACGAAGCTTTGCGACTGTGGGCCTTCGCCAGAGAGTATCAGATTCATTTTATGGCAGTATATCTTCCAGGCATTCAAAACTCTTGGGCAGACAGACTCAGTCGAGTTCTGCTTCCACACGAGTGGTCCCTCCACATGGACCAGGTAGCCAGGATTTTTTGAATTTGGGGAACCCCGGACATAGACCTCTTTGCAAGTCTGTGGAATGCCAAACTTCCCCGGTTCTGTTCCAGAATTCTGTGTCAGGGAGTTCAGGCCAAGGATGCCTTCCTTCTTCACTGGGGTCAAGACTTCCTTTATGCCTTCCCACCCATTCCCCTAATTCCCAAAACACTTTTCAAGCTTCAGAGAGACCGAGGTTCCATGATCCTCATAGCACCACATTGGCCACACCAAGTGTGGTACCCTCTACTTCTGCATCTCTCTCAAGCTCCCTCCCTGGAATTGGGCTCTGCACCAGATCTTCTATCCCAGGAAGACGGAACGTTGTGGCACCCAACCCCCAGTCTCTCCATCTCAGGGCCTGGTTGCTGAAGGCCTAGACCTTCAAGTTTTTCATCTCTCTCAGCAAGTCAGAGATATTCTTCATGCTTCTAGAAAACCTTCCACTAGACGTTCTTATGCTTTCAAATGGAAAAGATTTACCATTTGGTGTTCAGAGAAGGGTCTTAACCCTCTTGCAATACCTCTGAATTCTTTACTAGAGTATCTTCTGCATCTATCCCATGCAGGCCTTAAAACGAATTCAGTAAGAGTCCATTTGAGTGCTATTGCAGCGTCCCTCAAGCCTCTCAATGGACAGCCTATTTCCTCTCATCCTCTTATAGCAAGATTCATGAGAGGCCTTCTTTTAACTAAACCTCCCATTAGACCACCTCCAGTGGCATGGGACTTAAATCTGGTTCTTGGCCAGCTTATGAAGCCGCCCTTTGAACCTTTAGCCACCACCTCCTTGAAATTTCTTTCTGGGAAGGTTATCTTTCTCATTGCAGTCACCTCAGCACGTCGCATCAGTGAGTTGCAAGCCTTGGTGGCTAATCCACCTTATACAAGGTTCCATCATGATAAGGTAGTCCTCAGGACCAATCCACACTTTATGCCCAAAGTGGTCTCGCCTTTTCATCTGAATCAAGAGGTATACTTACCTGTCTTTTTTCCAGGACCTCATGCATCAAGTTCAGAGAGGAATCTTCATACTTTGGATTGTAAAAGAGCTCTCGCCTTTTACTTACAAAGAACACAGCAACTTAGAAAGTCTTCTCAACTCTTTGTTGCTTTTGATCCTTCCCATTTAGGACTTCCAGTTTCTAAGAAAACACTGTCCAACTGGATTGCTCAGTGTATTTCTTTCGCCTACCAGAGTAGGAACCTTTCTCTGGAAGGCCATGTCACAGCTCACAATGTGAGGGCCATGGCAGCCTCAATGGCTCATCTAAACTCTGTGTCCATCGACCAAATCTGTCGAGCGGCCACCTGGGCCTCGGTTCATACCTTCACAGCCCATTACTGTTTGGACAAGGACTCCCGCCAGGATGCCTCGTTTGGTCAGGCTGTTCTCAAACACCTGTTCCATTCCTAATCAACTCCTACCCACCTACCCTTGTTGGATGCCAGAGATCCATGGGGGGAGGTGGAGCCCTTTTCAAGGACACACAACTCTGGGGTCTCTCCCTGGCATCTGCAGCTAGGGAGTCCCCATATGTGAAGACTCATTCCTGCTTGTTCCTGGAGATAGCACAGTTACTTACCTGTAACAGGTGATCTCTGGGAACAGCAGGAATAAGTCTTCACAACCCACCCACCTCCTCTAGGAGTTGTATCTCTCTATCTATCTTTCCTTCCCTCTCTCTCTCTCTCTTTGTCTCAGCTTTAAAACTCGAACTGGAGAGAGGCGGTTGGGAGAGACGGGAAGGCGGCACGCAGGCGCTGTGGGATGCTCCCAGGGGCTTTCTTGTTGGACGCTGGGGAGCGTTCCCGTGCAGGCTCCGTCGGTACCGCCGATACGTGAAGACTTATTCCTGCTGTTCCCAGAGATCACCTGTTACAGGTAAGTAACTGTGCTTTCCTGCTTGTTCCTGGAGAAAGCGTAGTTGCTCACCTGTAACAGGTGATCTCCGGGAACATGGTTTGCAGCTTGTCGTGCTGTGAGGGCTTGCATGCATCAGTGATGCTGAGAGCTAAACTATCAGTAGTTTAACTACTGGCAGGGTCTCCCAAGATGGACAGGTCTCAGCTGAGGTGCCAGACCAAGACAAACCACCCATCTGGGCAGCAGCAGAATGGGACAGTGTTGACGGCGGAGGATCACATTTTTGTGACAACGGCAACAACACCAAACTTAAACTGCGCGGAAGAAAGGCCCGGCAATCTACTTCTGTATCTTGCCATGAAAACCCAATGGATAGTTACAACAAAACAAATTGTGCTATGGTGCTGGAAGATGAGACCCCCAGGTCAGAAGGCACTCAACTAGCTACTGGGGAAGAGCTGAAGACTTTTCAGAGTAAAGTCAGCATTTATGATGTGGTTGGATCAAAGCCCTCGGGAAGTCTGACTGCTGATGTAGCTGCGCATGAAATGAGAGTCAGAAGCTGTAAAGATGTCTTACACATTGGAACATGGAACGTACGAAGCATGAACCAAGGGAAGTTGGAGGTGGTCAAGAATGAAATGGAACGTGTACAACTTGATCTGTTGGGTGTCAGCGAACTGAAATGGACTGGCATGGGGCACTTTGCATCAGATGATCACATGGTCTACTATGCTGGAAATGAAAGACAAAAAAGAAATGGTGTTGCATTTATAATAAAGAAGAAACTTGCAAGAACTGTAATGAAATACAATGCAGTCAGCCTATCAACACAACTATAATTCAAGTATATGCCCCAACAACAGCTGCAGAAGAGAACAAAATTGAAGAGTTCTATGAACAAGTACAAGCTGAAATTGACAGAACATGCAAACAGGATATCCTGATAGTCATGGGTGACTGGAACGCAAAGGTTGGCAACAAAGAAGAAGGCAAAGTAGTTGGAAAATATGGACTTGGCAACAGAAATGAAGCTGGAGAAAGACTGATAGAATTCTGCAAGACCAATGATCTATTCATCTCAAACACCTTCTTCCAGCAACACAAGCGGCGACTGTACACATGGACTTCGCCGAATGGATTATATAAAAATCAAATTGACTACATATGTGGAAGTCAACGATGGAAAAGCTCTGTAACATCAACAAAGACAAAACCTGGAGCTGACTGTGGTACAGATCATCAACTACTAGTATGCAAACTCAAGCTAAAGTTGAAAAAGAGCAAACCACTCATGAATGCAGCAAAATATGACCTTGAGAATATACCACTGGAATTTAAAGACTGCCTGCAAAATCGATTTGCTGCTTTAGATGCAAATGACAGAGCTCTGGAAGAGTTATGGAATGACATCAAGAAGGTTGTGTTGGAAGAAAGCGAGAAGTCTCTACAAAAGGTGAAAAAGCAAAAACGGCCAAAATGGATGACGGAAAAAACTCTGAAAATTGCCCAGAAACGCAGAGAAGCTAAAGCCAGAGGAGAAAGAAAGACAATAACAGAACTCAACAGAGATTTCCAACGTGCAGCAAGACAGGACAAGGAAAAGTACTACAATGACACTTGCAAGGAAATAGAAGCAGAAACTATTAGAGGAAGAACAAGATCGGCTTTCCTAAAGCTACGATAGTTAAAGAAAAAGTTCCAGCCTCGAATTGGAATGTTACAAGATGCTCAAGGTTCTATGTTGAATGATGCTGAGAAGATCAAGAAAAGGTGGAAGGAATATACAGAGTATCTATATGATAAAGATCAAGTGGACCAACAGCCGTTTTAACCTGTATCTTATGATCGGGAACCATTGGTGATGAAAGAAGAAGTTGAAGCAGCATTGAAAGCCTTATCAAAGAACAAAGCACCAGGCATTGATAGCATTCCCATAGAAGTATTGCAGCAATCTGATGCAGCTGTTACCGTACTCACAAGGCTCTGCCAAGAAATATGGAAGACAACATCATGGCCAACTGACTGGAAAAGATCTGTGTTTATACCAATACTAAAGAAAGGTGATCCAACTGACTGTGAAAATTATCGCACAATCGCTCTGATCCCACATGCCAGCAAGATTCTACTGAAGATTATTCAAAAGAGACTACAACCATACCTGGAACAAGAACTACCTGAAGTGCAAGCAGGGTTCAGGAAAGGGCGAGGAACGAGAGACATCATTGCGGATGTGAGATGGATCCTTGAAAAGACTAAAGAATACCAAAAGGATATCTATTTGTGCTTTATCGACTATAGCAAGGCTTTTGACTGTGTAAACCATGAGAAACTCTGGGCCATATTAAGAAGCATGGGTATACCAGAACACCTGATCGTTCTCTTGCGCAATCTGTACATTGATCAAGAAGCAACAGTTCGAACGGAACAAGGAGAAACAGAATGGTTTAAAATAAGCAAAGGTGTAAGACAAGGCTGCATACTTTCCCCCTACCTGTTTAATTTATATTCAGAACAAATCATCAGAGAAGCAGGATTGTATGAAGACAACAGAGGTGTGAAGATTGGTGGAAGACTCATCAACAACCTTCGCTATGCTGATGATACCACATTACTGGCTGAAAGTGAAGATGATCTGAAACATTTGCTTCTCACAATCAAAGAACATAGTCTCAAAATGGGCCTGCACCTTAATGTAAAGAAGACAAAGATCATGACAACTGGCATAATCAACAGGTTCATCGTTGAAGGAGAAGAAATTGAAATTGTGAACAACTTTAACCTACTTGGATCAACTATCAATAAAGAAGCAACAAGCAGTCAAGAAATCAGACGACGCATTGCTCTTGGCAGAATGGCTATGAAAGACCTAGATAAGATTCTCAAGAGCAGAGATGTCTCTCTCCATACAAAGATTCGACTTGTTCAAGCCATGGTATTTTCAATAACATCATTTGGATGTGAAAGCTGGACAGTGAAAAAGATAGACAGGAAGAAAATTGATGCCTTTGAATTATGGTGCTGGCGGCGAATACTGTGTATACCATGGACTGCCCGAAGAACAAACCAGTCGGTACTAGAGGAGATCAAACCTAAGCTTTCTTTAGAAGCTCAGACGACTTCGACTTTCATACTTTGGACACATCATGCGAAGAGAGAGATCATTAGAGAAAGACATTATGCTTGGCAAGATAGAAGGTCAACGCAAAAGAGGAAGGCCAGCAATGAGATGGATCGATACAATAACAGCAGCTACGGGTAACAGTCTGTCAACAATGAGCCACCTGACTGAAGACCGAACACAATTTAGGATAGCTATCCAGAGGGTCGCCATGAGTCGACTCCGACTCGACAGCACTTAACAACAACAACATATCATGGAAAAATTTCACTTTGCAGAACAAACAAGACCCAGCGCACCCACAAAGTCTAACTCACACCATAAGACCTGGAACACATTCTGCTCACCATCAACAGAGCAGCTCTCCTACATCATCTCCGCAATCAATACAAACACCGCTCCTACAGACCCTTGCCCAGTGTCATGGATCAAAGCCACCAAATCAAGCTTCATCCAGATCATACACAACATGGTGCACAACTCCCTCTCTCAAGGATTCATGCCAAATCAACTAAAGCTCGCCACAGTAAGACCGATCCCAAAGAAAACAATTCTCGACAAGAACAACCCAGCAGCATACCGACCTATATCCAGCATACCCTTTCTGGCAAAAATCATAGAAAAAAACAGTACAACACCAACTACAAGAACACATTGACAACCATGCACCACTGGATGACAACCAACACTGCTTTCGCCCCAACCATGGAGTCGAAACATTACTGATTTACCTCTTCAACAGCATCCTCCGAACCATAGACAACACCAATAATGGTATCATAATGATCTTCATTGACATATCATCAGCATTCGACACAGTGGACCACAAAACGCTCCTGGAAAGACTACAAAACATTGGGCTACATGGTCCCACCTTAAAATGGTTCCACTCATACCTAACCGACAGGCAGATACAGGTCAAGGTAGGCCACAACACCTCTCGACCCATAAAAGTCCTACAAGGAGTACCACAAGGATCGGCCCTCTCAGCACGACTGTTTAACATCTACATCCAGCCAATATGCGACATCCTGAAAAAGAACAGCATTCAATATACAATCTATGCAGACGATATCATGATATACACACCTATCTCAGTTGACAACCCGGACTACTCTAAAATAAACTGCCTCACACAAATGACAAGATGGTGTCAAAACAACAACCTCGCAATCAACTACAGCAAGACTGAGGCACTAATCACTCGTAACCCAGACTTCATCCACCCACCGGACATCAAGATACAAAACACAACCATACCAATAAAATTGGAAGTAAAATACCTCGGAGTGACCCTGGACAATGAACTGAATCTCAAGCCACACGTAAGCAAAACAATCAAAAATGCATACTATAGGATGAAAATCATCAGAAGACTTAAGCCCCTCCTCGCCACAGAGCACTTCCAAACCGTATGCCAGGCACTAATAACCCCCTTACTGGACTTCTGCAACTCAATCTACCTTGGACTAGCAAAACAAACACTCAAACCACTACAACTGGCACAAAACACAGCGGCCCGCATAATAACTGGATCAACAAGATAGGAACACATCACACCTGTCCTGAAAGACCTACACTGGCTCCCAATCAGTTCACGCATCAAATACAAAACAATCATAAACATATTTAAGATCAAACAACACACTTCAGCCAACAGCCTGCACACCCTCATACAACCAGACACCAGCACACGCCCAAGAAGAAAAGGAACCTCCAACCAAGTTAACACCCCTAGAGACTTCAGAAAAACACGCAAGGACACCACAGAAAGAGCATTCTCCCTGGCTGCCCCAACAATCTGGAACACCCTCCCAGACAATCTGAGATCGATGACAGACCTTAAAGACTTTCGCAAACAGCTGAAGACAACGCTATTCAAAGAACACTATGGACACGTCACATGATCTAACTACCAAGAACCACCAACATACCCCCCCCGACCCGCTGATAAGAGAATGTATAACGGCACATGATGTTTCTTAACACTCAATGTATAGAAGAATGTATTATAGCACACGAGGTATCATAGCGCACAATGTACATAGCTCAACCTAATCAAACACACAACACATCTTACACACAAATCACGATATAACCTTCACTGCATGAAAAACGCGATCACTCCTTTTGATTGTTTGCTGTGATACCGCCTTGATTGTAAGATAAGGCGGTATAGAAATGCTGTTAAATAAATAAATAAAATAAATAAATAAATAAAAGGAGGAGGAAATAGCCAATGCAATAAAATGGGGGAATAAGACATTTTTCAGATATATTAGTGAGAAGAGGAAGGGCAAAAGTGGTATTGTCAGACTCAAGGGTGCAGGGGAAGAATATGTAGAAGCTGATAAGGATAAAGTGGAATTGCTTAACAAATATTTCTGTTCTGTGTTCACAGATGAAGAACCAGGAGCAGGACCTCAGAAAACACCCACAAACAGGAACAGAAGTGAGGGACATCTTGAACAATTTTCAGAAGACTGTGTTCGTGAGAAACTAGCTCAACTTAAAGTAGACAAAGCAATGGGACCGGATGGGATACACCCTAGAATACCGAGGGAATTTGGGGACGTTCTACCAGTTCCACTGACTGACCTTTTCAATGCCTCGTTGGAGTCGGGAGTAGTGCCAAAGGACTGGAGAGAGGCTCATGTGGTGCCTTTACACAAAAGCGGAGGTAAGGATGTGGTTGAAAACTACAGGCCGGTTAGTTTAACTTCGGTGGTGAGTAAATTATTGCAAACGCTGCTGAAAGAGAAAATAGTTTGGTTTCTGGAGTCCAGCAGATTACAGGGTCCGAGGCAGCATGGATTCACCAGAGGCAGGTCTTGTCAGACAAATCTGATTGATTTCTTTGACTGGGTGACCAGGAAGTTGGACCGAGGGAGAGCCCTAGATGTGGTGTATTTAGATTTCAGTAAAGCCTTTGACACTGTTCCTCACAGGCGACTTATAAACAAACTGAGCACCCTAGGGATGGACCCTAAAGTTACTGCTTGGGTTAGAAATTGTTTGGGTGGGAGGCGACAAAGAGTACAAGTAAATGGAGCTCACTCTGAGGAGAAGGATGTTACCAGTGGTGTGCCCCAGGGATCTGTCCTTGGTCCGATTCTTTTTAACATCTTTGTTAGTGATATAGCAGAAGGGCTGTCGGGTAAGGTTTGCCTCTTTGCGGATGATACCAAAATCTGCAATAGAGTAGACACCCAGGAAGGTGTAGATAACATGAGGAGGGATCTAGCTAAGCTTGGCAGATGGGATTTAATGTTAAAAAATGTAAGGTCATGCATTTGGGCTACAGCAATCCAAGGGAGCAATATAGTATAGGGGGTGAAGTACTTTTATCCACTAAAGAAGAGCGGGACCTAGGCGTGGTTGTGTCTGATGATCTTAAAGTAGCTAAACAGGTAGAAAAGGCAACGGTAAAAGCTAAAAGGATGCTTGGGTGCATACAGAGAGGAATGGCTAGCAGAAAAAAGGAGGCGATAGTGCCTCTGTATAAGTCTTTGGTGCGACCTCATTTGGAGTATAGTGTGCAGTTCTGGAGACCGCACCTTCAAAAGGATGTGAACAGGAGGGAGTCGGTGCAGAGGGTGGCTACTAAAATGATTAGTGGTCTTCATTATAAAGCATATGAGGACAGACTGAAGGATCTTAATATGTACACCTTAGAGGAAAGGCGGGATAGAGGTGATATGATTGAGATGTTTAAATACCTCTGTGGCATAAATGTTCAGGGAGAGAGCCTCTTTTAATTGAAAGCAAGTTCTGCTTTGAGGGGACATGGGATGAGGGTGAAGAGAGATAGATTCAGGAGTGATATGCGGAAATATTTCTTTACGGAAAGAGTAGTGGATCCGTGAAATAGTCTTCCAGTGGAAGTGGTAGAGATGAGGACAGTAACTGAATTCAAAAAAGCATGGGACAAACACAGAGGATCTCTAAAGGTAAAAAGGGGACTGTTGTAGTTGTTGATATGGAAGGACAGACTAGATAGGCCATGTGGTCTTTTTCTGTCATCATATTTCTATGTTTCTAGGTTTCTTTCATGGGTACTGGTGGGGTTACCCTATCCTGGCACTCAGAGCAGACAGTTTGTGTGGTGACCTG
This sequence comes from Ichthyophis bannanicus, assembly GCA_033557465.1. NCBI lineage: Eukaryota > Metazoa > Chordata > Amphibia > Gymnophiona > Ichthyophiidae > Ichthyophis > Ichthyophis bannanicus. Next base: position 103,144,891 of record CM066031.1, on the reverse strand, counting down.
CAGTCCTTCTGTACCCAGCCATTGCTATGACATACACCACAGAGGTATAGCCTACTGGTTAATACAATGCCATTCTCAGAAGTGTGCATAAGTTCAATTCCTCATTGTTCCCTCCTCTCATGCCTGTCCTACTCAAATAGTGTGCATGCCTGTAACAGTCATATTTTTGCAGATCTGTGCTGCCAGCCCATAATAATCGCGTCAGAATTGCCAACATTCCCTCTGTCCATCTATCTGCATCTGACAGCTGTGTAGAGTCCTGTCTGCCCGTGCAAGCTGCCACCCCATGTCCTGCACTGCTACCCTTTCCTGCATTGCGCCTCTTCATGCTTGCCTCACCTGTGCCTGATCTGCATGGCACCACCACTCCTCTGTCCACCCATCATTGTAACTATCCTGCCAACTCCGCCTCCACTGGGGTCACGTATTCCCATCGTCTGCCACCAACTGTGTTTCCAGTACTTGACATTGCCAACACCCTGAGCTGTGGTACAGTTGCCCCCACCATGTTTGTCATCAGTACTGGCAGCCACATGGGATGCACGCAGATATGGCAGGTCCAGCGGCTCCCAGCTCTCCCTCCTTCACTCAGCTGTTCATTGCCTTTCCTGAGTGCTCTATCTAGTGTTAGGGCTACATCTGTCTGTTCCTCACAGGTCATACATGTCATCCTGAAGCACCTTGCAGCCCTTATGCCACACTAACCTAGGGCACCATAACCTTGTTAGGTCATCTTAACCTATGGTTCCATAGCCCAGGGTGCCTTCTACGGTGCCTTGTCCAGGGGTGCCTAATATGGCGCTTAGCCTAAGGAGCCCTATAGGGCACCTTACAGGGCATCCTTACAAGGCGCCTCGTAATGTGCCTTTTAAGGCGCCTTGTAACGCATGTTAGTCTAAGGCACCTTGTAACATGCATTAGCTGATACAGCTTGCTATAATGATGCACCACCCACGCCTTGATATGGGCATCTGTACCTTTACCGCGGAACCTAACGCGAGTGACATTACTGCAGTTTAGTAAACATACTCCTAGGTTTGGGGATATTCTAACTGCCTCTTTCCTTGTATAGCTTTAAATCAGATATCTGATTGTGCCCACGGTTCAGGTAAACCCTACTGGGCAGGGACACTTCTGATAGTCAGCTACTTGGAATAGAAAAACTTTTCCTTATTGTTCCTCCAGTTCAGTCCTCTTCCTCTGGGTAGTCAACGTCCTCCTGCAGCTTGGAGACTGGGCATGTCAAAATCGTGACATCACTGAATATAGTCTGCTGAGCTCTCCCATCAGCTCCAGTGTTTCCAGTCTCCATGCAGCAGGAGGACGTGTGAGCCTGGTGGGCTCACTCTAGGGCTGTTCAGGATCTTTAGTGTAGCTTTAGAGTAGCTTCAGTTGTCTTTGATTTTTAAATTCAGTTCTATTGGTATGTTCCTCCCTGCCTGGACCCAAATAATCACAGACCAGTGGGTGCTGGAGATCATCCGCGAAGGTTACGAGATGGAATTGGCCAGGCCCATACAGGATTCCTTTGTAATGTTGCCCTGCAGAGGTCTTCAGCGAACCCAGGCGGTGCGAGCGACTTTGGATCATCTTTTGCAGTTGAGGGCGGTCGTGCCAGTACCCTTAGAAGATTACGGCATGGGTCGATACTCCATATATTTTGTGGTGCCCAAAAAGGACGGGGCTCTCCGGCCTATCTTGGATCTGAAGGGGGTAAATCGGTGTCTGCTTGTACCCCACTTCAGGATGGAAACGTTGCGCTCTGTCATCGTAGCAGTGAGGCGCAGGGAGTTCCTGACTTCGCTCGACCTTACGGAGGCGTACCTACACATTCCGATCAGGGTGGCCCATTAAAGGTTTCTGCGCTTCGTGCTGCCCTGGGGGCATTATCAATTCCAGGCCTTGCCATTCGGGCTAGCGATGGCCCTGCGGACGTTCACCAAGGTAATGGTGGTGGTAGCGGCGGCGCTACGAAGAGAAGGTGTTTTGGTTCATCCATATCTCGACGATTGGTTGATCCGAGCCAAGTCAGAGGCCGAGAGCATCCGAGCGACAGACAAGGTGGTAAAGATGTTGTAGCACCTCGGATGGGTGGTCAACCCAACCAAGAGCCAATTGACTCCTTCCCAAAACCTCGAGTATCTGGGGGTCCATTTTGATACGCAAGTTGTAGCGGTGTTTTTGCCAGAATGGCGAGTTCGTGCTCTGCGGCAGTTGGTTTGCCAGTTCCGGGCCGTCCCGGCACCCACAGCATGGCAGTACCTTCGTGTTCTGGGAACTATGGTGGCATCGTTGGAGGCCTGCCTTGGGCCAGGTTTCACATGCGACCGCTTCAGACAGCGCTGCTCCGTCAGTGGTCTCACCAGACGGACTCGTTGCACAAGCGTCTCCCCTGCCCAGTATCGGTCCGGAGGGCTCTTCGTTGGTGGCTGCTTCCGGAGTCTTTGGCTGCAGGAATGCCTCTGGAGCAGTTGGAGTGGCTTCCGCTACTGACAGATGCGAGTCTCGCAGGCTGGGGGGCGCACTGTGAAGACCGGTTCATGCAAGGCACGTGGTTGGGGCAGGAATGTGCGTGGTCGATAAACCGGCTAGAACTCCGAGCGGTGTCGCTGGCACTGCAACAGTTCGAAGACGCGGTGACAGGTCGGGCAGTTCGCGTTTTGTCGGAAAATTCCGCGACAGTGGCGTACATAAATCGACAGGGTGGCACAGGCAGTGCAGCCATGGAGGAGGCGGCGGACACGCTATTCGCTTGGGTGGAGCGGCATTTGACGTCGATCTCGGCAGCGCACATTGCAGGAAAGGACAATGTCACAGCGGACTTTCTCAGCAGGGTCCGGGTGGATGCCGGAGAATGGGAGCTACACCCAGACGTGTTTGCACAAATACTGCGCAAGTGGGGTCAGCCTGTAATGGACTTGATGGCGACCTTTCAGTCAGCGAAGGCAAGCCGTTTCTTCAGCAGGAGGCGCGAGAGGATGTCGGAAGGGATCGACACTCTGATGCAACCCTGGCCATTGGTGGGTCTCCTCTATGTATTCCTGCCGTGGGTGCTCATAGGCCGGGTGCTTCAGCGTATCGAGGCTCACCGGGGAAGAGTGTTGCTCGTGGCACCGGATTGGTCGAGGCATCCGTGGTTCGCCGATCTCGTGCGATTGCTCAACGGGACGCCCTGGAGGTTACCGCTGTCGAGGGATCTTTTGAGGCAAGGGCCGTTACGCATGCCTCAGGTGGATCGGTTCTCGCTTACGGCTTGGCCATTGAAAGGGCAAGGCTAACGAAGAGAGGTTATTCAGCGGCCGTGGTGTCAACCCTGCTTTGGGCTCGGAAGCGGTCCACGTCTTTGGCATAGGTCCGGATTTGGAGTATTTTTGAAGAGTGGTGCGCGCGGCGGCAGCTGAAGGCGACGTCGGTCTCCGTGCCCTGCGTGTTGAGTTTAATTCAAGATGGTTTTGAAAAAGGGCTAGCTGCTAGCTCCTTGAGGGTGCAACTGGCAGCCCTTTCTTGTTACAGAGGCAAGGTGCAGGGGGTCGCACTTGGAGCTCATCCTGACATAGTTCGTTTCTTGAAGGTTGTCGCACGCATGCAGCCGGTGCACAGGATTTTGGTGCCTCCCTGGAATCTCAATTTGGTCTTAGCAGCATTAACCAAACCTCCCTTTGAGCCTTTACACCGGGCGTCGGTTAAGGATTTGACATTAAAGACCGTGTTTCTGGAGGCTATTTGTTCGGCGCGGCGCATTTCTGAACTTCAGGCGTTATCCTGTAGGGAGCCATTTTTGTCCTTTTCTAAAGAGAAAGTGGTGTTGCGTCTGGTGCCTTCCTTTCTGCTGAAGGTGGTTTCTCCTTTTCACGTAAATCAAGCCGTGTCTCTGCCAGTGCTGGGTTAAGAGGGCAGCGAGGCAGATTGTCGGTTACGTCGGCTAGACGTTAAACGGGTTCTGCGGCAATATTTGAAAGTTTCCGAGAGCTTCCGTAAGTCGGACCGGCTTTTTGTGTTTGGAGGTGTTCGTAGGGGGGAGACAGCAGCGAAGGCCTCGATTGCGAGATGGATCAGAGAAGCGATTGTGTCGGCGTATTTACTGCAAGGGTGCTCGGCTCCAGCAGGAATTAGAGCGCATTCTACCAGGGCACAAGCCACCTCCTGGGTGGAGCACGGGTTAGTCCCACCGGGGGAGATCTGTAGGGTGGCGATGTGGTTGTCTCTTCATACTTTCAGTAAGCACTACCGTCTGGATGTGTTGGCGGCTAAGGACGCCTGTTTCGGTTTGGCAGTTTTAAGAGCCGGCTGGAGAGGTCCCTCCCAATGAATACTGCTCTGGTACTTCCCAGAGGTAGAGGACTGAACTGGAGGAACGATAAGGAAATGATAATTACACTTACCTGGTAACTGTAGTTCCTCGAGTGACGACAGTTCAGTCCTCATTCCCACCCGGGGAGGTTCGTTAATAAGGGATGCTTCCGAAGACACATGATGGTATTACCGATAGGTATAACTATTTAAGATTAGTGTGGTTTCTGCTTCACTGTACTGTTCATTTTCTATCATCCTTTCTGTTTGTCGTTTCAGGCGAAGGGGTGAGGTATAAGAAGCGGAGCCTTGTTACTGACAAGGTCGAAAAAAAAATGTATGTGGCTGGTGTCGTTAGCAGTTTCCAGCAGGTTACTGTGTAAGGTTAGATTTCATGGTTAGCTACTTATTTGTTCTTCTTTTGAGTGTGCTTTGTCAATAGTTCACTGGGGCTGATGGGAGAGCTCAGCAGACTATATTCAGTGATGTCACGATTTTAACATGCCCAGTCTCCAAGCTGCAGGAGGACGTTGACTACCCAGAGGTAGAGGACTGAACTGTCGTCACTCAAGGAACTACAATTACCAGGTAAGTGTAATTATCATATATTGCAGGGGACCTGAGTCTCTAGATTACACTAGTAGCAAAGGTATCAGAAACCTTTTTTACACAGGAGGCAGATAAATAGAGATTCAAAGTTTTTTTTCTTTGTTGTTGAATCATTTTGTGCTCCAATTTGTTTGGAGCATGTCTGCTGCCAGGGAGGGGCTGATTTAGATCATCTTACACCTGGCTTCACATACCGGTCAGAGCTAGACAGAATAGCCAGCGAGGACCTGCATACAGCTAAGCTCACACTTTTTAAACCTTATCTTTGCTGGTTTCTGGAATTTAACTGTTGGATAGACCTTAAGATTTGGGGAGATTGTTAATATAGCTTTTAACTGTTGATTAAACAATAGGTTTGGGGATATTCTAACTGCCTCTTTCCTTGTATAGCTTTAAATCAGATATCTGACTGTGCCCACGGTACAGGTAAACCCTACTGGGCAGGGACACTTAGGTTCTTGCCCACCCTACCCCTCACCCCACCCACCCCAGGGACAGCATTGCCTATATAGTGGCCGCATTTGTTGCCAACTATCCTTTTTAATTTGGGTTACACCCACTTTTCATCTTCTTCCTCTTTGCTTAATCAGCATGTCAAGCATTCAGTGCAATAACTGTGGTACTTTCATTCCAAGACAAATCATTTGGAGCCTAAGAGCTTGTCCTATGTGCCTTAAGTCAGCTACCATGCATAAAGAATTGACTCTACTAAGGGAAGACCTAGCTGCCATGCATAAAGAATTGACTCTACTGAGGGAAGAGCTGGCTGCAATGAAGCACACCTCTTCTAGGATACAAACTGAACAAAGTCCACCACTGCTCCCACAAAGAATCAAACACCCCAGGAACAAATGGATCACAGTGGGCTCTGGTAGATTGCGTCCTGTAATGCAGAAACACCCTGTACATCATGAGATATCACTGCAAAATGCCTTCTCTGCTTTGGTTAATGAGGATGCCCAATCCAGGGAAGCTGTAGGGCCCTTTAATGAGTCGGTCAATGCCCAATCTCCTGAAAAAGCACCAAATACGAAGAAAAACCCTAGGAACAGAAAACTACTACTACTTGGTGACTCCATCATCAGAGGCACCAACGTGGGAACACAGTTCACAGGAGAGAAGTTAGTCAATTGCCTCCAAGGCTCTTCATCTAGCAAGAATACAAACCAAATTGTTGATGTCATTAGGGTTCAAAGCAAGCACTCCAAAATTGATGTTGTCATCCATTTGGGTACAAATGACCTGGCTAGAAACAGTGCCACTACAGTTCAAAGGGACTTTCAAACTCTAGGGGAGAAACTAAAGCCCATTGTTAACACTGTAGCATTCTCAGAAGTTCTATCTGTTCTTGGTAAGGGGGCAGAAAGGCTATATTGCATAAACAGCTTTAACACATGGCTCCAGACCTGGTGCAAACAAGGAGGATTCAGATTTATTGGCGACTGGGGAAACAGATGCACCAACAAGAGACTATACTGTGCTGATGGGCTACATGCCTCTGTCGCAGCTTGGAGACTGGACCAATCAGAAACTTCACCTCACTGGATGTAGCATGCTGGAACTCCCATCAGCCCCCAGTGACCTATTGACAAAGCAGACTCAACAGAACAACTACTAAGTAGCTAACCACCTCTGCAATGTATACTTTTATGTTTTACTTATTTATTCTTTTTTTTTTTTAGAAAAAAACCAGCACCCTGATCAAGACAGGAACATGCCGCTAAACCGAATACCAAGAGTCTCTCCATAAAATCACCCTCCCCTGCCGAGTCTGAAAATACGGACATAGGCCGAAGAGAGCAATCCAAAAGGGAAGGTACCTGAACTTACTGAGTAAACACGCCTCCGCAACTTCGCCACGCATTTCTGAACCCGTGCCGAGCTGACCTTTGAAATGTAGGGCGGGCAGGAGGACTAAACTGTCGTCACTCAAGGAACTACAAATTACCAGGTAAGTGTAATTTTGATTTCCTTATCGTTCCTCCAGTTTAGTCCTCCACCGCTGGGATGTATCAGAGCAGTACTAACGGGAGGGATCCTACCAGCCGGCACACAACACAGACATCCCTTGCTTCCAACAACGCTAGACAAGAGTGTTTACTGAAAGTATACAGCGACGCTCAAGATGCCGCCTTACCAAACTACAGTGGAGAAGACAGGGCTGAACACCGCCCAGGACGCCGCTGGCGCCCTCGAAAGTAAGCTCTCAATATCTCTCAGGAAGCGGACGCTCCTGCCACCTGTAAGCCGAAGCAACTGCCTCCCAATCGAGCTGGAAACGGACACATTCACCACAGACGATTAATTTTGCGAAAGGAATCGAACACAGCCGAAGGGCAACACAACACCCTTTTTATGTCCCAACGGCTTCAGCGTCCACCCGAATCCAGTCCACCTGTCGCTTGCAAAACTGTAAGCTACCCTATTTGGTGCATATGAAAGGGGAAGAAACCTCTGGCCTTCACCAAGGTACCGGACGAAACACCCCCTGTCCAGAGACCAAAAAGAAACGGGTCTCTGAAAGGAAGAGCCTGTCACTCTGAAATGTCCCTCGTTGGGCGAAAGGCCACCAAGAATTCCATGTCACGCACCAAACCCGTGACCGAAACTTGAATAGAGGGCGCAACAGCGCTCTATCGATGTTCCGTAACACCAAGTTGAAAAGACACGAGGGAACGAAAATTCACCACGCTGGACGCAGACCAGAACTGCTTAGAGAAAATGCAGTGCCTCACCGCACCGCTCGACCCAACCCCCTAGATGCGAACGCCTGCTACGCCCTGCGAATCGCTCACATTTCCAGTCGGGGATTGACCACTGGGTCTCTTGTGTCCTCCAAGAGCCTTGTGCGAAATGACCCTCGAAAGAAGCAGAGTGAAACAAAGTTTTGGACAAGCTCCCGGAGGAAAGGTCCATAACCTATTATGAGAGAGAAGCTGACAAGTATAATCTATACATAATTCTAAGTCTTATATCCACTATCGCTAATACAACCCCAAAAGAACGTTACATCCGAAGAACCTGCAACGGAACCCAGAAACGACGTGCATACCGGCATCCATCGCTTGCCCCGATACACGCCTCGAGTAGTCTATACGTCCTTTTGGACACCAGCCAGGTTCTTGAGGCCAGGATTGGCTACCCTAGGAAACCGGATACCGGATAACAAAGCGCGTGGTCTGCCCCAGGATGGCATACCCCTATGAATGGAACGTCCACAAAGTCTCTGTCTTAGAAGTAACAGGCTGCGCCTGACTCTATGACCCGGTGACTGGCTCCCACGGAGTAGTGTGGCCTAGTGGTTGAGGCAAGTTGCCAGAGAACCGAGGGTTTGAATTCCAATCGAGACTAACACCCGAGGGCCATAAAAACTGGGTGCCTAGCCCCCCAGGAGTCCTTCCGGCCCTTGTAAAGCGACCTAACCCTCTGCCTCAGGTACCAAAACACAAATGGTGAGTCCTACCGGTCCCCGGGAACTAGAAATACCGCAATAGACGGTATGCCCCCACGACCCGTAGGTAATCAGCATACTCAAATAAATAACTGACTGAGAAGATGGAACTGCAGCAAACACTGGCAGTGGAGAGACATCAGAGCTGGCGCTGGTTCCTAACCTTTCTTTCTCGCTCACCCAGTCCTTCTGCCAGCATTGAGGAAAGGCCGAGAAAAGATTACCCAGTGCGCCGAAGACCCTGCGTCCTGGGCAGCAGAGAGAAAGAGGGCCAGGATCTGGGCGGAAAGCGCAGAGAGAAATGGTGACTGGTACCATAGCTCCTCTCGATGGCTCACTCCACAGCAGGTCCCACGACTGCATCTCCAACCACACGTAAGCCCATGCGAACCTCACGCACTCTGTTAAAATAGACATCCCCCTAATACTGGCGGAATTACCTTAATCTGCTAATACCATTTGAGCAAGAAATGCAGTCGCAGCCTGCAAAGAGCGCACCCAAAATCAAGCCTAAGCCCTTGCGAACAAACACAAAATGCACATCTACAGATATGGGTGACCCAGCACCTACTACCCAATATAGCGCCAAGAGCCCGCCTGAATATAGGCTTAAAGATCCATAGAGCCTGGGTTCTTTTCTTTGCCAGAAATATGCAGCCTTTCCGGGTACCGAACCGGACCCCCAAATACTCGAGGTCCTGAGTCGGCGTCAGGAGACTTTTGAGTGGTAAGATCACCCATCCTAGACTTTCCGGCAAGCTACAACCATATTCGTGGCTTGTCCGGTCTCGACTTGGAACTTTGTCCGGATCAAGCAATCGTCCAGATACGGATGGACCAAGACTCCTGCCCTCTGTGGCACCGCCGCCACCACTACTATTATCATGGTGAATACGTGTGGAGCCGTTGCCAACCCCAAAGGCAGAGCCTGGAGCAGAAAATGCCCCCAAGGGAGCGCAAAACGTAGAAATCGTGGATGAGACGCTCTGATCGGTACATGAAACTAGGCGTGGGTAAGACTGAGTGACATCAAAAAATTCTCCTTGACGAATTGCGACCATTGACGATCGCAGGGTATCCAGATGAAAAAAGGGCACCCGGAGGCAACAAGTTACCTCTGAGGCCATAGCTGGCCGAAGCGAGCCACCCTTCTTTAGCCCCACGAAAGAAACAGAAGAATGGCCCATGCCGTACGCCGCTATTGGTACTGCCATGACCGTCCCTAGCTTCAGGAGACGATCCAAAGACAGACATACCTGGAATGCCTTCTGCGCACCCCTGCAAGGTGAACTCACGAACGAGTCCGACATCGGCTTTGCCAAATCTAACGCATATCCGCCGCGGACCTTCTCCAAGGCCCACTGATCGGATGTTAGCGGAAGTCTAAGGAAACACAAAAGCCATAATAAATACAGAAACTGGATAGATAGAAGGCAATATAAATTTTGCCCACTATTGCTTTGAAGACGACCCCAAATATTATGCACTTGGGCTGGAATGAAGATAACCCCCTCAGCTTGCAAATTGGCAGATGTACATATCCGCAATTATTATATCCTTGAACAACCTAACAACCAAAGTTATAGGTAAGTAATGATAAGCTCAGATTCTCCTAATTTGAAAGTTACCGATCAATTCAATTCCTTCTCAACTCATTCATGAAAAAATGAAACAAGAGAATTTGACATATAGACATCCATAAACAACGTTTGCTACCAGGTATCCTCAGAACCTGCATGGAATAAGTCCTGCGGAAAATGGGGACTGAGTTGGCAGGAGCCACAGCAGGGACTGTAACCTGTGACCTTCTGCTCCTGGACACACTGTGTGTGTACTACACCACACTGTGGCCCTGAATTTACCTCCTGTAGTCTCACCATAAATAATATATACTTATTTATCTAAACATATTAATCAGCTGAAAGGTGCTCAAGACAGCGCAAAAGCACTGCAACACAATATCACTGCTCATTCTGGATTACGGGAAGAGCAACGCTATCCTGAACTTTAGCACTTGAGAAGAAGGAAAGTGGAAACTGATTCTGCAAAGCGAGAGACTCTGCATAAAAAATGCGCAAAAGCCAAATTGTCAGCATTTGTGTGCCTGCTGGGCTGTTTTATACCTCTGCTTGGAAACTGCTTTGCATTTTAGCATGTCATTCCCTAAGAAGCAGAACTAAGACGGACCGCAAGCCGATCAGCATGCTTCAACAAAGCCTTACAATTCAGGGCTCCAATTCCATTAGGTAGCTCTTTTTTTTTTTTTTTTTTGAGACATTCAAAAATTTACTTGGAGTGAAGTGGTCAGAGGGAATAAATGCTTGTTAGTATTACATTTTTAAACGTACTCCTATATTTTCCAGTGGTTAGGTCAGATCTTCCGACACCTGACAAGTCAGGTTTTCGGGATATCTACCAAAAATATGCATGAAACAAAACTTCATGAAGCTTAAGTACTAAACGCCACTGCAGACCTTGCCACCGTGTGGCGCCAAGTGGAATGCGGCCTCCGACAGCATGTGCTGACTATAACAAGGTACAGACTGGAATCTGCTGGCAAAGGATTGATACTATGAAAACAGTTTCCCAGGCTAAAGAAAAAAGGCAATTTGCCGCCATGCTTGGTATAGCAGGGTAAATGCTTGTAAATAACTGAACATGATCTAAAGCTCCCCTGTAGCGAGACAACTAGGGCTGGTCAGAAAACGATGTGTGGTTACTTGAGCAACACGAGTTATCCCAAGGCCCGGGATAACCGCCCAGAGGACATATGATTAAATTAAACATGTACTCAAAAAGTAACAGAAATCAATGAAATCAAAGAAAGCAAAAGAAAATACTATCAATATTAAAACTATTTATTTATTTATTTATTTTATTTATTTATTTAACTGCATTTATATCCCGCTTTTCAACTACTATCAATACCTGGTAGAGAAGACATTGAGCGCAGCCCGGGAGAACCCTCGCCCCCCCCAGTACTGGCGCTGGCACCGCTAAGCTGAACTCCGCTTTGGCAACCGCGTGCACAAAATGGCCGCGGTCCCCCACAGAGTTTAGGCGTGCTGTTTAAAACTCCTCTGAGGCATCAAAAACGAGCAAGGGCTTCATTACATCGGGAAAGGCCCGCTTTTCACCAGCTGTAACAGACCGCAAATGCTCCCAGGGCGAGCCGCGGTTTCATTGACAGGCAAAGAAGCTGTTACATTAAACCGGAACCGGCGTCTGTGAGCCGCCGAAGCCGCGAACTGTCCTGCGGCAAACGAGCCGGCTGCGAGTTGCGCCAAAGAGCTCTGCCCCGTGCTGTCAAGGGGACCAGAGATCAGAAGCAAAGGATTATAAATAGCCATCGCTTGACCAGGCAGGGAAGGGCTCGGCCAAGAGCCCCCCTCCTTCACCCTTAATCCTTTTTTTTTTTTTTTTAAGTAAACTTGAAACGAATGTAAATTAAAGCAAGATAAAGTAATTTTGAAAAGAAAGAACCAAATCAAATCAAAACAAATGAAACTAACTAGCCTGCTCCTTATCAGTTTCTCTATTGAGCCCAGCACCTAGGCTCCCTACGTCCTCCTGCTGCATGAAGACTGGACACACTGGGGGCTGATGGGAGTTCCAGCATGCTACATCCAGTGAGGTGAAGTTTCTGATTGGTCCAGTCTCCAAGCTGCAGGAGGAGGTGCACTACCCAGCGGTGGGGGACTAAACTGGAGGAATGATAAGGAAAGAAATATATATACAGTATTACAGCAACTGATAGGAATTAACACCCTCTCTACAGTGACTTCAACAATCAACCCATGGTTAAAGTACTGCACCTTTTTCAACAAACCTACTTACTTCTACCGGACCTCTCTGGTTATCCATTGTCCCTGTTCTGGTGTCCTCTCTGGATTTGACTCCGATTGCCTCTAGTGCTGAGCTAGCCTGCTCTGAAATTGACTGAAGAAGGAAGCAGAGGGGGATGGTGAGGCGGGGAGGTGCGTGCATGCTGGTGCTGGTGTTGTCCACGGACAGCACCATGGAGTGTGGCTGCATACCCCTGCTGAATAAAGAGAACCCCTCTTACAGGTAAGCAACAACCTGTACCAAAAAAAAATTCCTGATTCTATTGTCATCTCACCAACAGCAATATACATCTTTTCAGAATGAAGCCTACTATGAAGTAATACAAAACTCTCCAAAAAAAATCACAGGATCCACCGAAAATCTAGCATGTCAGCACTAATTTCCAAAACTCACACACAAGGGTCCTACCTAGGAAAAGACAGTACTGTAAATATTTCAGTGAGCCCTAGATCAGTATACCTGTTAAGAAAACTGAACTAACTACACATTCTTACATATAGACTCCATGCTAACAGAATACTCAACTCCTGATAGATATGTACATTGCAAAAAATGGCACTTAATAGAAAATAAAACTATTTGTCTACCTTTGTTGTCTGACCATTTTATTTTCCTTATTATGTTGGTCCCAGGCTCTGGTTTAAGCTTTCTTCTGTCTTCTCTTAACTCTTTTCAAGATCTCCTGACAATTTGTCATTCTCTAGCTTCCTATCTTTACTTCCTCCCCTTTATTCGTCTCTGATACTGACCTCTTTTTTTTCTGCTTTCTTCCATTCATTTTTCTGCTTCACCATCCAGGTTTCATTCCTCCTTCCTACAAACCAGCTCTCAATCTTCATTTTTACTGCATCTAACTATAACTTTCCCTAACCCCAGACCTCGCATTCCTCATTGCTCACTCATCTAACTCTCACTCTCAATGTCATTGTCATTAATCGTAGGTCTCAGGTGAGTTTAATCAGAGACAGTCAAGGTCTTCTTCAATGACCTTGTTGTCTCTTAAGCCTTCTCTGATCTTATTCAAGAGTCTCTCCCTGAGATCTCTGACATAAATATTTGCTTCTGACTCACCAATGCCTTCTGGTAATGATCATCTGTGTAGCATCACAGCTGTACCAGAAACCTTTTCTTCCTTTGCAACCATCACACTGTCTCCTACGGCAGTACTAGTACGCGGGTTGCCAATAATTACTATTAAAACATTCTCTCACTCACTCAAATAAACCTTCTTTTTACACTTTTGACACTTTTCCCTTGCCAAGGCTGTAGGAGCTCTAAAAACAGGTCTGCACTCATTACAGCCTCTAGTGATCTCCCCTGTCATTCACCTGTTTCCTGGGGAATCTGTGGGATTCCGCTGCGCTCCTATTGGTGTTTCCGTGGCATTGTCATGGATTAGCCAATAGGGCGTCAAATAAAAGTCTCCTCTACCTTGTCGCTCTGCAACTGTCCATCAAGGAATGTTTGGTATTTTCAGCTGTTGACGCTCCATAGACTTGAATGTGCTCCATTACTTTCTATGGGAACCATTATTTCCTATGGAAAATAAATTAAACTTTCCAATCCCCAAAATTACCACAGACATCAGTTTTCCCTAGATCCTCCTTAAATGAATAATTAATGTAATATTTCCTAATAAAATCCTTTCTTCCACTCTGTTACAAACAAAGACATGGGAAGGGTGGCCTGCACGGAGCGGCAGGTGCACCTACTCTTGCCATCTTACTGGGCAGACTAGATGGACCATACTGGTCTTTATCTGCCGTTGTTTACTATGTTACTATGTTACCCCTTTCAATTGAGTTTTCCTATTTTGTACTTTTTCATCTGGGCATCATCAATCTGCCTTGTATATTATTTTCTTCCCTAATGCCAGCTACATCCCCTTAAACAAAGCATTGCCCATTTTCATGCTATTTTACAGCATCAAGCATGTTTAAATCTTAGGATGCCATCACTTTAAATTTTTGGGAAGTGAACCTCATGTCTGCTTCTCCTACACCCTACTCTGTCCCTCACTCAAACTCAGATGTTCAGCTCCACTCCAGACTAACCCCCCAGCAAACATTTGCAATTTCTGGGTACTGTCCCTTTAAATTTCAAACTAATAACTGAGCACAAGTCTGCTCATGCCCCTTATCTAGGGTTGAGCATAAAATAGTATTGCTCTACTAACAACCAGAGAACTATAATGTGGCAGGTGCAGGCCTGTGACCCACGGTGTCTGACATAAGCAGGCCAGCATGGCTAGCTTGACCTGTAAATGAGGCCTGTGGAGAGGCATATAGGATTGCACATCCCCCAATATGCTGCTATTGTAAGATAGAACTCAGTAGAAGTATTGAATTAGCTTAGGTAGGCAGAACTGTAGAACTGAAAGATGGAAAAATACAGAAAAGACATGTTTAAAAGTTACTGATAAGAAAAAGTACATCTGCAAAGAAATAATTGGGAGTGCTGACAGATGAGTTGCAGAACCCTGCTCCTCTGCACGCACAAATTGGTTCTATGGCCTTGAGAGTGTGAAAGTAACAAGTTGATGAACTGACCATTGTAATTGGGACTAGAAGGGGGGCATGCAGGTGTCATGCCCACAGAAGGGACATAATTGGATAAACTTATCAGTACCGGGACCAATGGAAGAGGTACGGGAGGTTACCGGGACCAATGAAATGTTTTTCTATACCTAGAATGGAACAAGAGTCTATAAAAGTTGTTGTAATGCTAGAAAACTTTGCTCAGCCATTTTGAAATTGACTGGTTCGAGACTTGTGCACAAATAAATGATTTGGACCTTCTGAACAGACTCCTGGTATCATTGGTTTGTCTGCGCTTTGCTGCTACAATAACTTGTAATAGGTTCCCTACAAAAATAAGTTAAGCAACTGGTCTCAGACTTCTTTGGAGCTACGGTCTTAATTTGTCATTAACCAAATGCTCCGTTTTGCATCAATGACCATTAGTGTTGCTTAAATCAGTTGGAAACGTACAATTACTTAAATCTCTTTTTTTCTTATGTAGAAATGGAAGGAAATGTGCTTATCTTTGGATCGTCTTTCTTCTTCTCTCCAGAAGTGGAAGGAAATGTATTTTTAGAGTTTTCTTTCTACTCCCCAACGCCAGTCTCAGCCCTGCTACGTTTCACGACCCTTGTGTTTCATCAGGGGTTCATTCAACAGATAGCATAAATCCTCTATCAACTTTCTTTAATCAATATTCATCACACGACGTACTTTCAACGTTCCCATTTTCATAACTGTCAAAGGGAATCACACCATTAGTTCTCTGTTGGCATAATATAAACACATATCTCTACAGCATTCACAAAAAACTGTCCAACTTAAAGGTTTGTTACCATGGGTTTCACCCGAGGTTCTCTTCACCATCAAGCGGTTAGTATCTGAAACATCACACATGCGATCTATCAGCAGGAGGGGACCTTATATCTGATAAGGATCTTTAACGATCACCTGTGTAGCCTTTGCTAAACGCAAAGGTTCCAATCAATTTGCGTGTTGAGACCTCCTGGACTCACTGATTGTAAAATAAATATCCACCGTTGTTCCCGAATTGTTAATGTTTGGTCTTTCGATTTTCCCTCATACCCTGTTATTATTTTATATACACAGAAGCTTCGTAAATCTTCAAATTTATGATCATTCTTAAGGCAATGTGCAACAATCGGGGCTGTTAAAGACTTGCACTTCAACCGGCTGCGATGTTCAGCCAAGCGCACTTTAAAAGGATGAATAGTTTTTCCAATATATAGCAACTGACAACGGCATTCAATTCAAAATTTGAGTCACAGGAAGTGCGGTGTTTTAAAATGTAGCTTGTGCCATGGTATTCAAAAGAAGAAGTTTCTAAGGTAACCTCACACATCTGACAGGTACCGCATTTAAAATGTCCTCCCAATTCTGCCTGCAGAGAAGACTGTGGAGATCGCAGTACTGTGGACTTAAAACTTCTTTAAAATTACGATGCCGTTGCCACACAATACGGACCTGTTTGTCCTTCAATACTGGAATGCTGTGAACTACATTCATGTGTTTCTTTAAAATTTTCTGTATTTGATTGCTCAAAGGCAAATATTTAGTAATTAAATGAATGTTGTCCTCCTCAGAATGTCTGGTTCTGGGCGTTAATAATAAATCCCGATTATTAAATAAAGCTCGTTTATAAGCCCTTTCTACTATTTGATGGGGATATCCTTTATTGTAAAGCTTGGATTTTAACAAGTTCGATTGACGCTTAAATTCCATGATGTCAGAACAGTTCCTTCTATATCGAAGGAACTGAGAAAACGGGAGGCCATCTTTTAAAAACTTTTAGGATGTACACTATTATAATGTAATAGTGCATTACGGTTAGTGGGTTTTCGATGGACATTCGTAATCCATTCAGACGATCCCTTCTTGACTTCCACGTCCAAGAAAGTAATCATTTCACTATCGTAGGTGCTAGTAAACTGAATTGATTTTTCTCTAGCATTCAGCCAGAATCTAGAATTCAACCTTATCTAGGGTTGCCAACTGACTCTAGATGCGCCTGACAGGCTTGATCCAGCCCTGGGTTTACACCACTGCATACAGAGACACTTAGTTCAGATTTCTTCATTGCACGCCATAGGAAATGGACAACTACAAGTCCCTGCATGCAGTGGGTAAACCCAGGACTGGATCAAGCCTGTCGGGCGCATCTGGAGCCAGTTGGCAACCTGTTCCCTGTCTGTGATCAGCAACTTGCTGCTCTTATTTTTCTTAACTTTCATTCTGAATGTTGTGCGGCCCCTTTAAATTGGAAACTGCTTCACTACTGCAGCCCTGCTCCTAAGGAACATGCGACTAGTTACAGCTGACTTTCTGGCATCTCAGCTCTGTTCCCTATCCTCATTCAGACTACAGATCCCAGAGTGCACTGTGACACACAGTAATCCCTTCTAGGAAGGACCATAGCTTCCAGAATGTACTGTGACACTCCCACACAATAATCCCCTCTAGGAAGGACTACAACTCCCAAAGTGCACTGTGACCAGCCCACACAGCAATCCATTCTAGGAAAGACTACAGCTCCCTGTGTGCATTGTGCTATAATTCCAGGGTGCTGTGGTTGACAATTGTTTGTGCGTTTAATTTCTTTGTTTCTGTAGATTAGTCACTTGAATTCCTCCAGGGCTTTTGGCTGTTAGTTACTCCTCTCTTGCCATGTGCTGCTTTTGTCTGCCTGAATGTCTCAGGAAGTGGGTCTATGAGATGACCCAGCATTAGTACAGCCCCTCTTACGGCTTCCCAGGGTTGAGGGAGGGCACTTGGTCTCCAGTCTCCCTCTCCACACTTCCTCTGGTCAAGTGTTCTATTGTTTTGATGTAAACCGCGCTGATGACAAATAGCGCGGTATATAAGAAATGTTAAATAAATAAAATAAAATAAATTTCAATCCAGGGGCTCGGCAAAGAGGAAGCTAAAGTGGGAAGACGCATTCCAGAGAAGTGCTGGTTGGAGAATAGCCGTGGGGTTTTCTGCTCAGCCAATAGGAGACTGGCAGGGGGTGGGTTTCAGCTCTCTCTGTGCTTGAAGACAGAGGCTGAGCCCCAGCTCTTACCCAGCAAAGCCTAAAGCAGGGAGCCAGGGCTGGAGCTGGTGCTGGTGCTGTGGGAAAGGGCAGAACAATGGCTGCAGGACTTTCTGCTCAGCAGGTAAGAGACTAACAGCAGGAGAGACAATGTCATCCATCCTCCGGGACACACACTACAAGCTGCGGAGGAAATGAGCCAGACACTGCTCAATCCAGGAAAGAAATTCCCAGCAGTCCCTAAAGCTCTTCTTCCTCATGCAGCAGCCCTCAGGCTTTGTTAGACTCTCGCTTTCTGCTTCCTGTGATCTCTTTAGATTCTCCTTCCTCTCTCCCTCTCCCCTTCCTTTGTAGACTTACAGGCCACTGCAGAAAGCCGGCACTGAAGTTGCCCGCTGTTAGCTGTGTATGCGTTTTCACAGCACGCCAATAGCATTAAACTTCAGTGCCGATATGCAGCAAGGGATGTCTATGCAAATGAGATATGCGGTAAACTTGGGCGTAATGTTGAGGGGAGCACGCACATATGCAGACAGTAGACTCCCTACAGGCTGCCATTTGCTCAAGGTGCTCTCATTCAGAACAGACGCAGATTACAGATCTCAGGATGAGGGGTCGAGCCTGTAACTCCTCATCCTCCTCCCTCATGTCTTCTTCCCTTGCAGGTCTCTGTTGTTCTCCCCATTTCTTTGGCTTGCAAGCAGCAGAGACACTAAAGGATAAGAATGGAAGCAACTGCTATTCAAAAAGAGAGGCTTGCTTCTATATTTTCTTTTTTACGTATAACAAAGGCCATAGCTGACCTCAGTACTGTGCTACTATGAGCTTTAACAGAAGGGCTCATATTAGAATCAGCCTCTACGCTTACAATGTAGGCCATGGACTCGGTCGCAAAAGATGCAACAGAATCTGTAGTTGTTAATCTATCTTGGAAAAACCTCTCTGTACAAGACAGCATCCTCAGTGGAGGTCTCTTTTTTGTGCTCAAGATCCATTCTCTTTTATGGTGGTCCTTGAGAAATTTATTGATAAAGAAAACATCAAAGCCTATTTTAGGTCTAAAGCGCAGAGCAGCACTTCTGATGATCACAGTGTAAGTGACAGAATAAAATTGCCTCTTAAATCTTCCTGGATTCCGGCAGCAATCTCTATCTTTAAGGAATTAGTTCTCAGAGATATATGAAAGCTTAAGAGGAATAGGCGTGGTGTGACTATAAATTAGAGAAGGCTGAGCGTATTGCTTTAACACAGCTCAGTTCAGACCCTGAGCTAGTTGTTGAGAGCTGACAAGGGAGGGACATTTGCAATAATGCAAGCAGAGGACTACAGAGCAGAAGCCCAGCATCGGTTAGCAAATGACACCTCATGTAAGTTGATATCAAAAGACACAAGTAGACGAACAATATGTTCATTTTGTTGCGCAGTTCTCTCCATTAAGTACTAGGATTTGTAAAATTATCTGTAAGCATTCAGCGATGCTTAATATCTGGACTTTCAGAAAGCCTTTGACAAGTTCCCTGATCAGAGACTTTTGGCAAAACTAAAAAGTCATGGGATAGGAGTAGGGTTGCCAACTTTTTCACTGAGAAAAACCCGACACCTTTGGCTCGCCATGCTTCACCCATTCTCCTCCCCTAGTCCCACCCCTACCCCGCCCCCAGCCCCACCCACAAAAATTACCGAGGATACGTGTAGGCTAACTTCCTTGGTCAGATAATAATTAAACTGGGAACCCCAAAATCCAAACATGAAATGTACAACACTGGAGAAATAAAACTATAAACTACTTTCCTCTTGCACTAAACAAAAACGCAAAGATGTTAGCAATACACACTTCCCAGACCAGACATATTCCAGTTAATAAATTCAAAATAAAAAGTATTTTTCTACCTTCTGTTTGGGCGTTTTATTTTTCAGTTGCAATTGCTCCAGTCACTTTCTTCTGGTTTCTTCGTGTCTTCTGTGAGCTAGCCATTTATCCTTTCTTCTTCTCTTTTAGATGTTTTCCATTCTCTCTCTATTTCTGCTTTAACATACTGATTGTTTCCCTTTTGCTCTTTCCCCCAATTCTTTCCTTATTCCTTTATCATCCATTTAAATTTCACCCTTCAATTCTCAAGCCCCTCTTACTCTCCCAATACCCGACCCATCATAGACTTTTCTTCCACACAAAATATTTTTTCCCCTCTCCATTCTCATTCCCCATCCATTCTAGTCCTCCCCCAAAATCAGTTCCCTTATAGTTCTAGACCCACCCAGCATCCACTCCCTTCTAGTCCCATTCTCCCATGCCCTACATCAGCCCATTTCCAGTTCTATTCCAGCTCTTCATAAGCCCATTTCCAGTGCTAGCCCTCACATCACAGGTCATTTCCAGTCCTAGCCCCCGCCCCCCCAATCACAGCCCATTTACAGTCCAAGTCCCCCATCACAGCCTATTTCCAGTCCTAGGCCCCCCACCATCACAGCCCATTTGCAGTCCGAGTCCCCCCGCACCATCACAGCCTATTTGCAGTCCTAGCCCCCCTAATCACAGCCTATTTCCAGTCCACGTTCCCCCTCCCTCCACCATAGCCCATTTCCAGTCCAAGTTCCCCCCCCATAGCCCTTTTCCAGTCCAGGTCCCCCCCCCATCACAACCCATTTCCAGTCCATGTCCCCCCCATAGCCCTTTTACAGTCCAGGTGCCCCCCATCACAGCCCATTTCCCTTCCAAGTCTCCCCCCCCCCATCGGACTTTTCTGGTCCAGGTCCCCCCCCCCCATCACAACCCATTTCCCGTCCAAGTCCCCCCCCCCCTAGCCCTTTTCCAGTACAGGTCCCCCCCCATCACAGCCCATTTATAGTCCCCCCCCCCCGTGCAGCTGCTGCTCCTGCTTCTTACTGAGCAGCAGCTTCAATAAAGTTAATTTAAAAGTAAGGAAACCTGTGAGGAACCCTCCGCTCCTATGAAACTCCTTCTGCAGGGTCCCTGGCTGAAAAGGAAGTGACATCAGAGGGGCGGGCACTGCAGAAGGAGTTTCATAGGGCCGGAAGGCCCCTCACAGGATTCCTTACTTTTAAATTAACTTTATTGCAGCCGCTGATCTGTAAGAAGCAGCAGCAGCGGCTGCAAGGGGGGGCCAGGACTGTGATCGCAATCGCAAAGCTGGTTTTCTGCTCTGGCCGCTCCCGATCTCTCAGCCAGAGCAAAAAACCGGCTTTTCAATGGCCGGTTTCGGTTCTCTGCCGGCAGCCGGCCAGACCACAGGAAAACCGGCCAGGCCGACTGAAAACCGGCTGGTTGGCAACCCTAGATAGGAGGCAGTATACTATTGTGGATTAGCAACTGGTTAAAAAATAGAAAGCAGAGGTAGGGCTAAATGGCCAATTTTCCCAGTGGAAAAGGGTGAATAATGGAGTACCCCAGGGATCTGTACTGGGTCCACTGCTTTTTGACATATTCATAAATGACCTGGAAAAGGGAATAACGAGTGAGGTTATCAAATTTGCAGATGAGTCAGTTGATATAGTGTATTTGGACTTTCAGAAAGCCTTTGACAAGGTCCCTCATCATTGACTTTTGGCAAAACTAAAGAGTTATGGGATTGGAGGCAGTGTACTATTGTGGATCAAGAACTGATTAAAAGATAGAAAGCAGAGAGTGGGGCTAAATGACCAGTTTTGCCAGTGGAGAAAGTTGAATAGTGCAGTACCCCAGTGATCTGTGCTGGGTCCACTGCTTTTTGACATATTCATAAATGACCTGGAAAAGGGAATAACGAGTGAGGTTATCAAATTTGCAGATGACACAAAACTATGTAAAGTTGTTAAACACATGAGGATTGTGGAAAATTGACAGAGGATCTTGATAAATTGGAAGACTGAGCATCCACATGTCAGATGAAATTTAATGTGGACAAGTGCAGAGTTATGCACCTAGGAAAGAAAAACCCAAATTATGGTTACACGATGCAAGGTTACACATTAGGAACCACCACCCAGGAAAAAGATTTAGGTGTCATCGTGGATAACATGTTAAAACCCTCCGCCCAGTGTGCAACGGCTGCCAAGAGAGCAAATAGAATGCTGGTTATCATAAGGAAAGGAATGGAAAGGATATTATAATGCCTCTGTATCGTTCCAGTGCGACCACACCTTGAGTATTGTGTACAATTCTGGTCACCGTATTTTTATTTATTTATTTAGACAGATTTGTATGCCACCTTATCCTTCAATCAAGGTGGTCACGTCACAATACATCACATCACAATTGGAGGGTTACATTTAACATTAGGGTACTTGTAAACATTTAGACAGTACAATTACTTAACATTTAGACAGTAGAATTGAAGGGTAACAATTAACATGAGGATATTTAATGACATAGTATAATAATCTTGTGTGTGTTGATAGGATGAGTGCGTGCCTAGTTGGCGGAGGTAGTTGTATTTCTGTTTGGGTAGGGGATGTTGTCTGAATGCTCATATGTTTCTATAAATAAAAGTGTTTTGAGGTCTTTGCGGAAGTCTGTGATGTCATCTAGTGCCCTCAGGCTCGTTGGGAGGGAGTTCCATAGTGTGGATGCCAGTAGTGATGGAGCTCTTTTTGAAGTTGTTTGTTTGGTTTTGTGATAGCCTGCAGGTGTGCCGATCATGTTGTTGTTATTGGGCCTTCTAGGTCTATTGCTGATATCCCTTGTTATAACATCTTGGAGCCAGTGTAGTTGTTGTAGGACAGGGGTGATGTGCTCGGTCCTTGGAGTGTCTGTAATGATGCTTGCTGTGGTGTTTTGTACCATCTGTAGTGGGTGTAGTGTTTGCTGAGGGAGGCCTTGATATAGTGAGTTTCCGTAATCAAGCAGTGGTGTGATGAGTGCTTGGCACACTGTGCGGAAGTGGTCCTGACGGAGTATTGGTTTGATTTGTCTGATTGTCCTCAAACGCTGATAGGCCTTGTTTGCGGTTTTGGTGATGTGGGATTTCAGGTTCAGAGCTCTGTCCAATGTGATGCCCAGA
This sequence comes from Ichthyophis bannanicus, assembly GCA_033557465.1. Classification (NCBI taxonomy): domain Eukaryota; kingdom Metazoa; phylum Chordata; class Amphibia; order Gymnophiona; family Ichthyophiidae; genus Ichthyophis; species Ichthyophis bannanicus. The sequence continues at coordinate 103,122,127 of CM066031.1, read as the reverse complement.
TACTTACCTTCTTCGTTGACTACTATATGCTTGTCTAAGATGCTGATAGTTTGTGGAGGTGTGAAGGTGGGGTTCCTGGTGACGAACATTGCCTCAGTTTTATCGTAGTTGACCGTTAAGTTGTTGGCTATGAGCCAGTCATTCATGTCTTCGAGGCATTTGGTTATTGTTGTGGTGTTTAGTGCTAGTAGGTTGATCGGGGCGTACACCATGATGTCGTCAGCATAAATGTGATAGTGGAGTTTGTGGTGCTTGATGATGTTGCATATGGGCTGGATGTAGATGTTAAAGAGCATTGATGATAGGGCTGAGCCTTGTGGTATTCACTGCATGACAGGGAATTGCAGTGATTTCTTTTGGTCGCATTTGACTTGTTGTGTTCGCCCTTTCAAGTATGATGTAAACCACTTCAGGGTATTCTTGCATAGTCCTATCTGTTGTAAGTATTGCAGTAGCTCAGTGTGGGACACAGTGTCGAAGGCCGCCGAAATGCCCATGAACACTAGCCGGAAGCCGTAAATGTTGGAGGAAAGGTGGGACAAAGGAGATATAATAAATACCTCCATGGCATAAATGCAAAAGGATATAGCGTTATTAGAAAAGGTACAGAGAAGAGCGACCAAAATGGTAAAGGGGATAGAAGGATATCCCTATGAAAAGAGGCTAAAACAGGTTAGGGCTCTTCCACCTGGGAAAAAGACGGCTGAGGGGAGATATGATAGAGGTCTATAAATTAATGAATGGAGTGGAACGGGTAAATATAGATCAATTGTTTACATCATCAGAATATAGAAAGACTAGGGAATATGCAATGAAGCTACATGGTAAACTATTTAAGACTAATAAGAGAAAATATTTTTTCACTCAACACTTAATCAAACTCTGTAATTAGTTACCGGAGGATGTAGTAAAAGCTATTAGTGTAGCTTGGTTTAAAAAAGGTTTGGACAAGTTCCTAGAGGAAAGGTCCATAAACCATTATTAAAAGGGACCCAGGATAACACTGCTTGACCCAATACAAGCATTATGGAACCTGTGTCTTTGGGGATACTGCTAGATACTTATGACCTAGATTGTCCACTGTTGGAAATAGGATACTGTTCTTGATAGACCTTGGTCTGACCCAGTATGGCATATCTTATGTTCTTATCGTACCTGGCTTACAGGATGTAAAAGCCAGGGTAGTTTTTTCAAGAGATCGGAATATTAAAAAGATAGTAAGTCCAGCGACATTTCCTCAGAGGAACGAGGATAGGAGCACTGATAAAACAAAGCCAGGCCACGAGAAATGTGTACATTGCCAAATTTGGGGACAGACTTAAAAATCTTAATATGTAAATGTTGGAGGAAAGGTGGGACAAAGGAGATATGATAGAGATGTTTAAATACCTCCATGGCATAAATGCACAAGAGGAGAGTCTCTTCCATTTGAAAGCAAGCTCTTCCACAAGGGGACATAGGATGAGGGTGAAAGGGGATAGACTGAGGAGTAATATGAGGAAATATTTCTTTACAGAAAGAGTGGTAGATGCAAGGAATAGTCTCCAAGTGGAAGTAGTAAAGACCCGGACAGTGTCTGAATTCAAGAAAGCATGGGACAAACATAGATGATCTCATAAGATAAAAAAGGGACTGTAGTAGTTGGTATGGAAGGGCAGAATAGATAGGCCATATCATCTTTTTCTGCCATCATGCTTCTATGTGTTTCATATAGTCTGGAAACAACAAATATTCAGGTCATTCCTGTGCCTAAGAACTGATATAAAACCCAATCGCTCTCCAATTCAAGGACAAAAGACACCGACATATTGAATGAAACCATCCTGCAGGACAGCCCGCAGCCATCTTCTGCTCCCCCGATCGGTGTCGAGCGACTGAGCGGGCCTGCCAGCCTCCCGCTCAGGCACCCCAGCCCAGTCGGGGCTGTGGGAGGAGCAGCACCACTTTAAAAGAAGCCGCCGCTGGGCGGGAACCCCAGGACAGCCCGCAGCCATCTTCTGCTCTCCCGATCGGGGTCGAGCACCTGAGCGGGCCTGCCAGCCTTCCCGCTCAGGCACTCCAGCCCAATTGGGGCTGTGGGAGGAGCAGCACCACTTTAAAAGAAGCCGCCCCCGGGCGGGCCCACGCCTGAGGGCCTCGCCAGAGGGCCCTTTGACATGGCCCTTAGGCGGTGGCCAGTTCAGAGGCTGACCCTGAGAACACGGAGCGACAACCGATCAAAAAAGAGACAAAATCAAAGAAGGAGAACGCGAGTATAGCATGCCCTATATACACAAAAGGTCAAACCATGCAAGTATAAGGCAATAAAGAAATAAAGCTTAGATATTTTATTTGCGTACAATTTGTATCCCGCTGCTTCCAGTGATCAGCAGCGGTTGATATATGATATATTATGCCAGTTAACCATCAGTTTTGTAAACTGCTGAATTGCCTGTATTTCCACCGAAAATTGCCTGTATTCTACCAATAATTGCCTGTATTCTACCAACAATTGTCTACCTATCCTCATCAGACAGATTTCCATACAGTTGCAATACACCTCATCAGATAGTCCCTTGAACTATCCAACTGATTAGAATTACTACCTCAACTGTGTTGATCATAGCCAGTCCAGGGATTTGTCTACTTAACTGTTATCTGTTAGCTGCTTGATTGCTATATCAGTAGAATTACTACCTAACCTCATGTAGTTGTCATCTACCCCAGTGCTTTATTGTTACATCCACATCTACCCGAACAGGTACCACAATACTTATAGCACACAAGAATTCTAGAATGATGCACATACTCACAGCATTAGCCAGTATCTATCTCATCATAGCACTGCCCAGCTATGCAAAAGCCTTCAACCCAGGCTCCAAATCTATACCAATACTGCGGAGCAGTTGGAAGGAATGGACAGACAAGACCCATACATCCTCTTCACATACCAATCATACAAATCACCCCCACTTGCTCCACATTGCCCTCCAACTTACCAAAAAGTCTCAGATCAAGGAACACCAGCATCAACGACCATTGAAATGCGCCCTCATCAATGCCAGGTCAATTCGCTCAAAATGGCCAGTGATCTCCGACCTGATAACTCACCATGATCTTGACATCCTGATGGTCACAGAGACTTGGTTATCAGACTGTGACAGCGTCATTCTCAACCAAATGCTACCCCCCAACTTCTCGCTCCACACTTCCCATAGAGTCAACCAAAGAGGAGGCGGAACACTCATTCTTGTAAAAATGAACTTCAATTTCAGCTAAGCAATACCATCAGCACAACCCACCTCAACACGGTCTCCATTTTTAACAACACCTGCTCAATCAATCTAGTCTACAGAGCACCGACAACATCAGTAGAGGACCTATCAACAATAATAGACCTAGCCTGCAACACAGATAAACCGCGATCATCGAGCTGGCTATTAGGTGATTTAAACCTTCCCACCTTACAAGACGCCCAAACCACAGCCTTTCTTGAAGCCCTTGACGACCTAGGCTACTGTCAAGTAGTCAGAGCACCCACACATAAGAAGGGAAACTCGTTGGACCTGATCTTCGCCCCGCAGGCGATCACAGAAGCAAATCATGACCTTGCAATAACTATAACGCCGGTACCATGGTCTGACCACTTCCTGATCGAATTCCAACTACCCACCCACCTTAACAATCAAAACACCAATACCACCCCTCCCAAACCACCAGCGAGAAGATTCTGCTCCTTCGACAAAGAGAAAATAATAAATAAAGTCCTTCCAATCCTAAACGCCTCAACCTGGCCTGGATGACCTAATTAATACCTGGAATAACACCCTCAACTCAGTCGCACATCTCCCAGATACGATTAGAAGGACTACGAGACGAAAACATATAGCCTGGTACTCAAATGAACTACGTGCATCACTCCTCCACCTGCGTAAGCTCGAGAGACGTTGGCACAGTTCTCGATCTACCGAAGCTCATACTATATACTATTCACACTTAAAAAAGCATCGCCAAGAAATAGCGGAGAGAAGAAAGCAATTCCATACTGACCTCCTCAAACAATCAATAAACAAGCGCCATGACCAAGCGCCAACATAGTAAAAACATTAGCACGAGAACCAACCCCAGAACAAGCACACATAATTCAACTCCAGGATTATGCTAACTACGTGAAATCAAAAATGATCCAGACCACCAAAATCTCCAGCCCCAATAGTTCCTCACCACTACCCATGCTACACCCACACCCAATGACTGAATTCTACACCATACCACCCAAAGAGATTGAGTATACCATTGCCTCCATCAATGCTACCACTGCACCAAATGATCCCTGTCCAGCGTCCTGGATAAGAGAACTCCGCCATGAACTAAGCCACTTCCTAAATAAAATCCTGGAACAATCGTTCGCAACAGGAACTTTTCCACAAAGCCTGAAACATACCTCCATCAGGCCACTACTGAAGAACAACAAACTGGACCCGCTAAAGGTCGAATCATACAGACCGATATCCAGCATACCACTCTTAGCCAAAATTGAAAAGGTAGTACAACGACAACTTCAACATCGATACTGAAGCCCCCCTGGACCCATCCCAACATGGCTTCAGGGAAGCACATGGCGTGGAGACCCTCCTCATCTCTCTCTTCAACACCTTAATTACAGGAATAGGTAACACCCGCCAAGGTTTTGTCCTTATATTCTTAGACATTGCAGCTGTGTTCTGTTCTGTCAGTCATCAAATACTTATCGAACGTCTTGAAGAAAAAGGAATCCACGGATCAGCATTGAGATGGTGCAAATCCTACCTGGCCAACAGATGGCAACAAGTGAGGATCGGTGCCACAACATCAGACCCTTTCATACAAGAACAGGGAGTACCTCAAGGCTCCTCGTTATCTGCGTTATTATTTAACATCTACATGCAACCCATCTGCAACCTGATCCGATCTTTTAATGTAGCCTGCCTAGCATATGCAGACGATATCCTCCTCTATATGCCATTCAAAATGGACCAACCTGATTTTACCCCACTGATCAGCTGTTTCGAAGCAGTCACGGAGTGGCTCCTCACACAGAACTTGCGAATCAACCACAACAAGACCGACGTACTATTTATTACAAAGAACCAGGACTTCACACCCACACTCACGCTAAAGGTAAAGGACACAGATCCAACAGTTAAACCCACAATCCGATACCTAGGCATCACCCTTGATCAAAGGATGGATATGAAAACACATATAAAAAACACAACAAAGTCAATATACCACAAAATACGGACACTTCGTCATTTACGTCCACTACTTGACTACACAGATTTCAGAACAATCTACCAAGCCCTGTTGATGCCACACATTGATTTCGCAAACGCAATACTGTATGGGCTTCCACAAGCAACCCTAAACCCCCTCCAACTGGCAATGAACACAGCCACTAGGGTGCTAGAAGGAATGTCAAGGTCTGACCACATCACTCCAATTCTGAAAAGACTTCATTGGTTACCAACCCAAGCCAGAACTCAATATAAAATCATAATTATGACCTTCAAAGCCCTGAACAATCAGACCTCCTCAGCCATTTCTGAGCTGATACACACCTTACCCCCCAGTAGAAGCAGAAGATCTGATGCAGTAAACACTCTGACAGTCCCGAAAGAAATAACAAAATACACAAAGACAACAACTAACAGAGCCTTCAGCATTTGTGCCCCCAAAGCCTGGAATGCCCTCCCCCCAGACATTAGAGTTATCACCAACCTGACACAATTCAGGAAAGCCCTAAAGCACTACTTATTAATAAGATATTTCCCTACATAGACATGTTAGGGAAATACATTCACCATGTAAATAACTGTAAATAATTGACAATGTAATAACTGTTGATGTTCATCCCTGTTTATCCTAGTTCTACCCCTGTTCATATGTAAATACATTGTAGTCTGCCTGCAATGTATATGTTTGGTTCGATGTACACCACACTGATGCTAATAGCACGGTATAGAAGAAATATTAAATAAATAAATAAATAAATCCCTGTTTCCTTAGAGGATTCTATCAAAGCCATAAGGTTTAGATCTGAGCTCTTGGAAAAGTTCATTGAGGGGAACTTCTAATTCCACCAGATGATACCTCTTCTCATCAAACGAGGGCCTCCTCCTATAGTGGCGATTGGAGGGAAGGGAAAGCCCCCTTTAGTCCATGATAGCAGTGGTGGAGGGAGGTGACATCCCCTCTCCAAAAGCACAGCAGCTAGCAAAACTTCATGCCACTGCCTTTTTTTTTTTTTTGCAATTTAAATTTTTTATTAACACACATCATAGAACACTACAGATAACGGAAAAATATCACTCCATCTGGCATAACCCCTTGTACATTCCGTATTCCTGCTTCCAATGTGAGAATTCCCCTCCCCCGAGGATGTACCCCCCTTTTTATTTGTATTATACACTTTCAAACACCAACATACATTTGCATAACATAGTAACCCCCCCTCTAAGATCTCCCCCCAGTCGCTAAAGAATTAACATCACCCAACCAAACTGTTAGACCTCTAATTTGTAGCCCCAAATTACCAGACCTAAACAAATCCCCCCCCCGTCCAAGAAACACACCCCCACCGCCCCCCTCCTCGCAATAATATTTTACAACATAAATCAAAAACCGTAACACTTTTCCAAATATCATGTTATATGAGTCATACCATGCAATCCCCATATAGACTCCCCATCCATCAATAATATATAGCAATATTGCGACCCGTCCCAGAACTTATACCAATGATGTACATTAGTGGTATAATTCAGAGTAAATCTAATCTAAACCCTCCCCTTCATCCTGCCCCCTCCCCCGACCCTGCTCGCACCACTGTTCTTCTCCACTGTACATACTGTTCCTATATCCTATTAAACCTTTGAATAGTATGTTTTTGATGCGCTTCAATGGCACAAAAGCTCCACAATTGTTCCATTCTCCCCGCCACCTCCACTAGCGGAGGAATATCCATTCTCTTCCACCAATGGAAAAGGCTCATCCGGCCCGCTATTACACAGTACCCCTGTAGTCTCCCTAACTCCTCATCTCCCCCCCCCACCCCCTCGTTCAATATTACCATACTAGGAGTGAACTGCACCTTCACCCTTGTAATATCCACCGTAAGCCTTTCCACCCCTAACCAGTACTCCTGTACCTTAGGGCAACTCCATACCATATGCAGCAAATCCCCTCTAGCCCCACACCCCTTCCAACAACTGTCTGGACTATCTGGATATAATGCGTGGAGCCACACCGGGGTCCAATACATTCTCAACCTTAACTTGTAGCTGTTTTCCAGCATAGCCGTCCCCGGAGCTAATTTGTGGGTCCGAATATAAATACGCTCCCACCTCGCAGAATCCCACTGCCCTCCCAACTCCTCCTCCCACTGCAGCTGACCATGTATGGCCCCCTGCTGTGATTCCCCCAAAAGCTTATATAGCTTAGAAATTATCTTAGTAGGCAAGCCTTTACTGCCCATCATCTCTTCAAATAGTGTAGGTTTCGCACCCCAGTCCTTTTTCACCTCCCTCCTCTGTAGCCAATACCACAGTCTGACATACCCATATCTATCCCACTCCTCCAAGTGATATTGCTGTTGGAGCTCCTCAAATCTCCGAACTCTCCCCCCATCCTCTACCAATTGACCAGTTTTCCACAAACCTTTCTCCCCCCACCTCCTAAAAACCTCCGCCCCTTCCCCCTTCTTACCCTCCAGCACCACCCGAATGTGAGTTTCCCTAGAGCACTGCTTCCCTTCTAACAAATACCCCCTCCATTTCACCCATACCTGCCTCGTAAGCGCTCTGTACGGATTCTCCTCCACCCGTCCCCGTCTCACCACCCTGGGGTCCCAGATCCACGCACCTGCACTTTCCCCCTCCTCCCCTTCCATATCCACCCACCCCGGGCACTCCACCCCCTCCTTCCCCGCAAACAATGCCCTAAGTTGCGCCGCCTCATAGTATCGAAGCAACGACGGAACCCCCAGCCCCCTCCTCCTCCTTCGCCTTAAACATAGTAGCCCTGGCCACCTTTGGACGTTTTCCATCCCAGATAAATTGTAAAAGCAAATTTTGCATCCTATCTATTTCCTTTCTTACCAACCTACAGGGCAAGGACATATAAACAAATAGCAACCTTGGGAGAACATTCATCTTCACCACAGCGATACGTCCCATCCAGGACAAAAACAACCCCCTCCATCGAGATAAGTCCTGCCTGATACTCTCCACCAATCTCTGGTAGTTCCACTGCTTGATCCGGGTTAAAGGGGTCCTCAACTGGATCCCCAAATAGCGGAAGCTCCGAGTCACCCACCTAAACTTAAAATAATGTCTCAGGCTCTCCTCCACCCTGGGCGCTAAGTTAAAACCCAATAATTCAGTCTTACCCTGATTCATTTTGTACCCTGCCAGCCGACTATATCGTTGAAGAGCCGTCATCAACGCTGGTAGTGTCGTTAGCGGCTGTGACAAGGTAAAAATAACATCGTCCGCAAATAGTCCAATTTTTTCCTCCCTCCCACGTATCCCCACTCCCTTTATATCCCCCCACCCGTCTGATATACGCCGCCAGCGGTTCAATAGCTAATGCAAATAATAGAGGCGATAAGGGGCATCCCTGTCTAGTACCCCTATGCAGCTCAAAACTCTCTGAATACCCACCATTAACTCGAACTCTAGCACGGGGACCCTGATATAATGCCCTTATCCATCTGAGATACTTCCCGCCAAACCCCATCTTCTCCAAAACCTGGAACATAAAAGGCCATTCTACTCGATCAAAAGCTTTTTCCGCATCGACATTAATCACCATTGCTGGTTCTTTAGTCCCCTGCAGTTGCCACATAATGTTCAAAATCTTCTGCACATTGTCACTGCCTTGCCGCCCCTTTACAAAACCCGTTTGGTCAGGGTGTATTAACTGTGGCACAATGTCGTGAATCCTATTCGTCAACACCTTAGCCAAAATTTTTGCATCTAAGTTTATTAAGGATATGGGTCGATAGGAGCCACATATACCTTTATCTTTCCCCGGTTTTGGTAAAACTGTTATACCAGCCTCCGCCATTGTCTGTGGGAGACCCTCCCCTTACAGGACCTTGTTCACTACTCTGGTAAAGATAGGTATGATCTCTTCCGCCATTACCTTATAAAACTTTGCCGTGTACCCATCCAGTCCCGGCGCCTTTCCAAGTTTCAAGGTAGCTATAGCCCTACGTACCTCTTCCTCCTGAATTTCCCGTCCTAAACGCTCCCGTTCTTCCCCCGACACCTGCGGTAAATCACACTCCTCCAAAAACTCTGCTATCTCTTCCCCCCCGCCCTGAGTTCGCTATTGTACAAATTCTCATAAAACTCCCGAAATACCCCCCTAATTCCCTTAGCTTGATGCACCCATTCCCCTCTATTATTGCGAATGCCCTCCACGTGTGCTGCCTGCCTCCTTCCCTTAAGCCGACTGGCCAGCAACTTCCCCGCCCGATTTCCCCCTTCAAAATGGGCCTGCTTCAAAACCGCTAGCTGGTATGCTATTTCTTGGGCCCTTAATGTACTCAGCTCCGCTCTTACCCTATTGAGCTCCGCAAGCGTGCGTGGATCGGACACTCTCTGATGGACCCCTTCCAATCCCCTCAGCTGTCGCAATAGTTCATTTTCCACCGCCCCCTTTTCTCTTTTTATTCGCGCCCCCAAACTAACCAGCTGTCCCCGAATAACCGCCTTTAACCCATCCCACACCACCCCCAAGGGCACTTCCCGCGTGTCGTTTAACTAAAGGTATTCCTTGATATTCTCCTTAAGTCTACCCACATGCCGCTCTTCCTCAAGCAAGGAGTCATTAAGTTTCCAAAATTTGAGACTTCCATCCATTCTTCCCAAATCAAATTGAACACTCACTGGCGCATGGTCTGACCAAGTAATTGAGCCATGCCCCACTTCTTTTATTCTCTCTACCCACTGATCGCCCACCCAAATCATATCCAACCTGCTGTAGGTGCCGTGTACAGGGGAATAGAATGTATATTTCCTTTCTCCCGGATGCCAGCTTCTTCATATGTCTACCAAGCCCAAGCATTCCCTCATTTTATGCAGGCTTCGCCTATCTCCCCACCCTCCACCACCCTGCCCCCCACTAGTATCCACTCTGGGGTTGCATGTCAAATTGAAGTCCCCTCCCAGGATGATTTGGGTGTTCCCAAACCCCTCCAACTCCTTCAAGAGTTGCTCATACGCCTCCCCCTGCTTCTCATTGGGGCCATATAGACTTATCACCCACACCTCCTCCCGCTCAATTTGTAATAGCACCCCCACCCATCTTCCTCCTTTCCCCCGCCTAAAACCCTTCACCATATTTTGGTATTCCCCCCACCATAATTCCAACCCCCCCTTTCCGAGGGTTTACTCTCTGACCTGCCAAAAACACTTTGGGGTATTGCCGAGATTCCAACATATACTCCTGCCCCACCTTCAGGTGTGTTTCTTGTATGCACATAATATCCGCATTCACTCTTTTGCCCTCCTTCTCCACCAAACTTCTTTTCTGTCATGAACGCAAACCCTTCACATTCATAGTCAACCTTTTCCGCTGCCCATGTCCCTTGCTCTTTCTGCCTCCCCTTCCTCCCCCTCCCCCCTTTCCCCTCCCTTCCCCCTTGTCATAAATATCCACTAACCTCCCCACTCCTTGCTGATCCCCCACCCATTCACCCCTCCCCCTCCCCCCCTTCCCCTCATCCCTCTGCACTTCCAGAGGATAACTCAGGAGTAGTGCGCCACCTACCTTCCCCAGCCCCTATATTGCCACAAAACGTCAGCTCCCTCCCCCTCCTCCCATTATACTCTCCCCCCTCTCTCCTCGGCCAACCCATACTCTAACACCCCCTCTCTCCCCCACCCCTCCTTCCTCTTCACTCCTACCCTCTCCCCCTTGTTCCACTCCCCGCCGCCCAGACAACAGCCCCCCCCTTCCTTCTCCCTCCACCCCCAGGTCCCTTCCATCCCAACTCCCCCCTACCACCCCATCCTCCACCCCCTTCACAACCATACATAATTCACAAGATCCCCCTATTTAACAGTTCTCAACCACATAGGTAATCCACATACTCCCCCCTCATCCCCCCCTACAAAACCAGCAAATCTCAGTCCACAGTCGGCTTCAGGCTTCATCCACCAACCGATCTTCATGCAACTCTGGCCTTTGTCCTTCTGCTCGCTTGCTCTTCCTCTCTGGACGGCCTCCACTTTGCTCTTGCCCCCTTCCTATTGAGAGGCCCGACCCCAGGGGCATGTCCTGGGACCAGAGGCCGGCATCCCGCAGTATCCTCATCGTCGCTTCTGGTGTCTGTGTCCTCCATGTCCGCCCTTTTAGGGTAAACAATAATCCAAATGGGTGCAGCCACCGATACTTAACTTCCGCTCTCTGCAATATTTGTGCGGCCGGTTGCATCGCCTTCCTCCGCTGTAGCGTACCCGCTGATAAATCCTCATATATGCTCACTGGGTACCCCTGCCAAATCAGGGTTCCCCCCCTTTTCATTTTGCTGACAATTTTCTCCTTGGTTTTGTATCGTGCCAAACATATTATAATATCCCGGGGCCTATTTCCAACTGGAGGCCCCAATGCTCTGTGCGCCCTTTCAAGTTGTATGTCCACATCCGCCAGCTTCTCTCCGTCCTTCTGAAGTACCTCAAGACACACAGACCTTGCCACTTTTGCACTATCTTGGAATTCTTTCTCTTCCGGGATTCCACGAATTCGCAAATTGTTGCGCCTTGTTCTATTTTCCAAATCTTCCAGCTTATACACTATGGCCTCATATTGCGATCCCAACTTCTCCCCCGTCTGTACCCCGTTGCCTGTTTCAGTTCAAGCTCTTGCAATCTGTTTTCATGATCTCCCATTCGGCAAAGCAGCTCTCCCACCTCTTCTTTCAGAGGCCCCAGCAACTCATTAAGTTCACTTTTCACAGACTGTACTTCATTTTTGATTTCAAGAAACCAGTCCCTAAGTTCCGCTCTGGTAACAGTTGGTGCCGAATCCATTCCAGGGGCTTTCCCATTCACCACCTCACCTTCTTCCCCCTGCTCTCCAGGCCCCTCCTGATGCTTTTTAGTCTCCGTCTGCCCTGATTCACTCTTCCCTCCTTGAGACCCCGAGTACACGTACTCCCTGAGGTCCGCTGCCTTCCTTTTGGTTGTCATCTTTGAGCCACTCTTGCCTCCCAAGATGGAACAGAATGTCTGGTTGACAGCCTCACCAGCCCAGTATTCAGACTTTCCTGTCTGTTCGCAGTCCTCCAGGGCACACCCTCTCCCTACTTTTGTTAGGGCAGTTCCCAATCCTCTCACTGCCCCTCCAGGGGTCTTCTCCACCTCACAGCACTCCCCTCCTGTCACCGCTCTGCAGATCTCCGACTCTGGTTGCCAGCACGATGCTTTCTGCTTGCACTCCTCTGTCCCCTCTCACCTCCAACTCCTCAGCTCCTCTGCTGCTTTGCTGCCTGGGGTATTGCTGGCAGTTGGAAGTATGGGCCTCCAGCTCCTCATTGCCGCATTGCAGCTTTTCCTGCAGTTCCTGCCGTCTCTCTGGGCGCCATTTTGCCTGCACACGCGGCTGCCCGCAACGCCCGCGGCTGCTGCTCACCGCCGCTGAGTGTCACCTCTGCCGGCGATTTGCCGCCCTCCACCGCTTCCTGCCGGCTTCCGACACCCGGGGTGATTGATTTCCACCTCTGGGGGCCTCCGTTATCGTTCCGATGCCGGGGTCAGTGCCGGAGCAGCGCTCTCAAGCTGCCATCGGCTCCGGTGACGTCACTTCCTCCCCATGCCACTGCCTTTTTAGATTCTTTTCCTTAGCAAAGATTTAAAAACATTCCATTTTCTTATGAATTAAATTCTTGTAACCAGGTGCCTTGTGAACACCCTATTTGCTAAGGCAGATTCAGGGGTCTATAGAAGAATTTCTTGGGAGGTCTTCTTGTTGTCCTTGATCAGGGGTCAGACTCCACAGCCGGCTGAAAAGGCTCATGTGACTCTTTGTGCTATGACTTCTCTGGTGTCCCTCGTTGCAATTAAAATCCAACTCTTCTCCGCCTCTCCACACCTTAGGGATGGAGTGGGTAAGCGTATTTAACTCATCTGTAACAGGTGATCTCCTGGAACAGCAGGAAATTAGTCTTCACATATGAGTGACATAGGTACCGACAGAGCCCACATGGGAACGCTCCCGGGCATCCAATAAGAAAGCCTATGGGAGCATCCCACTGTGCCTGCGTAGCTGCCTTCCCGCCTTTCCAGCTCTCCCTCCTCAGTTAGTTTGTAGCTGAGATAAAAGGAGAGAAAAAGAAAGAACCTACAACTCCTAGGGGAGGAGGGTGGGTTGTGAAGACTAAATGCCTGCTGTTCCTGAGATTACCTTTTGCAGATGAGTAACTGCGCTATCTCCAGGAACAAGCAGGAATGCAGTCTTCACATATGGGTGATTCCCGAGCTGGAAGAGACCAGAGAAATGACCTCGTAAGCGATAGTGGTTTGCCTCTGAGTAGGCCTAAAGAGGTCATGGATCCCCCATGGATGTCTGGTATTGAGACCAGAGACAGAGGGTAGGAATTGTTCTATGTCTGACAGAGGTGCTGGAGAACAGCCTGGCAAAACATAGCATCCCAACGGGAGTCCTTGTCAAACAGTATTGAGCAGCAAATGTATGGCCGGAAGACTAAGTTGCCACTTCGCAAATTTCGTCAATCGCCACTGAACGGAGATTTGCCATCAAGGTAGCTATGGCTTGAGCATTATGGGCAGTGACATTGCCCTCAAGGGAAAGTCTTGTTGCATCATAAGCAAAAGTGATGCAGTCTCATATCCATTTGGAGAGAGTCCATTTGGAGACTGGTAGCCCCAAGTGATTCGGGTCAAAGGAAGTGAACAATTGAGAAGCCTTATGATGTTCTCGAGTCCTTTGAAGTTAAAATGCTAGGGCACGCTTACAATCCAGAGTATGGAGGGTTGCCTCTGTCCTAGTTGAATGTGGTCTAGGGAAGAGCACAGGTAGGTAAACCAACTGGTTAAGACAAAAAGGCGAGACCACCTTCAGAATAAAGTGAGAATTTGTCCTGAGGACTACCTTATCATGGTGGAACCTTGTATAAAATGGGTTGGCCACTAAAGCTTGAAGCTCGCTAATGTGTCTTGCAGAAGTGAATGCAATGAGGAAGATGACCTTTCAAGTGAGAAACTTAAGTGACATAGTGGCTAAAGGTTCAAAGAGCAGTTTGAGAAGTTGCTCTAGAATAATATTGAGGTCCTATGTCACAGGCAATGGCTTAATGGGAGGCTTGGTAAGTAGAAGACTTCTCCTGAAGCGTACTATGAGCAGTTGAGAGGAGATGGACTGCCCATCTAAGGGTATGTGAAAGGCAGCAGTTGCACTCAAATGTATCTGTACCAAATTGGTTTTGAGCCCAGATGAGGAAAGCTGAAGAAGATACTGGAGCAGGTCCTCAACTGGAGCTGAGAAGGAATCAATACTCTTACTAGAACACCAGAGAAAGAATCTATGCCATTTAAAGGCATAGGATTATCTGGTGGATGGCTTCCTGGAAGCCAAAAGGGTGTCTAACTTCCTGAGGGAGATTAAGACTCTGGAAGACTACGCCTTCTAGAGCCATGCTGTGAGGTGGAGTGACTGCGGACTGGGATGGAGCAGTGTTCCCTCCTCCTGAGCGAGTAGATCTGGGGCAGATCCAAGATTGATGGGATGAGCCTGAGACAGGCATAACAGGAGAGGCTACCACAGCTGACGTGGCCTCTGAGGGGCTACGAGGATCATTAAGCCCTTGTCTGTCTGGAGCTTGAAAAGCATTTTGGAAATAAGGCGAATAAGAGGGAAGGCATAGAGGAAGTGGTGTCCCCAGTGGAGGTAAAAGGCATCCACCTGTTGGCTGTCCACCGTGGGCGTCCTGGTACAGAAGCAAGGGAGCTTTGCATTCTGAGGGGTGGCAAAGAGATCTATCTCTGGAGTCCTCCATATCTGAAAGATGTAGGATGCTGTGTCCACATACAGGGACCATGGGGAAGAAGAATGTGACTCAATTTGTCCACTAAGACATTCTGTGTGCCAGGAAGATCTATGGCAAAAGTCCAGAGATGTAGTACATCCTGGCAAAGGGACCAAGAACCTGTCCCGCCCTTTTTGTTCATATAGAACATGGCGACTTGGTTGTCAGTTTGGACTAGAACTCTATGGAAACGCAGGAATTCCTTGAACACTTTGCGGGCACTGAGAATGGCTTGGAGCTCCAGTAAATTTATCTGGAGTTGGGACTCTGGATTGAGAGGGATCCCAGAAGGGCTCCCCAACCCAGTTTGGCTGCATCTATCATCAGGATACATTGATGTGGAGGCATCTGAAAAGGTGATCCCCAAGAGGAGATTTTCTGGGGAGCACCACCACTTGAGAGATGTGATTAGATGTGATTAGAAAGGTAGAGACTGTTATCTTGTTCGCAAGGAGACCTGAAGCCTGAGTCCACTGGGAGGCCAGAGCCCATTGGGCTGTGCACATGTATAGATGGGCATAGGGTACTACATGCATCATTGGTGCCATATGATCCAGGAGTTGAAGGAGGATTTCTCAGGCAGTAAGATAGTCTTTGAGACATGCCTGAAATGCTAACTGATTGAGACGAGTGCATGGAGCTGGGGCAGATATGCCCTTGACTGCTGAGTGTTTAAAAGGGCCCCTATGAACTCTAGGGTCTGAGAGGGGACAAGTTGGGACTTTGGCAGATTTATGACAAATCCCAAGTGTTGTAGCACCTGTAGACAGGCTGGCCTCTTGAAAGGTGCTTGCCCTTATGAACCAGTCGTCTAAGTAAGAGAAGACAAATATCCCTAGAATCCTTAGAAATGCGGCTACTACAGCCATGAACTTTGAGAAGACTCTTGGGGCAGAGGCGAGGCCAAAAGATAGGACTCTGTATTGATAGTGTCTTCCCTGGAACATGAAGCGCAGAAACCTCTCTGTTCCAGATGAATTAGAATATGAGTGTATGCCTCTTTTAGATCTAGAGAACAGAGCCAGTCCTGACTCTGGAGATAGGGGAGAAGGGTCCCTAGGGAAACCATCTTGAAATTCTCGCATACAAGAAACTTGTTTGAGGTCCAAAATAGGCCTGTATCCCCCTGTTTTCTTTGGAATGAGAAAATAGGGAGAATAGAAGCCCTTTCCTTGTTAGGATGTTGGAATCTCTTCAGTGGCACTGTGCAGAAGTAGAGAGGTGTCCTCTTCCAGAAGTAGAGCAGTGAGAGGAGGTTGGGAATGGTACTCCCTCACCATGATAGAGAGGAGCAGGGTTTGAAGGTGAAGTTTATACCCCTCTCTTACAGCTGTTAAGGTCCACTGCTCTAAGGTAATCAGATGCCATCTGTGTGCAAAGTGGAACAATCTGCCTGGGATGTGAGGAGGGTCGGGTTTCTCCAGAGGCAGAACAGCTATGTTCTCTAGGAAGGAGTCAAAAACCTGGGTTGGACTGAGCCTGTTGAGCTGGCTGTGCCTTGGGAGTCTGAGACTTCTTTTGAGTTTTTGGAGGTTGTTGCCCTCTTTGAGGTATATGATGTTGGCACTGAGAAAGCGGAGTATAAGAAGAGTAATACTTCTTCTTATTATTGTAGAAGGCCTTCTTTGCTGCTGACGTTTTCTTAATTGGGATAGTAGTAGACCTGGATAGTCTATTCAGGGTAGTGTTCTCAGATTCTAATTGAGAGGCTTTGTTCTGGCAATCTTTGCCGAATAGGTTTTCACCGGTGCAAGAGATATGACCTAGCTTGTCTTGAACCCATTGTTCAAGATATCCGATGTTTGAAGCTAGGCAATCCTCCATGTACCAATGCAGATCGATGTAGCTTTGCTAGTGCACTCAAAACAATCAAAAGTTGCTCTGTTAACAAATTTTGAGACATTCTGAGCATGCTTCACAAAGGTGAGATAGTCTGCTCTTTTGTCTTCGGGAAAAAGAGGAGCCCTAGACTCCAAGTCCTTAATTACTTCCCTTAAGAACATACCCATGTAGAGTATGTAAGAACTGATTTGTGCCGAAAGCATGGAAGCCTGGAAGCACCGTCAATCAAAAGCATTGAGGGTTCTCGATTCCCTACTGGGAGAGTTTGAGGAATGCGTCTTCGCTCTTTTGATTTGACGCATTGCCGATTCGACCACCATGGAATGGTGCGGCAATTGTGTCTTTTGAAAACCGGGACACTCTGGTACCCAGTACATGGTATCGAATCTTCGAGTATGGGGAGAAATGATTAGAGGAGTCTCCCACATACAAAGCATGAGGTCATAAAGTATACGATGTATGGGAAGAGTCGCCGCTTCTTTGGGAGCTGATGATTATTGAAGAATGTCTAATTCTTTAGCCCTAGGCTCTTTCTGTGGTGTAACTGTTATGGACAGACCCCTGGCCACATCATGAATAAATTCTTGAAAAAACATGTCCTCTGGAAGGGACATTCTATGTTTTGGGGAGAGGGAGGGGTCATCCAGTAGAGTTCGGAGGTCTCGAGTATCGGCCAATTTATCGTCCGGCAAATTGGAGTCTGAAGACTCGAAGTATCAACGTGAAAGTGTTCGCGATTGGTGTGAGGCAGGTACAGGTCGAAACCAGTATTGGGCAGCTTCGTGGGTGAAACCACAGTATCAGAGATAGACTCGAGGGCCGGCATGGGGAGGAACATGGTAAGTGGCAAAAACATTGATGCAGTTTGCATCGGTACCGGTGATGGTGCCAGTAACTGCAGAACACCAGTAGTTACTGGCACTGAGTCTGCCAGCAAAGATACTAAGCTCCTTTTGATGGCTAGAATGTGCTGATCCATGGAGCTTGCCAATGCCTAGGTATCGGTACTGGAGTTATGAGCCACAATCCCTGAGCATAGCACCAGGAGCTCTCCAGAGTTGGAGGCCTCGGGAGCATCCTGGGAACCTACGATGGCTTTGGAGGCAAGGTCTCCCACTAGGATTGTTTGGCCGGTGTGTCCCCCTCCAGGACAATACCTGACGCATCTCGATGCTTAGAAGGAGATCTACCCTTGGGGGAGGGGGGAGGGGTCAGCCTTAGATGCAGACTTATATTTCGATACCTGAGATCCATGGGAGGAAGACGAAGCCCTCGATGATGTCGATGCTAAAGAGACGGCATCAGAGGCAAAGAGGGTCCCTGATTTTGCAGTCCTCTCTTTGTCATCTTTCTGTACAGAGGACACTCTGACAGCTGGTGATCCAATCCTAAGCATTTGAGACACCAGTCATGGGTGTTGATGGCAGAAATAGTGCTGCCACAATTGGAACATTTCTTAAAACCATTGGTTGGTTTTTCCATTTTGTCTGGCCTAAGATAGCATCGATGTCCGAAGAAAGTATAACTTGCTTCTTCACAAAATGTTTTTTTGAACGGTAAAGAAAGAATAAAAGAAAGAAGAAAGAAAGAACCGATGGTATGTCGCTACCAGCGTTGATGGGAAGGCAGTCGCAAACTACAAAAATATGAAAAGAGGAATTTTCTGCGGTGACAGGATTTGCTGCCTGTCAGCTCCACGGAAAATGAAGAACTGAGGGGGAGAGAGCTAGGAAGGCGGGAAGGCAGCTAAGCAGGCACAGTGGGATGCTCCCAAAAGCTTTCCTATTGGACGCTGGGGAGTGTTCCCGCACGGGCTTCATCAGTACCGACATCACCCATATGTGAAGACTACATTCCTGCTTGATCCTGGAGATAGAAATAAATTCACAACATTCACTGATGTAAACGTAGATCAGTTGTTTATGCCATCAAAAAGTATGAAGACTAGAGGACACACAATGAAGCTACAGTATAACCCATTTAAGACTAATAAGAGAAAATATTTTTCACTCAACACATAATCGAACTGTAATTCGTTACTGGAGGATGTAGTGTAGCTGGGTTTAAAAAAGGTTTGGACAAGTTCCTGGAGGAAAGGTCCACAAACCATTATTAAAGTGGACCCAGGAAATCTACTGCTTACCCCAGGATGAGCATTGTGGAAGCTGTGGACCTTGGGTGCCTGCGAGGTACTTGTGACCTGGATTGGCAGCTGTTGGAAACAGGATACTGGGCTTGATGGACCTTGGTATAACCCAGTATGGCATTTCTTATGTTTTTATTTTCTTAACGGAAACTCCAACTTTACTTCTGAACTTTAGGAAACTTAACTGAATTCTCGGGATATAGTGAAAATGATATTTACAGTACCTCTAATGATAATGTCTTCATCCACTGTTGGCACGGTGCGCCATGATCAAACATATAAAACACAGCTCACCGTAATTCCTGTTCCTTTCTCATCCCATTTGTCTCCTTGGTACCATCTCTCACAGCATCTACAACTCTTATTCTGCACAGAGCTCAGTCTGCTTCCCGGGAGGGCAGAAATCTGGACCATCAGCCTTCTTTTCGTGTTCCCTGGGATCTGGGTGATTCCTAAGGCTCAACCCCCCTGCAGAGCTTTAGACTGAAGAATGCCACATGCCCTCATTACTGAGCAGCAGTTACAGCCGAGAGGAAAGGCGGTACTCCTCTGGAGGGGCTCCCCTTTTCCTTCTGCCCCAAGTCCTGGGTGGTGCTCAGGACTTTGCCGTAGCAAGGCTTAGAGCTCTGTGTTACAAGCTGGCAGTGAGGTGACAAGATAACTTTTCCCTTAATTAAACTAAGGAGCACACTCAGCTCCCCTAGGTGCATCGCACTTGGTGACCCAGCCAGAAAAATCTCAGGGTTTATCCCTCTATGTGGCTTTAGTTCCCCCCTTCACTAAGCATAAAAAAGAACCCTTCACTCACGCAAGAGCTGTTAGTGAAACCTGACTCAAACCATTTTCTGTAACCAGAGCATGCTCGTCTAGAGTCTACTCCTGCATCCAAAATATCTAATCAAGTGGTTTCCAATTTAGCGATCCATCACAGGGGTCCCTCCAGAAGGGAGACAGCCAAAATGCAGCACTGAGAAAAAGAAGAGAGGGAGATCACTGCGGAGAGGAGATGGGGAAGAGTGAAGGTGGGGATGAGCCTAGACAGGACGGAGAGCTGGTGGGAAAGAGGTTGGCAGAACACCAAGAGCCAGAAGTCACGTCGAGAAGGTGCCATGAGGGAAGGCAACAGGAAAGCTACTTGGAAAGGAACACAAGGGGGGCATTCAGGAGCGGACCCCACAGTATGATAGGAATGGGGGGCTGGGGTGGAGATGGCTGCCAGGGATCAAGACAGAAGTTAGGAGGACAGACAAGCACCGGGGATTATGCGGATATCCCTAAATGCAGGTACTACAATACTTTCACCGCCGCTGGACCCAAAGTTTCAAAGGAAAACTCTGCAAGGAGGTTTCCTGTTATAGCCTCCCCTTGCCCTGAAGAACTTACCATCAGACTTACTTGCAACAGCACCAAGGATGTCTAAATGTAATCAGATGGCCCAAGTAGTCAGAGTCTGGCGCTTTCTTCAGGTGGAAGCTGACAGATTTCACTAACCTCGTCTTACTCTCCCTTTACTATGAGGCAAGTAGAGAACAAGAGGAAAATAAACTAAAGTGGATTAGCCACTATCAAGGTGATGTTACAGGTATTAATTATAGCTAGTTAGTGCTTTGTAATAATGGTCAGAAAAGAGAAATTAGACTTACCTGCTAATTGTTGTTCCTTGAACTCCAGTTCAGTCCTTCACCACTGGGTAGTGCACCTCCTGCAACGTGGAGACTAGACTTGTCAAAAACGTGACATCACTGGATATACCCTGCTGGACTCTCCCATCAGCCCCAGTGAACTATTGACAAAGCAGACTCAAAGGAGCAACAAATAAGTAGCTATAGCATTAAAGTTGACTTTTTTTTAAAACTCAACGGTAACCAACTAAACTACCCCCCCCCACACTAAATAAGAGGGAAAACATGTTCATCACTCACTTTCTCTTACTTCCAGGAACAAAAGAAGATAGAGGAGCTAAAGGTAAATAAGCACTGCGATCCCGAACTTTTAGAATGGTTTTACACAGATCGAAACTGATATTCACCCCCCCTGACAGAACTGCCATCTGAACTAATCATTCCCGGGCGAGAATCAGGACTGAACTGGAGTTCCTCAAGGAACAACAATTAGCAGGTAAGTCTAATTTCTCTTTCCTTATTGGTCCTCCAGTTCAGTCCTTCACCACTGGGATGTAACAGAGCAGTCATCATTGGGAGGGACCTGTCCACCCAGATCGCAATACTGCCGACCCGAAACAGGCATCATTAGCCGCCTGAACATCCAGATAATAGTGCTTACTGAAAGTATGGAGCGACGACCAAGTGGCTGCTCTGCAAATCTCCGCTGGCGGAACTAAACTATGCTCCACCCAAGAAGCCGCTTGCGCTCTACTAGAGTGGGCCCATAATCCCACGGGCACTGGCCGACCCTGCAAAATATACGCAGATGCTATTGCCTCTCGGACCCATCTGGAAATCAAAGCTTTGGCTGCCGCTTCTCCTCTACTCTGCCCTCCAAACAGGACAAACAGGCTATCAGACTGCGGTCCGAAGCACTCTCCTTGGTAGACCCCAATACTGGTAACGTAACGGCTTGATTAATATGAAAGGGCGAAACCACTTTGGGCAAAAGGAATGGCACTGGATGCAAGACCACCTTTTCTCTGGAAAATGATAGTAACGGCTCCCGACAAGATAAGGCCTGCAACTCAAACTCTGCGCGCCGAACAAATGGGCACCAAAAATACTGTTTTTAAAATTAAATCCTTGACCGAAGCTTGGAGCAAGGGCTTGAAGGGTTCTCTAGTCAACGCCCCAGAACCAAGTTGAGATCCCATGGAGGAACCACAATTCTGCGAGACAGCCGTAACCAGGATACAGGCTTTGGAAATCGGATCACATCCATGTGGGCACCCAGGGCTACTCCCTGGACCTTACCTCTATAACAAGACAGTGCTGCCAGTTGGACCCTTAAGGAGCTGGCCGCCAATCCCTTATCAAAACTGTCCTGTAAGAAGCTTAGTACCATAGGAACGGAAACTGTGGTCGAATGGACCTGTCGCTGTGAACACCAATCCTCAAATATCTGCCAAATACACACATACGCTGGAGATGTGGACCTCTTTCTGGCCTTAAGCAAGGTCGCAATCACTGCCGCTGAATAACCTTTTTTAGTTAACCTCGCTCTTTGAATGGCCAAGCCATAAGCGAGAACCGATCCACTTGAGACATTCGAAGAGGTCCCTGAATTAACAGATTCGCAGTTGCCGGAAGTCGCCAAAAATCTTCGTCGAGCAGACAAACTAGATCGGCATACCACGGACAGCTTGGCCAATCCGGGGCTACCAACACCACTCTCCCCTGATGTGCTTCGATACACTGAACCACTCATCCTATGAGCGCCCATGGGAGAGGGACCATAGAGAAGACCGTGCGATGGCCATTGTAGCATCAGGGCATCGATCCCTTCTGACATTCTTTCCCATCTTCTGGTGTAAAAGCGACTCACCTTGGCCAACCGAAAAGTTGCCATAAGATCCATGACCGGAGGACCCCATCTGAGGACTATTTGGGCAAACACCTCTGGATGAAGCTCCCATTCTCTGGCATCCACCCGGACTGTGCTGAGAAAATCTGCCATCACATTGTCTGTCCCATCTATGTGTGCCGCCGAAATTTCTTGTTGCCAAGGTTCCACCCAGGTGAACAGGGCCCCTGCTTCCTCTTCCATGGCCGCAATCCCCATGCCACCCTGCTGATTGAGGTAAGCAACCATCACGGTGTTGTCTGACAGTACCCACACCGCTTGACCTTTTACCGTGGGTTCGAACACTTGCAGAGCGAGGACCACCACCCTCAGTTCCAGACAGTTGATTGACCACTGGGCCTCCTGGTCGCTCCAAGTTCCCTGCGTGAAGAGATCCCCTCAATGAGCTCCCCAACCTAAGAGGCACGCATCCATCAACACCGGAAGCTACTGTGGTTGCTCCAGTGGCATGCCTGCCGCCAGATTTCCAGGGCAAAGCCATCACCAAAGGGACATTCTGACCTGAACTGGACAGGGAAGTCGTTTGTTCAGAGAATTGTTTTGATGGGACCAGCGCCAAAGTAATGACATATGTAGCGGGCACATTTGCGCTCTGGCCCATGGTATTACCTCCAGTGTCGCTGCCATTGTTCCTAACACGCAAAGATAGTCCCAGGCTGTCGGAGCTGGAGTTGAAGTATACTTGCGTACCAGCTGCCACAGGGCCTGGGCCCATAGCTCCGGCAGAAATACTGCTCCCAAGTGAGTGTCAAACCACACACCTAAGTACTTCAGAACCTGAGACGGCACCAAACGACTCTTAGCTGCATTGACTACCCAGCTGAGACTCTGAAGAAACGTCACTACTCTGTTTGTGACTCTCACGATCTTGGCCTTGGATTTTGCCCAAATCAACCAAACGTCGAGGTACGGGTGAACTAAGATACCTTCTTTTCGCAGTGCCGCCGCCACCACCACCATCACCTTGGTGAAGGTGCGTGGCGCCGTTGCCAAGCCGAAGGGCAAAGCCTGAAACTGAAAGTGCCCCCACAGCAGGGCGAATCGTAGAAACGTCTGATGATCTGATCTGATAGGGATGTGCAAATAGGCCTCGGAAAGGTCGAGGGACGTCAAGAACTCCCCTTGCCGAACTGCCACTATTACAGACCGCAACGTCTCCATTCGGAAGTGAGCTACTCTTAGACAGTGATTGACTCCCTTGAGGTCCAGAATAGGACGGAGAGATCCGTCCTTTTTCAGCACCACAAAATAAATGGAGTAACGACCGGTGCCGTAGAGATCTCGTGGGACCGGCACCACCGCCCTAACTGTAACAGCCGATCCAATGTCTGTCGAACTGCAGCTGTTTTCTCTTGCCCCTTGCAAAGAGACAGGACAAATGAGTCTAGTACTGGACCAGCAAATTCGAGAGCAAAACCTTTGCGTATTACCTCTAACACCCACTGATCGGACGTTATCTGGGCCCAGGCAGGAAGAAACTCCTGAAGTCGCCCTCCTATCGGTTGTATCCCTACCCGGGCCCGCCTCGCTTCATTGTGGTTTTCGACTCGCCGCGGCAGAGGGAGTTGAGAACCTTCTCCCTGATCCTCGAAAATCATGAAACCCCTGCGCTCTTGAAGCAAACCTTCCCCTTTGGAAACCTCCTAAGCGAGAGGTATGAAACCGCCTGAAGTCTCGAAACTGACACTGAGCAGACGGTAGGGATATTCCTTGCTTAGGCCTATCCTCAGGTAACTGTCCGCCTTTGGACTCCCCTAAATCCTTAACCAACTTGTCAAGGTCTTCACCAAACAACAACTTTCCCTTAAACGGAAGCTTACTGAGAAGCGACTTGGAAGAAACATCCACCGCCCAATTTCTTAACCATAGATAATGGCGAGTGGCTACCAACGAAGACATACTATTCGCCAGTGCCCTAATCAGGTCATAGTGGACATCAGCCAAGTATGCCGCCCCTGATTCCAGTCGTGTCTGATCCATTAAACGCTCTTGGGCCGGCTGAGATGGTTGCTGCAAGCATTGTGCCTACCTGAGGCAAGCTCTCTCCACCCAAGCCCCGCAAATAGAAGCTTGCAAGGAGAGAGCATTAACCTCAAAGGCTTGCCTCAATAACCCCTCCACCTTCCTGTTTGCGCATCCTTCAAGGCCGCGCTACCTTCCACCAGTATTGTTGTCTTCTTTGTGACTGCTGACACCGCAGCATCTATCCGCGGTGAACGAAACCTTTCCTTTTCCTTGTCTGCCAAGGGGTAGAGCCTATTCATAGCTCTCACCCCCCGTTATCCGGCTTCGGGCATATCCCATTCATCTTGAATCATTTGGTCCACCACATGGTGAACCGGAAATACCACCTGCATCTGATGCACCACCTATATGAGTGGATCCTCCAGACCTTCCTCCTCCATTGGATGGCCTGAAGCAAAAGGTTTAGCGCCTGAAGGGACTCGGTAATGAGCACCGTGAGCTCTTCCTTCCAGAATACTCTTATGATTCTCACCTGGTCCTCAGGCTCGGGAATCTCTCCTTCCTCAAGTTCCTCCATTCCGGATTCTGGTTTGAACTCAAGTTCTACCTTCGGTCAATCCGAATCTAAAGGCTGGTCCTCGGACGACCATGCCCTCTAAAGAGATCTCACTAAACTGCTTCTGCCCCTTTCTGGGCCTGATTTCTGTAGCCCCGTTCCAAGGGACATGGGCTCTGCTACTGCCCTTGCTGATGCAAGCAATAAGCTTGATGCATTATTAGTATGAAATCCAGAGAAAAAGCCCCAAGGGTTGCTCCAGAGCTTCTACTTCTCCCATGGTAGATGCACCCTGGTTGCCCTCATTAGCCCTGTCTTGGATCTCCTTCTCCATTGCGGACAAGACCTGCACTCAGCCATGGCAGACCCCTGCGTCTGAGGCTGCACCCCTGCGCGTGCCACACACCAAACACTGTGGATGCGACGGCATGGGCTACAAAGGATCCTTAAGTCTCTTTTTCTTTTTTTTTTAAAGGATTCCCTCTCCCCTAAAAGAAAAAAAACAACAAATTACTCTTCCTGTTTTTTTTTTTAACCTAGAGACGAGGGAAACAAAAAATCAAAACCGCAAAATCAAAATAAATCTAATCCAAGTCAAATGAAAGCTGAATCCTTTGAAAATAAAATAACTAATTAAATTTATACTGTAGTTGCCTCATGGCTAGAAAAGAAAGGTGTGGGAAGAAAGCCAGCAAAAATGGCTGGGCCTGCTGCACACAGCGTATCCCCAGTGTGGCTTAGCTCTCCACCTGTGGCTCTGTCCCACTCCGGGGTACTCACCTGCACCTCTGGCAACAAAAGCCTGTCAAACAGGTCCTCTTCGCCACTACTTCACCAAAGTAAGCGGCAGCCCTACCATCCGCGTTGCTGCTCCCCGAGACACGGATGCAGCAGCCATGGAGAGAGGACTCTGGCCCCGGCTTTGCCTCGACGGGAGAGAGACAGCCTCCGTGAGCTCTGGAGCCGACCGCCTGCTTGCCAGCCGCGTTGCACAACTCTCCTCCGATCAATCTAGTAGGGGAGAGCAGCTCCCAAAATTGAAGAGAATTTGAGAGGGAAACAATTAAAGCTGGATCGAAACCAGCCAAATTAACCCCCCCTTTTTTTTTAAAGGCACAGTACCAAAATAAATTAAGTCAAGAAGAAAAAGAAACCCCAAAGATTTAACTAATCTAAACAATTCTCCTTATCTGTCCCTCAAGTGAGCCCAGCACCTAGGCTCACTACGTCCTCCTGCTGCATGGAGACTGGACACACTGGGGCTGATGGGAGTGTCCAGCAGGGTATACCCAGTGATGTCACGTTTTTGACATGCCCAGTCTCCACGCTAAAGGAGGAGGTACACTACCCAGTGGTGAAGGACTGAACTGGAGGACCGATAAGGAATAGGATTTTTAATATTACAATAGTGTAACCATCCAAAATATTCTTCTTAAATCACAGTAAAATTTTGCTCACACCAATATAATAACATCACAACACATAACAACAGAACAACTTTGTGAGTGATATTGCGAAAGGGCTGTCGGGAAAGATCTGCCTCTTTGCAGATGATACCAAAATCTGCAATAGAGTAGACACCCAGGAAGGTATAGATAACATGAGGAGGGATCTAGCTAAGCATGAAGAATGGTCTAGAATTTGACAGCTGAGATTTAATGCTAAAGAATACTGGGTCATATACCTGGGCTACAACAACCCAAGAGAGCGGATGAGGGGTGAAGTACTTCTGTCCACAAAAGAAGAGTGGGATCTGGGCATGATATAAACAGGTTGGAGTCATTGCAGAGGGTGGCTATTAAAATGGTTAGGGGTCTTCATTATAAAGCATATGCGGACAGACTTAAAGATCGTAATGTATTCTTTAAAGAAAAGGCAGGATAGAGGAGATATGATTGAGCACGTTTACATACCTTTATGGCATAAATGAACAGGAAAAGAGCCTCTTTAGGATGAGGGTGAAAGGGGATAGACTCATGAGTAATATGCAGAAATATTTCTTCACGGAAAAAAGTCATAGATGCATGGAATACTCTCCCAGTGGAGGTAATAGAGCCGGTGGTCAAGAATGAAATGGAATGTGTACAACTTGATCTGTTGGGTGTCAACGATCTGAAATGGACTGGCATCGGGCACTTTACATCAGATGATCACATGGTCTACTATGCTGGAAATGAAAGACAAAGAAGAAATGGTGTTGCATTTATAATAAAGAAGAAACGTGCAAGAACTGTAATGAAATAAAATGCAGTCAGCGAACGCTTAATCTGTATTCGTTTACGAGGAATGCCTATCAACACAACTATAATTCAAGTATATGCCCCAACAACAGCTGCAGAAGAGAATGAAATTGAAGAGTTCTATGAACAAGTACAAGCTGAAATTGACAGAACATGCAAACAGGAAATCCTGATATTCATGGGTGACTGGAACGCAAAAGTTGGCAACAAAGAAGAAGGCAAAGTAGTTGGAAAATATGGACTTGGCAACAGAAATGAAGCTGGAGAAAGACTGATAGAATTCTGTAAGACCAACGATCTATTCATCTCAAACACCTTCTTCCAGCAACACAAGCGGCGACTATACACATGGACTTCACCCAATGAATTGTATAAAAATCAAATTGACTACATCTGTGGAAGTCAACGATGGAAAAGTTCTATAACATCAACAAAGACAAAACCTGGAGCTGACTGTGGCACAGATCATCAACTACTAGTATGCAAACTCAAGCTAAAGTTGAAAAAGAGCAAACCACTCATGAATGCAGCAAAATATGACCTTGAGAATATACCACTGGAATTTAAAGACTGCCTGCAAAATCGATTTGCTGCTTTAGATACAAATGACAGCGTTCCAGAAGAGTTATGGAATGACATCAAGAAGTTTGTGTTGGAAAAAAGCGAGAAGTCTCTACAAAAGGTGAAAAAGCAAAAACGGCCAAAATGGATGACAGAAGAAACTCTGAAAATTGCCCAGAAACACAGAGAAGCTAAAGCCAGAGGAGAAAGAAAGACAATAACAGAACTCAACAGAGATTTCCAACGTGCAGCAAGATAGGACAAGGAAAAGTACTACAACGACGCATGCAAGGAAATAGAAGCAGAAACAATTAGAGGAAGAACAAGATCGGCTTTCCTAAAGCTACAAGAGTTAAAGAAAAAGTTCCAGCCTCGAATTGGAATGTTACAAGATGCTCAAAGTTCTATGTTGAATGATGCTGAGAAGATCAAGAAAAGGTGGAAGGAATATACAGAGTTTTTATATGATAAAGATCAAGTGGACTAACAGCCGTTTCAACCTGTACCTTATGATCGGGAACCATTGGTGATGAAAGAAGAAGTTAAAGCAGCATTGAAAGCCTTATCAAAGAACAAAGCACCAGGCATTGATAGCATTCCCATAGAAGTATTACAGAAATCTGATGCAGCTGTTACCATACTTACAAGGCTCTGCCTAGAAATATGGAAGACAACATCATGGCCAACTGACTGGAAAAGATCTGTGTTTATACCAATACTAAAGAACGGTGATCCAACTGACTGTGGAAATTATCGCACAATCGCTCTGATCCCACATGCCAGCAAGATTCTACTAAAGATTATTGAAAAGAGACTACAACCATACCTGGAACAAGAACTACCTGAAGTGCAAGCAGGGTTCAGGAAAGGGCGAGGAACGAGAGACATCATTGCAGATGTGAGATGGATCCTTGAAAAGACTAAAGAATACCAAAAGGATATCTATTTGTGTTTTATCGACTATAGCAAGGCTTTTGACTGTGTAAACCATGAGAAACTCTTGGCCACGTTAAGAAGCATGGGTATACCAGAACACCCGATCGTACTCTTGTACAATCTGTACATTGATCAAGAAGCAGCAGTTCGAACGGAACAAGGAGAAACAGAATGGTTTAAAATAAGCAAAGGTGTAAGACAAGGCTGCATACTTTCCCTCTACCTATTTAATTTATATGCAGAACAAATCATCAAAGAAGCAAGATTGTATGAAGACAACAGAGGTGTGAAGATTGGTGGAAGACTCATCAACAACCTTCGCTATGCTGATGATACCTCATTACTGGCTGAAAGTGAAGATGAACTGAAACATTTGCTTCTCACAATCAAAGAACATAGTCTCAAAATGGGCCTGCACCTTAATGTAAAGAAGACAAAGATCATGACAACTGGCATAATCAACAGGTTCATCATTGAAGGAGAAGAAATTGAAATAGTGAACAACTTTAACCTACTTGGATCAACTATCAATAAAGAAGCAACAAGCAGTCAAGAAATCAGACAACGCATTGCTCTTGGCAGAATGGCTATGAAAGACCTAGATAAGATTCTCAAGAGCAGAGATGTCTCTCTCCATACAAAGATTCGACTTGTCCAAGCCATGGTATTTTCAATAACATCATATGGATGTGAAAGCTGGACAGTGAAAAAGATAGACAGAAAGAAAATTGATGCCTTTGAATTATGGTGCTGGCGGCGAATACTGTGTATACCATGGACTGCCTGAAGAACAAACCAGTCGGTACTAGAGGAGATCAAACCTAAGCTTTCTTTAGAAGCTCAGATGACAAGACTTCGACTTTCATACTTTGGACACATCATGCCAAGAGAGAGATCATTAGAGAAAGACATCATGCTTGGCAAGATAGAAGGTCAGCGCAAAAGAGGAAGGCCAACAATGAGATGGATCGATACAATAACAGCAGCTACGGGTACCAGTCTGTCAACAATGAGCCGCCTGACTGAAGACTGAACACAATTTAGGATAGCTATCCAGAGGGTCGCCATGAGTCTACTCTGACTCGACGGCACTTAACAACAACAATAAAGAGGAGAAAGATCCGCAAGAGTGTTCATCTTATAGACCGATACCGCTGCTTAATTTAGATGCTAAATTGTTAGCTAAGATACTTGCCACGTGCTTAAATAAGATAACAGGGAAGCTGATAATGTACATTATGACCAAGTGGGATTTATTCCCGGTAGACAAGTAGCAGACAATATCAGAAAGATATTGAATATGATATGGTACATTGAACAAAGTGGGGAGGAGGCCTTGCTCTTGTCACTGGATGCGGAAAAGGCTTTCGACCAGGTGTCGTGGCCTTTTCTCTTTCAGGTAATGGAAAGAATGGGGCTGGGGGAAGAATTTATAAATTGGATAAAAGCACTGTATCACCAGCCGAAAGCTTGCGTCAGGGTGAATGGGGCTTACTCTGGATTTTTTTGCTCTGTCGATGGTACTGGACATCAGTATGGAAAAAAAGAACAGGAAGTGGATATGATGACCTTTGTTGGAGGGGATGTCAAGAGAGAGGGGATTGGTTACATATGTGGTGGCAGTGTGAATGGATACAGGCATATTGGGTAAAGATTATAGATATGATCTATGGCATGACAGGCTATAGACTGCAAAGGCGACCGGAGTTATGTTTATTGCATCAACTAGATGAAGATATTCCCAGAAGGGATGAGGAAGTGCTGGCATCATTGTATAGTAGCAGCAAGATGTGAGATCGCACAACACTGGGTGGGGCAAAGTAAACCAAAACCCGCAGGATTTGTCAGAAGAGTGGCTGAGGTGAGTTTGATTCAGAAATTGACAGATCTGAGACAGGGGAAAGGGGAGAGGCTTGTAGAACAATGGAAGGGGGTGTGGAAGTGGTTGGAAACCTGGAGGGAGGGAGAGAGGGAGCGGAAGGAGGATGGAAGGATGGCTGCATCTTAACTAAATAGGTTTAAAATATCGGGGGTAAGGTCAGAACTCAGGGTGAATGAGAGTAAAACACAGCATGAATGATGAGAGATAAGGGGGAGGAGAGGGGGAAGGAGGGGGGAATTTTCATGGAGAGCTGACTGGGACGGATGTACTAGTAAGGGGGGGGGAACTATATGTTATGATGGGTCAGCATTGTGGAAAATGTGTAATGTGTAGAACAAAGTGTTTTGTAATTTATCATTGAAGAGGTTAATAAAAATACGCCAGACCCTCACATAGGAAAGACAGGTCGAGCACTTATGGGAGCTTAGCAGCGTCGAAATCACTGCTCCTGAGTAACCTCGCTTTCGCAGCCGAGCCCTCTCAATAGCCAGGCCGTAAGCGAGAACTGATCCACCTGCGGCATGCGCTATGGACCCTGAAGCAGGAGATTATCCCTCACTGGCAGACGCCATGGCTGATCGGCCAGTAGGTGCATGAGGTCGGCATATCACGGATGGCGAGGCCAGTCCGGGGCAGTAAGAACCACCAGCCCTGGGTGTCCCTCTATCCGTTGAATAATTCTGCCTATGAGTGCCCACGGAGGAAACACATACAAGAGACCGCCGGTCGGCCACCTTTGAACTAGGGCATCTAAGCCTTCCGACATCCTCTCCTTTCCTTCCTTCAACTGAATTTATTTGATGTCTCTTTTATACCGCGCTCTTTAAAACCAGTGTGGTTTACATATAACAGTAAAATTATACATTGCGGCCTAGGCCGCGCTGTATTTACAGTAGAACAGGTGATCTAACTTGGATCGAAACAGGTAACTATATACACATGGGGATCAAGACCCAGGCCCGGGTGGGCATGTTATTGGTACGAAACTATTTACAAAGAAGTGGGCTGCATACATGCTGCTATTTACAGTTTTGTGTTGGCGCCTTAGGTATGGATGTGATGGCGATTCCCAAGTGGCCATCAGATCCATAACAGAACCACTAACTAGAACAAAATAAAATAGAATGAATGACTGAAAATAAACCAAACCAGCATAGGAAAAACAAATAAACCCAAAGACCTGCACTATCTTAGTCTCTCCACTAAGCCAGATCCCTGGCTTGCTGCACCCCTTCCAGCTGCTAAAAGACTGAACACAAAACTGGAGCTGGTGGGTAGTGCCAAGCCTACTTATACCCCAGGGTCATCAAGAAGATGACGTGCTCAGTCTACATGCTGCTGGAAAGGGGGCACAACCCAGTGGAGAGGGACTGGACTGGAGAGACGCTAAGGAATAAGGGTGGCGAGGGACCAAAGTGGAGAGATACTTGTGGAAAAAGGATGACAAGAGAGAGACTAGTAGGGAGAAGATGGACAGAAACTTCTGGGAGAAGGTTGATGGGGAGGCCTGGGTGAGAGTAACTGACGGGAAGGGGCTAGCAGGGGGAGAGAGACCACTAAGGAATGGCTTGACAGGGAAAGGAGAGACAGTGGTGGGGCAAAGACAAGCAAAGAGAAGCTGGAGGAGAGGCAAGGTATTGATGGGGACAGATTGGGGATTCTTTATACTTCTGGATAGAGACTTCATCTGGAGGAGCACGAGGCTCCCCAGACCCAGCGAAAACAACCACAGAGGGTAAAGGAGGAGGCAATAGCTCAGGTACAGATTCAATCCGGAGAAAAGAGGAGGAAAGGATAGGTTCCCCAATAACAGACTGATTAAGTCCACCCATCACTGAAACTGCTAAAGAGGAATCCTTCTCCTGATTAGCCGGGGGAAAGTTCTCCGCTTTCGGAGAAGAGTCAGAAGACACCTTACTCACAGTTGACTTTTCACCCAAAGGAGTTTCCAACGATGGATTATCAGCCGGTAATTTACCGAAGGAAACATGAGCATCCATAGGCCCAACAATTTTAACAGCCTTTGGCTGAGCAACCGGCAGAAGGCGTTTCTTTCTTTTCCCCATCCACGGGAACGTCTTTCGCCGAAACTGCACCAAAGGGGCGGGACCTGCCCCTTTGGTCACGCCCCTTTGGGCACGCACCACAGGGATAATGTTCCCACTCATTGTTATCTGCTATTTTTGACTTTGTATGTTTCTTTATATAAATAAAATCTTAAAAAAAAAAGACTTCTGGATATTGAAAAGGGTGTCTGTACCCAAAAAGTGTGGGAATGTTTAATCCACGAGAACAATAATGCTATTACTACTACTACTACTACTATGAACTACTGAGCATTTGTATAGTGCTAGAAGACGTATGCAATGCTGCACAGACATGAAAGAGACAGTCCCTGCTCATCAAACTTTACAATCTAGTCAAGACAGGAAACGCAGTAGGTATAGACAGGGATCCATCTAGGGAGAATGGTAAAGAAACACAAGGAGATTAGGTGAGTCAAGATCTGAATGCAGCAGTATCCTAGGTATGAACCTTGGCAGATAGATCTTGTAGTTGTAGAGGAAGCTGGAAAAGCTGCCAGGAAGGGATTTACTTAGTCCTTCAATAGACATTCAGAATGTGTCGAAGGAAAAGGTCTCGGGCTTTGGCAGCCAAACTTCTGATGCAGTCCCATTGCCTCCAGCTCATTTCTGAAGCTCTCCTTCAGCCACCAGGGGATGTGACCCAGCTTCCCTGAGAGATCTTTGACCTGCCTCTGAAGTCACAGATGGCTCAAACTGATGACTTATGTCACTGATGTTTCTGATAGATTCCTCAGCTGCTTACCTCTGAATTTGATACTTCATCAACTGGAGATGATCTTGGCTCTCCTTGCCTTGGCATGTCTCCCAGTAGCACTTCAGCCAAGATTCCAGCAGCCGTCACTCCACACTGCAGAAATCGATTAATTGGACCAGAATAGGGAACCCCAAAGTCTTGGATGGAAAATCTTGGGTTCTACTCGAGTTGAGAAATAAGATGAAAGTAATTAACTATAGTGAGGAGCAGACACCAACAGGGTATAGAAACATAGAAATATGATGACAGAAAAAGACCACATGGCCTATCTAGTCTGTCCTTCCATATCAACAACTACAACAGTCTCCTTTTTTCCTTTAGAGATCCTCTGTGTTTGTCCCATGCTTTTTTAAATTCAGTTACTGTCCTCATCTCTACCACCTCCATTGGGAGACTATTCCACGGATCCACTACTCTTTCCATAAAGAAATATTTCTGCATATCACTCCTGAATCTATCTCCCTTCACCCTCATCCCATGTACCCTCGTAGCAGAACGTGCTTTCAATTGAAAGAGGCTCTCTCCCTGAACATTTATGCCACAGAGGTATTTAAACATCTCAATCATATCACCTCTATCCCGTCTTTCCTCTAAGGTGTACATATTAAGATCCTTCAGTCTGTCCTCATATGCTTTATAATGAAGACCACTAACCATTTTAGTAGCCACCATCTGCACCGACTCCATCCTGTTCACATCCTTTTGAAGGTGCGGTCTCCAGAATTGCACACTATACTCCAAATGAGGTCGCACCAAAGACTTATACAGAGGCATTATCACCTCCTTTTTTCTGCTAGCCATTCCTCTCCTTTTGCACCCAAGCATCCTTCTAGCTTTTGCCGTCACCTTTTCTACCTGTTTAGCTACTTTAAGATCATCAGACACAACCATGCCTAGGTCTACCCGCTCTTCTTTAGTGGGACAAAAGTACTTCACACCCTATACTATATTGCTCACCTTGGAATGGCTGAAGCCGACAATGCATGACCTTGACATTTTCTTTAACAATTCAAATTCCCAGCTGCCAAATTCTAGACCATTCTTCAAAGCTTAGCTAGATCCCTCCTCATGTCTATCCTTCAATCTTCCTGGGTGTCTACTCTATTTGCAGATTTTTGGTATCATCCGCAAAGAGGCAATTCTTACCCGACAGCCGTTCCTCTATATCCACTAAACAAAGATGTTAAACAGAATCGTGACCAAGGGACAGATTCCCTGGCGGCACACCACTGGTAACAACCTTCTCTTCAGAGTGAGCTCCATTTACCTGTACTCGTTTGCTCGCCTCCCACCCAAACCAATTTGCTTAACCCAAGCAGAAAACTTTAAGTTGTCCATCCCCCCCTTCTAGGCGTTCTTGCTCAGTTTGTTTATGAAGTCACCTGTGAGAAGAAACAGTTGTCAAAGGCCTTTTACTGAAATCTAAAATACACCACATCTAGTTAGCCCTCCCTCGGTCCCAACTCCCTCTGGTCACCCAGTCAACCAGAAATCAATCAGATTTGTCTGACCAAGACCTGCCTCTGGTGACTCCTTGCTGCCTCGTCTTCCCTTCCTTTTTTTGATCCTTGTAATCCACTGGGACTCCAGAAACTCTCATCTATTTTCTCTTGTTCAGCAGCGCTTTCCAATTAATTTACTCACCACCGAGTTAAACTAACAAGCCTGTAAGTTTCCAACCACATCACTTACTTCCGCTTTTTTCCTGTAGAAGGCAAAACCAATTGAGCCTCTCTCCAGTCCCTTTGACAACACTTTCCCCGACTCTAACAAGCGCATTTGACAAGGTCAGTCAGTGAGAAGCTGCTAGAATGTCCCTAAGTCTCCCTTAAGTATTCTAGGGTTATCCCATCCGGGGTACCCAATCGCTTTGGTCCTACCTTTAAGTGGTAAGCTAGTTTCTCCAACGAACACAGTTCTTCTGAAAACTTCGTTCAAGATGTCCCTCGCTCTCTGTTTTTCCTGCTTTCGTGCGTGTTTTCTGAGTGGTCCTGCTCCTGGTTCTTCATCGTGTGAACACAGAAACCAGTATAATATTTGTTAAGCAAGTCCGCTTTTATTCTCATCAGTATTCCACATAATTCCTCCCCTTCACCCTTGAGTCTGAACAATACCACTTTTGTCCTTCCCTCTTCTCACTAACATATCTGAAAAATGTTTTAAATCCCCCCC